>VWZX01011270.1:207364-444704 GCA_013399015.1 Galbula dea | reverse complement strand
GGGTCCAAAGGAGGGCTACTAAAATGATCAGGGGGCTGGAACAACTCCCCTATGAGGATAGGCTGAGGGAGCTGGGATTGTTCAGCCTGGAGAAGAGAAGGCTTTGGGGGGACCTAATAGTCACCTTCCAGTGCCTAAAGGGGTCATATAGAAAGGCTGGGGAGGGCCTGTTTACAAAGGCCTGTAGTGATAGGACAAGGGGTAATGGGTTTAAATTAGGGAAGAGCAGGTTTAGATTAGATATTAGGAAAAAGTTCCTTACCATGAGGGTGGTGGAACATTGGAACAGGTTGCCCAGGCAGGTGGTTGAGGCCCCATCCCTGGAGGTGTTCAAGGCAAGGCTGGACAGGGTGCTTGGCAACCTGGTTTAGTTGGAGATTGCCTACTCACTGTAGGGGGTTGGACTAGATGACCTCTAAGGTCCCCTCCAATCCTGATAGTTTTATGATTCTATGATTTAGGAGAGGTTTCATTTTATGAACTGCTGAGAACCTCACACCTTTCTGCACAGAGGTTGAAAGCTGAGCGAGGTCAGTCTGGGACTTCAGCTGCCCATGAATTAATCAGCAGGGTGGTAAGAAAATTCTGTATGTTTGGATTTCCCAGGAGAGTTGAGTGGCTTCACAGCTGAAAAATCTGGTCTGGACAGGAAAAAAGGGCATCAAACATCAGAGCTGTTTGCTGCACAAGCTTCTTGAAGTGCAGGAGATGGAGCTGTACCACCTTTTGCAGATGAGGGACAAGCATGCTGAGCTCAGCCTGCTAGGGCTTGCTGTCTGTGCCAGATGCACCAGCCTTGGAGGATATCTGTGCAAGCTTGCAGGGAAGTCTTGGAAGCAAGTGTGGGAGTGGTAGGTGGTGCCTCAGAGGTCACTGGAAGGACAGCACTGGAAAACCCATGTTGAGACTGTGTCCCCTTGTATGTTTGGACAGCAGTTTGTCCCCTTCTCCAGGGAATTTGGTCTCAACCTTGTCTGTTATTGCTGAACACTAACCAAAGGAAGTCTAGCACTTACATCTGTTTGGCTTTTACTGCAGTCATTAATCAATGAAGACCCATGCATTGTGCACACCATATCTGAATACATGGAGCTAAATCTCTCTCTCTCCTTATCTCTTCCTCTCTCAGTGCCAGAAATTACCCTTGCAAAATGAGCCAGCTTCCTCCGAAGAGTCCTTTGGCATCCCAGCTGTCAGACGGCAGGAGTCCCAGGGTAGAGGCTTTGGACAACATGTCAATGGACAGTTTTTGGCTGGAAGTAGAGAACATTAAACAGAGTGCTGAAGCCGAACAAGAGGAATGCAGCCTTGCAGATGTCAAAACACAAGAGGGTAGGTTGCCAAAAATGTTGGGAGTGAGGGGAGGAAGGTGAACACCTTGGAGGGAAAATCTGCTTATGCACCTGAATGATTTAGAAGCATGTTGGAATGTGCTTAGACTATTGCCAGTCAAATTTGGAGATGTGTATTTTTTTTCCCATTGGGTGGTGGATAATGCCTTGCAGAGGAGGAGAGCTGGCCTGGCCTGGTTTTGGCTTCTGAAACAAAGCTGGTTTAAAAGGTGGGTCAGGAACCTTCAAAGCTTCAGATTGTTTCAAACAGCCCGTGCTGAGTGTGAGGCTCTCACTCCTGTGCAGGTGGCAGTATAGTAAACACACTGTGGGAGCTGACAGTGTTTTGGAAGCCTTGTTGGTGTTTGTGGTTCTGAGACTTCATCATAGTGGCTTTTATAAGAGCTGCTTCTGTGGTAGGCTACTTTTCTCCCTCTGATGCATTCTTCAAGATACCATAATAAACATTGAGAATGACCTGAGTCCATCTGCACAAGGCTTTTTTATATACCTCTTTTTATTTTTCCTCTGCTCTTTCTGTATTTTGAAGACTGCTTCACGTGCAGGGGGTGTTACCAATGGGCTTTCTGTAATGCTGATGCTATCCAGGATTTTGGAATAACTGGAACCTGGACCAACTGCCTTTCAAAACAGAAGCTGCAACATCCTGGGCTATTGGAGGGATGATAAATCACAGAATGTTAGGAGTTGGAAGGGACCTTGAAAGATCATCTAGCCCAACCCCCCTGCCATAGCAGGATTCCCTAGACCAGGTCACACAGAAGCGTGTCCAGATAGGTTTGGAATATCTCCAGAGAAGGAGACTCCACAACCTCTGGGCAGTCTGTTATGGTGGTAAGCACCCAGTGATCACATATGGGCCAGGTCCGTGTTGAAGAAAGTGATTCAATTAGCTGTCTATCATCCTGAATGGTTAGGTTTGCAGCCTGTACAGCCTCCAGCTCTTGTGCTGGGTCATACTCAGAAGGATTTATGTGTGTGATGGGGAAATACTTGAGTGAAAGTCTCAGTGTGCTGCTCTGCGTGGGAAGGGTAAATCATTATCCTGGGTGCAGAGAAGGGGCTAAGGGCAGTGTGGTGGAAAGGTCATCGTTTGTGTCTGCTGTAGTAGGCAAGACATGGTAAACCTCAAGGTCTTCTTTTAGTGTCCCTACATAAGGGATGCAAGTTTGTTTTTTAGAACTGGAAGATATGCAAAAGTGACTCAGAAAGTGAGTGCATCAGGAAGGAGACTCTGGAAAAGAGCTCATGCAATGAGATGAAAGGTTGTCTGGGATAGCTGAAAGGCTGATATGCTAGAGGCAATTTGGTTGCTGTGTGTAAGCAGGGACGCAAGGAAAAGTGTCTTTTAATGCTGTATATTAATCTAACAGGCAAGAGTTGACTGCTTAATTAGCCATTGAAACCAGATAGACTTGAAATGAAGCTCTGAGTAAGGAAGCCTTCCTGGCAGGCTGGGGAAGGAGGTGCAGCACGCTCAGCCTCCCACTGCCTTCTGCAAAGGAGCTCAGTCAAATGAGCATCATGCTGAAAGCATTAATGGTGAGGGGAAGCTTCTGAAGGTGTGGGTGCAGGATTTGGCTGCTGCCTCTTGGCTTTCATGTCTCTGCAGTTGATGATTGGAGCACTGTGAGGTGCCAATGCAACACAGAGGCTTCAGGGCCCCTTGGAGCCCCAGGCACCATCACTCTTTGCATAGAACCTGAGAAGCTGCACTTGGGCAGTGGCTAACAGCTCTGCCTGGAGACAGCAAGGCTCAACCTGACAAAGAGCTGATCATAATTGTGATACAGGGACAGAGTGGAGGCTGCCAGTGGAGATAAGGTGTTGCAAAAACACTGACCCAGCTGGAGAGCGCTGGTCTCCTCTGTAAGCGATGGTGTGATGGGAAGCTGCTTGTGACCTGGTGTCAGTGGGAGGCCACTTGAAAGGTGCTGATGATACTTGTGGCCTCACTAACAGTTGAAGAGGTCAAAAAGTTGCTTTTTCCTGAAGCACAAGCAACAATGTCATTCCAGTGCTATCTGCTGTGTATCTAGCTCTCTCCAAGGTCAGGCAGTACAGCAGATTGATAACCTATGCACTACCTATGGGGTAGTGCCACTAAAATACCTGCTACCATCCTTATAGCATGTGAACATGGCTGAAAAGTGCCTGCAAAGACTGAGATTCTCCTTCAACTTCAAAAACTCTCTATAGAAAGATCCTGGAATTGCAGGATGCTCTAGCAGTCTTACAGCTGTTTGTAAAATAAATGCTTTATTATGAATGCAGTTTTTGGCTAACATGTTTCAAGTAAGATTTTTTGGAACTAGTGTTCTTCAGTTTTGCTTATTTATACCTAACTGTGCCTGCCCCTGAAACGCTTCTTGTCTAGAAGACACAAGTCAGATCTCAGCAGCTCTCTGGAGCTCTCTCTCTAGACTACTCCCTTCTGACCTGCTTCTCTCCCATTTCCCCCTTATCCCCATAAATAACACATTTTACTGGCTTCCTCTGATGTTACTGACAAACATAACTGGGTCAGAAAGATTAACTAGAGGAATTAAAATGTGGTGCTGTGGCATCAGGTGGGGCAGTGGCCCACACGGATGTCTGACTTGGGGCTGCTGTGTAGCATTGTCTATTAGATTAGTTTCCTGTTATGACTGGAATTGAATGCTTTCAAAATTTGCAAGCAATACACTTAACTTCCTTTACTTCCCAAGGACAAAATCAACCAGAAGTTGTTTGCACACTGTGCTGCTCTGAGACTGTAGATGTGACTAACAGCTGTACAGTGAGGAGTCCTGAATGGGACCACAAGCAGCTGCAACTGACCCAGTGGTACCTGGGGATGCTCTTACCTGTTAGCTTCTACAGAACCAGACATGAGAAAACACCCAAACTGGAGACCATGGAAGAAAAGTAGCCAGCTGGCTAGGAGATTCATTAAAGGAAATACTTGACTTCAAGTTCACCTCAGTTTGTTGTGGTGTGATGCTGAAAAAAAGTTGTGCTTCATTACAGCACTTAAAAGCACAAGGAGCATGCTCCCAAGGCTGGAAAGAGTCACAATGGAGTCCCAATGTTTGTGCAAGTTGCATGAACAGAATCTCCCCCAGCAAAATAGTGATTTAATCTCTCCAGAAGATCTGCATGGCTTTTTGATTGCTGATGCAGCAGTGATAGCACTTTGAGCAGCTGTGGTAACTAAGGATATACCGTTTTGCACAGGAAAGGAAGAGTGGGAATGAACTGTTCTGTTAGAATCAGTTCAGTTTTGGTTTTTCTTTTTCCCAGTATAACCCGTGGTAAAGCTATGCCAGAGCTGTCTGCAGTGAATGAGTGTGGTAGGGAAAACTAAAAAGATAAAGACTTTGTGGTGTTCACTGTGTTAAAGTTGGAAGCCACTTGCTAAATAACTTCTTTTATCCTAGGATTTCAAGTAGGTTCCTTGCTCAGGGCTCTTCCTCATTTGCATATCCCATAAGGAAAAAATTGTCTTCTATGTTTGAAGCACAGCTTTATATATATTGAAGAATTGGTTGGAGTTGAGTTTGAGCTTCTCACACTTCATTCTGGAACTGGAATGGTCTTTAATTTTAGTGATGCTTTGAACAGGCACAGACATAAAGTGAAGGCACAGACTAAGAGTAACTTTTTTGCTTTTACTGAATGACTGCATGGAGACTAATCCACTTACAAAAAGTAAAGAATAGGATGGTGCATACAAATAGTTCTGCAGCTATGTGAAATATAGTGGCCTGCTGCCAGAGCTCCCATTTGCACAGGCTGTCCATGTAAAGGCAGATTTAAGCAAGTGCATCAGACTTCCCTCTCATGTCCTGTGAAATTCCTACTGGGTTCAGCTCCTGGTGCAATCCTGGGCCCAGATTCTGAAGGAGCCAGCATTCCTCTCAATATCTGTGCTTTCACAGTCTTTTTTTTTTTAAATTTTTCCTCACCTATGGTGAGAAGAAAAGTCCATGTGGGCAGTTAGAGCTGCCTAAAGTGCTGTGTCTCATAGAGTATTTTTGGCTGGAAGAGACCTGTCAGATCAAGTCCAACTGTTAACCAGCACTACCAGGTCACTGCTAAACCATGTCCCTCAGCACCATATCTCCATGTCTTTTCAAGCCCTCCAAGAATAGTGACTCCACCACTGCCCTGGGCAGCCTGTGCCAGGGCTTGGCAACCCTTCTGAGGAAGAAAGTTTTCCTAATGTTAAACCTAAACTTCCTATGGCACAATTTGAGGCTGTTTCCTTTTGTCTTATCACTTGTAACTGGGGAGAAGAGAACACTCTGATGCCCAGCTGGGTACTGGGAACAGGGCTAAGATTTTGAAAATAGTTGTGGCTTCCTAACAAAGCTGTTTCCCCCTCCTAGTGGTGTCATGTTGCCACCCCAGAAAGGGAATGACTCAGGTTTCTGCTTTTTCTGCCTCTGAAATGTTGCAAGCGCTCACATTGTTACTGTCCTTTTTCTTCTCCCTTCCCCTTCTCATCCCTTGCCTTGCAGAGGGGGAAGCTGAAGCTGAGTGGCTTCAGGATGCAGGTCTGTCTGATCTCCTTGGGGACCATGCTTCCGAAAATGACAACATTGTGCTGCTCTCCACCCTGACCAAGACCCAGGCTGCTGCTGTGCAGCGGCGGTTGGATACCTACTCTCGGTCCCGGAGGAGGAAGAACAAGCATCACGTGCGTGATGTCAGAGACATTTTTGGAGTGGTCAACTCAGAGGTATGTTGATGTAGTGGGATCTCCTGAAAGACTTTGTTTTGTTGTGGTATCTGGCTTGGTTTAATGGGTGTGGGGCTACTTCAAACAGGTGACCTTGTCTCTTGAGGTTAAAAGAAGCTGAGTTTGTAGAAATCCTGCATCCAGGTTGCAGCATTGAGAAGTTGCTACAAAACCTGCAGATCCATAAGGTTCCTAGAGATTTCTCTGTAGTGCCTCAGCACTGCTAGCATTTGGGGCCCTCTTGTGTTTTCTGTATCCTAGTAACATGTTAAATATTATTAACCAAAGAAAAAGAGAACTTCCTAAGTTCAGTTTTTATAAGCTGACCCTGTACAGCTAGCAATCCTGGAGAGCAACTAGCCACTGCCATCTTTATTTTAACTAGAGAATACATAACTTAGATTTTGAGCTGCTTTCCTGCTGTGCTGCTCTTCTCCTGGTTGTGTCCACAAGGTTATAATATCCTAACTTTTTTTTCTAGGGGCTGCTGGAAAGTATCTTTCCCTCAGGACTCCTTGCGACTTTCTCTACTCAATCAAGTTTTCTAGTCACAGAGTCATAGAATGTTTTGGGTTGGAAGGGACCTTTAAAAGGTCATCTAGTCCACCCCACCTGCAGTCAGCAGGGATATCTATAGAATCATAGACTCATAGCACTTTCTTAGTGTGTTCTTTCTGGTGAAAGAGGTCTTGTGATCACAGGCAATGGATAGATCCCACACAGCTTCCCTGGTCCACTGCTTGTTAGCCCCTCAATGCATGGAGTAAATGGGGAAAATTGGTTAATGATTGTTTGAAGGAAAGAATTGGCTTCATGATTTGCAAATCTACCATAAATACTGTTTGTGAGACAGTCATCCCTTTTCCACCTGCCTGCCAAATCTTCTAATTATGCTTCTCAATTTCAGAGCAGCCTTACAGCCCTGAGCTGGAGCAGTAGTTTTTTAGACCAGCACACACTGCCAAAATCAGGTTGCCTTATAATAACTTGTTTTGTGTGGTTAAACATGTTCTGGTTTGTTTTTCAGGAGACAGCAGCAGAAAAAGATGCTTCCAGCCGAGATCAGCTGTGGCACAATCTACGGACTTCAAGTGTACAGAGAAGTAAGAAGGAAGTTTTCCAAAGTAAAGTAGGACTGAAAAGGGAGTAGGATCTGCAGTAGGACTGGAGCTGGAAGGGAAGTTATAGTAATTTGGGCACTGAAACATTGGCCTTATTTCTGAGTTATTTTAAATACGTGTTTCTCCACAGCTGTGGATCTAGTAGACTTTTCCAGGCTCTACTATTGCTAGGAATTGCTGCTTAAACTGAAAACTGTAACTCTTCAAGAAAACAATCAAAAGATACAAATAAAATCACTCTAGCACAAATCATAAGGGGAAATCCTCTAAATTGCACACACAATTGTGTAAAGAGAAGTTAGCCGTAGGTATCTCCTTTGACTTAAAGCCATGCTCATGTCTTACTCATGATCTGAGGGTCATAGCTCTGGTGGTGTGGCTTTAAACTGATCTTCCCCTCAGGGCTGTGTTATGACAACACTCTTCTAAAATGTTAATATAGTTTCTAATTAAAAACTGGTGGTGCCTATATCTGTCTCAAAGTGCTCTTTTAGCACACTTGTTTTCTAAGTTTTGCCCTTCTGGCTTTCTGAAATTCAAGATGATTTCTCCTCTGTAGCAGAAAACCAGGACTACTCCTGCACAGTCCGAAACCCTGGGAAAGAAGAGGTGTTCAACATGGATGTTGCCTACTCAGAGCAGGCAGCTGTCCTGCTCAAGGGATCATTCCTGGCCAACTCTAGGAGATTAAAGGATGGAAATGCCCTAACTGTAAGCACGGGAGGATTTTTTTCCTGTTAGAACTTACTGGTCTCTTCTTGTGAAGAGGTGTACAAGACACTTGATTCAGATGTATGATCAGCTCTTGGAAACATCCTCTCTGGATGGTGCTGCAATAGGTCTGCATTCAGCAGGGGTTTTTGGACAGGTAGTGCTGTTATCCTTGCAGGGCTGGGCAAGGATAATGTTATGTAGTGGAGGGGCCAAAGAAGTAGGGATTATGTTTGAGACTAGCTATTTTGATACAGATCTGTGTTGTTTCCACTGAAAAGAGGAGAAAATCTGTGCTTTCTTGTAATTCTAACACTTTTCTTCACTGCAGATGTACTGGACTGCTTCCAAAGTTTGAGTAGATTAAGGGTGGATATGAGGCTGGCTTTAATTTAGATAAACTGGGAATTCCAATACGATTTAAGAGCAATACTGAAAAGGGAATATATTTATTCAGCTGTGGGTGGAGTTAAAGTGGGAGTAGCTTTGGGTATGACAAATACTGTTGAAAGCAGGAGAGTGAATAGATGGTTTGTTATGGCAAGGAATGATTAAAATGCAGCAAAACTTGATAACTAGTGGGATTAGTAATGATAACTTGCACTGAACCTTTTGGGTGCTTGTGTTTTCCCTTAGAAATTTAAGATTCCCAAAGGCAGACTAGGAGTGACCAGGATTGGGGATCTATCTGCTCAGGATATGAAGAAGATCCCCACCCTGGCTCTTATTGAACTGACAGCTCTCTGTGATGTTCTGGGCTTTGAGCTGAAGAGAAACAAGGCAGCAAAACTGAAAACAACAGGTTAGTTGTATGGCATCTTATTTCTTTTGTTTCTTTGTTTTGATTTTGTGCCTTTATTCTTTACACTGCTCCTCTCATAGGTTTGTGTTTCAAATGTCAGAACAGGGGTTCTTTGACAAGAAACCTTGTGAGAGATGTGACTTCCTTGATCAGAATTTCTCCTGGAAGTCACCAGATCATGACATCAAGACCTAGCACCACATCCACCTCTGACTATCAAATGCACTTGTCCTGTTTAACTATTCCTCTCTTTTTCTCCTGTATCTATGCTTACAAAATGTGCCATCGTAGTCTGCAGTGGGGGATATATATCCCTTACACCTTTATTAGTGGTGATACAGACTTATCTTGTTCCTTTTGTAGAGAAAAGACTCTTTGGAGTGCCGCTCAACACCCTGCTGGAAAATGACCAAAAACTGCTCCCCAACACCAAGGTCCCTCTGTTACTCCAGGCAGTAAGTTCTCTTCTGGTTTCATTCACACCTCTAACCCTCAGAGTCAGGAAGATGAAAAAGAAGGGCTGACTTCTCATCCTCTGTGCCTAAGAGCTTTCTTTTCCTTCTTTTAATAGCTACTGTCCTGCTTGGAAAAGAGAGGACTGGAAACAGAAGGCATTTTGAGAGTTTCTGGGTCCCAGACCAGAATCAAGGTATGAGACTTTTCTCTCTGGAAGTATCAGAGGTGGTCAGGGAGTAGGTTGCTGCAGCAAGTATCTAAATAAACTGAACTGTCTTGTTTCCTTTCCCAGTACAAATAGAAACATCCACTGCTGGGAAATCTGGGAGTGTCTGCTGTGAGGGTCTCTGCACTCCTGATGGGTTGCCCTCCCAGTGCTCAGCTACAGAATTTCCCTTGTATTCGTTTATCAAAGCATGTAATAATTCCATCTGCTTTAACAGAGTCTGGAACAGAAGCTGGAAAAAGATTTCTACACTGGCCTCTTCCGCTGGGATGAAGTCCACCAGAATGATGTGTCTGGGCTGCTAAAAAGATTCATAAGAGAGCTGCCAGCCCCACTGCTGACAGCAGAGTACCTCCCTGCTTTTGCTGCTGTGCAAAGTGAGTCCCTGCTTTGGCTCTTCAGCATTGATTTGCTGGTTTGTGGGTGTTCTGTGAAGCTCTGGTGGTGTTGGATTCTCCTGTGAGCTGTGTTGAGCCTGTGGATTTGATGGGACAGGAGAGCACCATGTGAACACCAGCCAAATCCAGTGTGCTGGGTGCTAGGTGTGCTGTTGTGTATCGGCCTTAGGTTCAGAGCCACTGGTGCTTGGTTGGGACCTGTCCTGGAGTCTTAAATTATGTTGTCATTTGAGGCTGCAAGGTTTCTACAGTGAATTAGGACTACTTGACAAGCAATGAGATGCAGACTGAGCTGTGGCAGCTGGCAGGAAGCCCTGTCTTGGCTCCTCTGCAAGTAATGCAGTGTTTTGCAAGTGCCTTATTTTGAGGTTTGTGCCTCAATAGATGGTCTGAATGTGTCAAGCCAGCTGTTTAAGTGCACAATGGAGGGTTTTTTTGGTACAAGAAAAGGGGAATATTAGGGTCTTTTGATGCCCTTCAAGGGATCAGATTTGCTGGTGGATTGCACTGTGAAGCAGATCAGCCAGTCTTCTAAAATATTGGCACTTCATTTCCTAAGGAGCTTGATTTACTTCTATCTCTAGATATTCCAGACCTGAAGCAAAGATTGCAAGCTCTAAACCTCTTGATCCTGATTCTACCAGAGCCCAACAGAAACACTCTAAAGGTAACTAACTACCTGTTCTGGATTTAATTGGAAAATCATGATCTTGTTGCAGGTTTTTATTCAAGAAAACTGTATCATCTTTTTAAATAATGTGCATCATGGTATTTGGTTTTGTGAAGGGATACTCATGATGGGGGGAGCAGGTAAACCTCAAGGTTGTGCAGTGAACATAAGCTGTAAGAACAGTTTGCCTTTTGGGTACAAACTCCAGGGCAGAAGAAATCCACATGGTCAAAAAGTGTTTCCTTCCTCTTCAGTTTATTAAAGCACTTCATTGTGGAGTGAAAGATGTGCAGGTGATGCAATATCTGTGGGATGCTAAGGTATAAGAAAGAAATTCCCTCTGCGGGGAAAGGCTGAGAGCCCTGGGTCTGGTTAACCTGGAGAAGAGCAATCCCAGAGGGGATCTGCTCAATGCTGAGTAAGAGCCAAAGGGTGGGGGCAAGAGGCTGGGGCCAGACTCTGCTCAGTGACACCCAGTGACAGGCCAAGGGGCACTGGGCACAAACTGGAACTCAGGAGGTTCCATCTGAACCGGAGAAAAAACTTCTTTGCTGTGAGGGTGCCAGAGCCCTAAACCAGGCTGCCCAGAGAGGTTGTGGAGTCTCCTTCTCTGGAGAGATCCAACCCCACCTGGAGGTGATCCTGGGCAAGCTGTTCTGGGTGACCCTGCTTTAGGCCGGTGGGTTGGACTAGATCATCCCCAGAGGTCCCTTCCAACCCTCACCAACCTGGGATTCTGTGATTCTGTGGAATTCAGTATTCTGATTAATTGTTTATAGTATTACATCTGGGAAATAATGTTTATATTATAAAAAATAAAATAGAAAAGAAGCAAAAACCTCCTAAGCTTGTAACTTCCTACCTTTTTCTGACTAGAAGACATTTGAAATCTTTTCACCTATTACTTTTTGAAAGAGCAAGTGCTGATGAGATCAGCTCTGCAGGCAGTGCACAACCTCTGCCTTTCTGTACTTTATAATAACTGTGGTGGTTGCTGCTTCTTGTGCTCTTCCTCCTGAGTACTTCAGTCTCCAGGTAATAAAGGCACAGCTGGCTTAGCACCCTGCAAACTTTATTTAGAGTGTTGGAATGTGTAATCCAGTCAAAGATGGTCTGTTATCTGCCATGGTTTTGGTGGAAGCATGGGGAAAAATAGATGATCCAAGTTAGTGGTTGGGCTCAGTAATTTTAAAGGTCTTTTCCAACCTAAGTGATTCCATGATTTCTGCACATCTGGGAATAGCTTTGAGAGGATACTGGGGAAAGGAGGAGCATGTCCTTTTACAACTGGACTTTCTGTGTTGCCACATGACAAGGAGCAAGAGCTCATCTGCTTCCCACACAGCATTTCTGACTTGTGGATGCTGGACAAGACATCGGCTGGACTAGATGATCTTGAGGGTCCTTTCCAACTGTAATGATTCTGTGATCTCTGCTTGCTATGGTGATTTGTTGCTGTTTCAGCATTGGAAATTGATCACTGAACTTCCTGCTTGGAGACACAGGATATCAAGGGAAAAAAAAAAAAGCTAATTAATGATCTCTCCAGCAATTGCCACAGTAGTTTCTGGAGCATTATTAGGAATGGATGTCTTAAGTCTCTTCCTCTCTCTTTAGGCTCTACTTGAGTTTCTCAGCAAAGTGGTTGCCAGGGAGAACAACAACAAAATGAACCTCTGGAACGTTTCCACAGTCATGGCCCCAAACCTCTTCATGCACAAGGGGCTGCCAAACAAGATTCCTGAAGGGAAGGAGAAGCAGCTGGCTGAGGGGGCTGCTGATGTTGTGCGGATGATGATCCACTACCAGGATTTGCTCTGGACAGTAAGTTCTGCAAGTGTTTTATGGTATGGTCCAGTAGTGTCTTGATCTGGTTAGGCTGGAATAGGAGAGAGGGGATAGTCCTTGAAATGTGAGAGGTATTTCATGTCTGTACCAAAACCTCTGGCTGAATTCCAAGGCTACTTGTTTTCAAGGTTTCTAAGTATTTTGTCTGTTTAAGGAGCTTCATAAAGTGATGTTTAGCTTCTTAAACAGCATCCTTATCTCTGCATGATTTGGTTTTATTCCTATTTTCTCCCTTCTCCCCTGCCAGGTCTCCTCTTTTCTGGTAGCTCAGGTGAGGAAGCTGAATGAGAGCAATAGCAGAAGGTACCAGTTCTGCGACAAGCGAATTAAGAATTTGCTGCGGAAGATTCATGCTGATAAAGAGAAAGTGGAGAAGAATCAGGCAGAGGTGAGTTAGGGCTTGGAGAAACTGAGCCCTTTCCCTAACTGTCAGATGCTTTCATGAGAATTTGGCAAACTATTGAGGAGTGATGCTCTTTAAAGAGGAAGAGGGAGAAAAATCTGCAGAAAAATGGAAACCAGTTTCCCAGACCCTTTTGGGCAGGTTGTGGCAAGCCCTGATCTCAACTGCAAGAGTACTGGATATATCTCTGCCTAGAAAACACTCAGGTAAAATGCTGGGTGGTTGCAGGAACAAGAGGAAGAGACCAGGAGCAGGAAAGCTGATCTTTGCCTCATGTGAAGAGCAGAATTCATGTGGCTCTAGATGTCCTATGTGCATAGACAGGTATGTCTGTCATAATAAAGACAGACTTATTTTCATCAACTTAAAGCAAGAATTTGGGCTATTGCAGTAGTATAAAAGAACATTTTGCATCTAATTTCCTTTCTGCTCCATAATGCTGCTGATCTGTGTGTGAGGGTTTCAGGGTGAGATTCTGGCCACTTAAAAGAAATTATTTTTAAACAGATGTTACTCCCAGATCTATTTGAGTATCCAAGTCAGGAAAAGATCCTTGGAGTCATTCCTGCTTTTCTTTTTCCCTTTATTTTAGTTGCCACTGTTAGTTGTCTGAGTGTCAGTCTGTAGGAGCTAGGTTACACCACGCAGTGCTGGATTGACAGTATTGCATAGTCCTGGTGGTTGTGCCACTGGGGTCCTCTAAGGACATGAGCTAGGTGAAATCTGCAGGTAGAGGTAATTGAAAGCATAAATCTGCATACCTGAACAAGAGTGTTTCTCACAACCCAGTACAGCCCTTACCTGTCTATATGAATTGGAATCACAAGATCCCAGCTTGGTGAGGGTTGGAAGGGATCTCTGGGGATGATCTAGTCCAACCCTCCTGCTAAAACAGGGTCACCCAGAGCAGACTGCCCAGGATCACCTCCAGGTGGGGTTGGATCTCTCCAGAGGAGGAGACTCCACAACCTCTCTGAGCAGCCTGGTTTAGGGCTCTGGCACCCTCACAGCAAAGAAGCTTTTCCTTGTGTTTAGGTAGAACTTTGTGTTCCAGTTCATGCCTATTGCCCCTTGTCCTGTCACTGGACACCACTAAGAAAAGTCTCATCCCATCCTCTTGCCCCTTGCCTTTTAAATATTAATAAGCACTGATAAGATCCCTAGAGATGATGTCTATCTACAATTTGGCTGGATAAGATGGCATGTCACTGCTGAAGGTGCTGTCATTTCAGAAAGGACAACTGCTATTCAGGCAGTCAGATGACCTGGTGTTTAGGAAGTTCCCTTAGCACTGCTCTGAAGGTCTTGGTGTTCTGGGCTGTTTTTGCAGAGGATTTGGGATTGCAAAATTAACTTGCTGCAAATCAGACTCCATTAGAACTGCTCAAAGTTCACCACAAAAGTTTTGGGAAGTTACTTCATGAAGGAGTGGAAGAAAACTGCCTTGAGAAACCAGCACTTGAAGTCTGCTGTGTGGTGGCTTAGTGTTTCCTTTTTAATGAAGCTACTTTTCTGAAACCCAGTAGTCTGCAATTCACCTGTCTGAACTCCTTTCTCAGTGATTTCTATGGATTCCAGAGAACTCTATCAGACTTGTGCAAAACAGTTTGTCAACATGTAGTCTGACAAACCCAATTTTCAGTGAAGCTTTTGTGGCTTCTCGTGCCACTGCTGTGTTTGAACAGCAGAGAGCACCAGTGCACGCTGATGGGGAGTGATGCTTTTCACCCTAGCCCAGAAGCACTGATGATTTCTCTGTAATACCCAGCCTTGATGTTTTACAGAATCCCAGCTTGGTGAGGGTTGGAAGGGACCTCTGGGGATGATCTAGTCCAACCCTCCTGCTAAAGCAGGGTCATCCAGAGCAGGTTGCCCAGGATCACCTCCAGGTGGGGTTGGAATCTCTCCAGAGAAGGAGACTCCACAATATCTCTGGGCAGCCTGGTTTAGGGCTCTGGCACCCTCACAGCAAAGAAGTTTCTCCTTGTCTTTAGGTAGAACCTCCTGAGTTCCAGTTTGTGCCCAGTGTCCCTTGCCCTTCTATTATCTTCCAACGTGGAGTATGTGTGGGATAAGAAACAAACTCAAATTCTCTGAATACCTGCCTGGATGGGTTGAATTCTCCACACTCACCCATGTATTTTAACTTGATTTAGCCAAAACCAAACTCTTTCTTAAAGCAGTTTCTTCTTTTGCTTTGTTCAGCCTTCCAAGACTGTGAAAGTCCACACTTCCCTTCTCCTGAAGGATTCTCTAGAGGTGCATTTGAACAATGCAACCAGAGTTGCTGATGTCTTGAGGCAGTTTCAGAAGAACCTGTGCCAGAATGGCTGGAATATTGTTAACACTGTCAACCTCCTCAAGTGGTAAAAGGCTTTTTCTTTGCTTTTATTTTTTTTTTAAGAGAGAGAGAGAGAATAAATTACCTAGTGATCTACTTGTTGTTTCCCATCTTCTAGCAGAGCTGGTGTGGCGGCACGGTGAGCCCTTAGGGATTGGTTTATGTTCCTTAATTCTAAGATTTGGGAATATGCACTTCCCCCACCCAACACACTAAGTTCAGCCAAGGGATTCCATCACAGTGCTCAGGCTGTCAGGAGGTCAGTGATCCCCTCTGGGCTCCTGGGCAGCAAGTGAACTTTAGCAGTATGTGCAAAGCCCTGCTGAAGGGAAGGGAAAGTGAAATACCATTGACTCTGCAGAACAAATCCTCTCATGGAGAAAAACATCACCTGTGAAAATGATTTGCCTGGAGTTGTATTTCTAACTTGCATATGTTAACATAGAAGCTTCCTAAAAGAAGCTCTGCAGTTCCCTTCTAAGCTCCAGTGGTGAATTGCTGAAGTAACCCAAAAAATGAGCAGAAGTATTCCTGCTCCATTCCCGTGCCTGTGTATAGTAGGTTGTGTCAGAGCCATCTTCTGGCTGTGTCCCTGGTCAGGAGGTGTCTAGATAAGGAGAGAGGATGGGAAGTTGCCTGAATATGGGTCAGCTAGGACTAATAACTCATTAACAAGCTGCTACAGCTGCCAAAGTCCTCCTGCAGATGAGCTTCTCTTGAACAGGTCATCAGTTCTCAAGGAATGCAGCCAATCAACTTTTGGTATTTGTATTTGTTGTCTTCTCACTAACAGTGAGGAGTATCTGTCTTGTTTTCTTTTCTCCAGTTTTGGCTATCCTTTTCAACAGCTGCCCTGCTCAGGAGAATCAGCAAGGTTTCTACACCATGGCCTGTAGCTTCCTTGACCATTGCTGGCCCCTGAACCATAAGCAATGCTTTTGGAAGCAGCAGTTCTACACTGTCTAGCCTGCCTTTCACAGAGCTTTCTTAACTTCCATGTGTTTTTCTCTCTGCAGTAACAACTCAGGGGAGTGCACAAACTTGCTTCTGTATGAAGTGGGAGGCAATATTGGTAAGTCTGGGTGGCAGCTGTAAGTGAGGACTCTGCTATCTATTTTTGCACTCTTAACTTGTCTTAGGAGGGAGTTCAAAAAAAAAGATTAGATTTGGAGTGGGACTCAAAGAGTTAAGAGACAAAGGAACAAGTGTAGGTTAACCTCACCCACAGCAAACAGCACCTGCCAAAGCTCTTGGATTGATAGCTCACATCTTCTAGCCATCACTGCAAAGCTCACAGTGTGAGTATGTGGAAAGGTTGAAGCCTGGACTCCCAAAAATACTAGTGAATCTTATTGAGATGCCTGTCAAGGAAGGTAGAAACTCAAGAGTCCGGAAGTCTTGAGGACAGACACATGCAAAACTTTGTCTATCCTAAAAACAAGCCAACCTCTGTTTCTGTCAAACATATCTTATTAAGCTCTCTCTCCCCTAAATGATACAGGTTTGTGTTTGGAAATAAGTGTAGACCTTTAAACCATACATGACTTTAGTCTAAGGGCAACTTCATCCTATGCCACTAAGCTTTTTGTTGTGTCCTTCTGATCAGGGCTTTCATTAAGGCTGGTAGGCTGGCACATGGCATCTGCACCACTGACTGCCAGCTTCAGAAGTGAATTCTGTCTGCTTCCATCAATGCCCTCCCAAAAGAACCTTTACCAGCTCAGGTGGAAGCTTCTCAAACCATGTAGTTAAACAACTTGATGATGTTCATTAGTCACTGCTTCCTACTCATCAACAGGGTAATGCCATCAAGTGGAGAAGAGACTTAAATCATTATTGTAGCAGCAGATTAGGGGTGTCTGGAAAGGGAAAGGAATTATTGTGCCCTGATACAGCAGCTTCTGGGGACTGTTGGTTACTGGAGTGCTTTGACTGCCTCAGTATTCTCTTAGCAGCATCTGTAGAAGAAAAGCTTTGTCATGGGAAACAAACCAGTCTCTGGATTTCATCACTAATCTATTTCATGATGGTTTCAAGTGCTGAAGTTATTTGGTATCAAAGTCAGTGAGTATGTTTCCATAAAGGTCAAAGCTCAGGCTCAATATAGTTTTAAGAAACATACATTCATTTTAACATAAATAACTAGAACTTTTCCGGATTGGTGGAAATGGTTCTGAATGGTTGTGATATTTAAATTAAGGTGAATAAACAGGTTTTAGGGGGAAAAAAATAAGTCCAAAACCTAGCAATTATAGGACTAAGGATGTAAGAAATCAATTTTTTTTCCTGAATCTCTTGTTTTGATAGGTGAACATTGCCTGGACCCAGACACTTACCTCTTAGACTTGTACCACATCAACCCCCATGCTGAGTGGATAATTAAGCAAAATCCATCTTATCCTCGGATGTTCTAAGGAAAGTGTGAGCCAAACTGAAGCATTTGCTTGGAGTTTTTGGAAAGCATGGAAAAACTAGAGATATATTTCTGGTATAGTCCCAGACTGGACAATGCTTGTGTCTTTGAAAGCTGAGCAGCTCTATGTACTGCTTCCACTACAGCTGGCTGTGAGAGTTCACTAGCCTATGTGCCAACAGGGTGTTGATAACAAGCAGCAATTATCATCATCATCATCATCATTGTCACAATTTGCAGGGGATGTGAGTATTCTTAAATAAAGTATCTCCTCAAAACAAGCCCTGCAAACAAACCTGCAGTGAATCACACAGGATGCAAGAGAAGAAACACCTTCTTGAAGAGGATAGAAGACATCTCCTTGTTCTGGGTTTGCTCTTACTTTTGATCACATCCACATTTTGGAGGAGGGAGTCAAATTCTGCAGTGGTACTTGTGACATCCCTTTGGTAAGATCCACCTTTGACTTCTGCACCTCACCAGAAGAAGTTGTGATCCTGGGTTTTGCTGATAAGGTACTGTTACATCCTTTGAAGAGTATAAAGGATGCTTCCAAACAGGCCACATGGGATGTGAGGCCAGCATCCTATGGCTATAGTTAAATACATATATGCAACAGAAGTACATAAGTTTCCTTGGAAACATGTAAGGGACAGAGAGTAGCCTTTCAAATGTAGAGTGTGAGAGGAGAGATGCCTGTCCCATCCAGCTCTGCTGGGAACACAGAATGCACAGGCTGCCATTGATGAGGGTGAGACATGCATTTATTTTGCTGGACAACCTATACGGCAACAGATAACCAGGGAAATATCTGAAGTTAATTTGAGGTTAGTAATCTGTCTGACCTGGCCACGTGAACTAAACTTCTTCTTGGAAGACTCTGTGTGAATGCAGAAACAGCAAAAAAAACCCAAACCCTGAGAGGTGCAGTGGCTGAAATAAGAGGTCCATACCTCTGGTTGCATTGTGGCTACTGAATTGAGCCTTGACCACTCTGCATGTTTTCATCCTACACAGCACAGTGTGGTCACTGACCTGAAGAGACCAGGGGAGGGCAGAACACTTGTACCTTGCATCACTGAATAGTCATCTTACAACCTCAGTTCAGCTCAGACTGCTTGTGGAGCAGGAGTGCAGAAGTCTTGTCCTCCTCTGTGGTGATGCTGAAATACCTCAGGTGAGGGACCCTCCTGTGCAGTTACAGGGGGTGGAACATGCACCATTTCTGGAAATCCTGACAGCTTTTTTCTTTTTATGGACTGGTTTTTAAACACTGCTGGGTATTTAATCCTGTGGCAGAAGCAGGGCTGCCCTGCAAGTGTCTACTCCAAGTATTCCATGTGCCAAATCTTAGCTGCACTAGTGACAATCTCCAGTATTATTTCTTTTATGAAATGAATGTTTCCATTGCTGTCTGAACTTTACCTCCTCTGCCTTTTTTCCCCAGGCTGATATGTAGCCATCCATATTCAGTATCTCAAAGTCCTAGTTTCTGTTGTAAGGGCACTTCATTTTGTGGCTTGTCTGTGTGGTTTAATTCTCTTGGTTCCTTAAGGTCCTTGAGGAACAGGTGAGCCATAGTCCATGTTCTTTCTCATTTCTTGTGATGCTGTGTAAGTGGTGGTGTTGATGGCTTGAAATGATGCACATATTGGAGAGTCTGCTTACTCTTTTTGGTTGAGATGATGCAGATACACTGACTGGTGGGATCATCTAACTGTCTTTTTAAGAACTCATCACAGAAACTTGCAAAAAGCTCACCTCCCAACCCAGAATCCAAATGTCAAGCCTTCTTGAAATACCTCTGTTTTATAGGGCTTAAACTGTGCCTGAAAGGGCCTGGTTCTTGTCCTTGAGTGTGGGTGACAAGTGGCTCTTGAAAGATCAAGCTGCTTTAAAATTGGGCATTAAAAATGGATGGTACCTGTGCATTCATCACTTCTGGAAATCTTTGTTGCAGAGATGGAGGTTAGCAAAGAGGGAATGCTGGAGGTGCAATACTCTGAGAGATACCTAACACACAATGGTATCAGTGGGAGAGAGAGAAGAACCTCTTCCTGCTCAAAGATCCTTTGCAAGCTTAATTAAATCCTTGCAAAGCACATAACTCTGCTTTTATTGCCACCCCTTATATGCTGGATGTTTCATGGACATCTGGTTTCCATACAGATAAGGAGGAAACACTACATCACTGCTGCTGTTAACACCAGAGGAGTGGGGTTTTGGAACACCAAACAGTGTGAATCAGTGCTGCGAGAAACAAGATTGGTGGGAGATTCTTATGAGACAAATATCAGTTCTCAAATATGAAAGGAAAGGGAAAAAAAACACCAAAATATCTCTTTTCAAATGATGATTATGGTTTTTCATTTTTCTTTCCTATCTTTGTACCAAAAAGTAAGTATGAATATTTCAGTCCCTGATGTGCAACCTGCTTCTGAATGCTAGCTTTTAATAACTTGGTTTTTTACAAATTTTTAATTCTGTATTTAAATTTCATTTATTCAACAAAACAATAAAAATATAGTGAAATTTATTGGCTGCAGTGTCATTAGTGGCTAAGTATAAGTTACCACAGCAAATGGCACCGTGTCTCTGAACACCAGCAGGATTTTGGTTCATAGTGGAAGAGGAGTTGTACCTAAGCTCCAGGTGAGCTTGACAGGAGTTTCACCTTACAGCTTCAGGGGAAGTTCCTCTTTGGATGATCCTGTGGGGTAGCTGTGAAAGGATAACCCAGGAGGAGGTTTGGGTTTGGAAAGCATGGAGAAAGGTGACAGGAGGCTGAAGATATGTTTGTGGGTACCAAAGATTAGTGACTTCTGGAGGAAGAAGAGCTGTTGTCAAGGACTAAGTTTGAGGAAAGACATCCCATAAGAAATCCCCCTCTTGCCCCTCAGCCCCTTCTCTGCTGAACTGTGCTCAGTGATGTACATGAGCGGACGACTAGCCTAGTTGGCCAAGAATAGTAGGAATCCAGGCTGAATCTCTGGTAAAATTATGACTAATTTTGGTGTTCAATAGCCGGTGATGAAATGTGGCATGAATCCACTGCTGTCTGTTTAAGAACAGTAACATCAGCAGTCTGTCCAGTACTGCTGAGAGGAAAGCAGGACTTGCTCCCCTATCCAGAAACAAAAGGAAAGAGAGGAGGAGCCAAGTGGCTTTAAAAAGCTTTCAGAGCAATTATCTGAGGAAACCACCAGCTTCTCAAACTCATTTCACCCATTCATCTTCAGTAGTATCAAAGTGCTAATCCCTCCCCTCCCCAAGGACTACTTCTGATTGAAGATTGCACAGCCCTGTCCCCTGCTCAGGACAAAAGCCCAGTATTTATTCTGTAGGCAACATCAAGTCCTGTGTGCTGAGATAACAGGCCACAACATAAAAGAAACTTGCAAATGCTGGTTAAACGTTTGTGTGGATGAAGTGGAATCGAAATACCTCACATTAGAAAACAAGTAGTTTGCTCCAGAAAAAAATCTCTGCAGAAATAGTCTTCCCAGCAACAAATCAAGCTCCAGATCTTGAAGGGGAATACCATTGGAAAGCAACTAAATGAACTTCATGGAACAAAGTAAGTAAATGACAGCAAATACTCTTGTAAACAAAACAGAATTGCATTTGATTAAATCTGTTTTTCCCCTAGTGCACTCTCCAGTGTTGGAAAAAAGAGAAATGACATCTGTGTTTTGCATGCTGAGAGAAAGAAACTTTAAAGTTCTATTCAAATCCTGTCTCCTCTTGATTGTACAAAGGTTACAAATGGCTTCACCTTGGGGGGCATAAAAAAAGAGGCTGTAGATCAATGCTTTAAGTTGCTAGGAAAGAATATTTGCAGCTGCCCTGATCTACCAGCTGGGAAATGGCCATGGCAGGAGCAGTTCATGTCATCTTCCCCATCCACCCCTAGTCCTTACAAACTCGGGTGTTCTTAGGTTTTGGTGTGGTGACAAACACTTTAGTTCTCAAAGCAGCTTTGTATTTGCTGTCCCTTCATAGTTCCTTGTCCAGTGGAAGGCAAATGACCTCACTTACCATGAAAAGCCATGGAGATATTGTGCTGAGGGACATGGTTTAGTGGTGACCTGGCAGTACTGGGTTAAGGATTGGTCTTAATCACCTGACAGGTCTCTTCCAACCAAACTGGTTCTATGATTCCCTGACTGCTTGTGACCTGTGTTAAAACTGTATCTCTTGAGCCTCACACAGAGTTCTGAAAGGCCTGAGGAGCAACCCAACTACATTACCTTCTACCTCAGCTCTTTGTACATGCTAGTGAGTGCAGGCAGAGTCAGTTGTTCTCTGTGCTGATGACTCTGTAATAAGCCTTCTCTGGACACAAGAGGCAGTTAGAAAAGTGGAATAATTGCCTTTTATTTATAACAAACCAGCAGAGCTGGGTCAGGATTTCAAGAGAGACAATTAAAGATATTGCATTGTTTTCTTCAAAAGGAGAAATAGACCTAGGGGTTCCCTAATAGTCCTCCTGACTGATCTGTACTCTCTTAGAGCCTTGTTGTGTCTTGCATTTATTATGAGCCACTTATTATCCCTAATTATTTAGCAGGGGGGAGGTCTTTCAGTAACAGGCAAATTTGTGACTTGATGAACACTCAGCTGTCTGTATTTAAGGTAAAATTACTGTAATTAGGAAATTGATCAATCCTTCTTTCACTTTGCCTGGCTGGGACAGAACAAATGGACTAAAAGAGACCTATTTAGCACAGAGGTGTGGAGAAAGGGCTTTGCAGACCTCAGGATATACAGGCTTAAAGCTTCCTCTTTTTTCTGTTTTTGGGGGATTGTTTTCTACTTTTTCATACTGCTTTTAATGGTAATGCCACATAATTATCTCTTGGTAGATCATTTTGTCTCCAACAAAATGCACTCATACTGTTCTTTTTCCAGTTCGGTCCAAAAAGGCAGCAACACAGCATATGAGTAGCCAGATGGGAAGGTTTGTTATAACCCAAGCCTCAAGCAGGGTGGGTTGGACTCCCTGGGTGTTGTGCTTGCCTGTGACTCTTATCTGGTTGTTTGCAGAACTTGCATCTTTGAGAGCAAGTGTAGTCCCTCAGGTTGTCTTATCATTGGCAGATGTTTCCTGCTCCATCTCCTCCAGAAGCTGTTCTTCGTGCTGCTTTATTGTCAAAGCGTACAAGTTCCTCTAGCCCTGGCCAATCCTCCCAGCTCTCTGGTGTGGAGAAGGCTGCCATCTCCATGACTGACATGATGGATTTCTGGACAGGCACCTGCCTTACATGTCATCTCTCAGGCTTCCCCCAGCCCATTGTTGGTGTATTGAAATAGCCCAGGGTGTAGAAAAGTCACTGGACT
Source organism: Galbula dea (assembly GCA_013399015.1). Lineage (NCBI taxonomy): Eukaryota > Metazoa > Chordata > Aves > Piciformes > Galbulidae > Galbula > Galbula dea. The sequence continues at coordinate 421,900 of VWZX01011270.1, read as the reverse complement.
TTGAATCTGTGTCCTGAGTCAGTTCATGGTAGTTTCCTAATGAAAACAACACTTGAAGCCATGTGCTGTCTAGAAAGCTTTCAGCTACAGGAGTTTGTCCCTGCTGAAGCTTTTGAGATGTCTCTGTGTGCTCTAGCAAGCTCACACAAGTGTTGTCAGCCCATCCTCACCACCTTGTCACTGCAGGGTCATGTGGAATCCACACATGTATTTAAGGTGATCCTGTTAAGTAGACAAGACAGTGGAGTGCCAAGGAGATGCTCTCCATGTCACTGTATTCTGCTTTCCTGTGAAATGAACTGGTAAAGGGTAAATCTACTACAGAAGAAGAAATCAGTTGTGGCCATCAGTATGAAAATTGGGAAGGTAACAATGTGTCCTCTCAGAAATGGGGCTGTCCCTGTGGCTGACTCCATGAAGGGCAGATCTTCCAGTGATGGAGGGAGAGACTGTCCCAGTTACAGAATAAGACTGCTTCAACATCAGCTGGTTGCTTTTACAGAAGGATGAAGATGTCTATAGGGGAAACTGTCTTTCCTTGCCAGTGATGGTGCTTCTTGCTACACCTACTCATCTAGCAGAAGAGGTTTGCTGACACATGCTGGGTAAGAAAATCACTGTCAAATTTACTTCAATAGGTTGTTAAGAGAAATATTCTGTAAGTGTTTCAAGGGACTGAAGTACTTAACCTGGTGAGCTGTCTTTGTCCTGTCCCTTTTTGCATATGCTGGTGGGAGGTTTGCCCCTGCTGCACCCATGTGCACAGGGAGGTGGGAGCAGCTCTGCTCTGATAAGGGGATTACACCAAATGGATAAATGGGCACCAGAGGATGCCTGGCTCAGTCTGTAGTGCTGATGGCTCAAGGTTTCAGAAAGCCTTGTTGTCACCACTTTGTTTCATGGCATGTGTGGCTGCCCTCTGTTTTGGAGGCTGGTTACATCTGTCTGGTGTTCTGCTGCTCTGCTCCAATCTCAGCCATCCTCTCCATTGGGCTTTTCTTCCATCCAGCTCTGGAGACATCCCTGGCTGGAGAGGAGAGCGAATCTCTGCTGTGACTGTCACACACATGGAAGGAAAGCCCATGTTGAACAGTCAAAGGCAGAGCCAAGAGCGTTTGAAAGCCTCATTAGCTGGGCATTGTTCTGAGGGTGCAGTCAGGCAGGGAAATAATGCTTGGGAGTGTTATCAGCCATGTGCAGGAAGTGGTTGCGTAGCAACCCCGATTGGGGTACACACTGCTGCTCTGGGAGGAGGGAGAAATGCTCATTTTCCTCAATTTAGAGGCACTGCAAATAGGAATCCATCATTGACAAAGGCTTCACTGGGGTTTTACATCTCATATAGAGATGGCAGGTGGTGTTGGCCCCTTTTGGGTAGGTGCAGACTTACATGTTAAGTGAACCTGGGACAATCTAGGTTTGGTTTGTGTTTTCAGCTGCAATTTTTCACTCGTTTGTCCTTCTGGGCCTTAAAATGGGATGAGGACTGGAAATTTCATGGCTTCTTTCAGATCTGATATAAAGGTATCTCCAGGGAGCTTTCCTTGGTATCATGTTGGTTATTACAAGTGAGAAGGGTGACCATGTTCCCTCTTCACTCCAAGCCCTGTTTAGAGAGTAAGGTGCAGAATGGGCTGGTTCTGCTACTGCATCTCCATATCAGGCTGGAGAAGTGGTCAGTGCGCCTTCAGATCTGCAGTATCTGTGAGGCTGCTCAGGAGCATTGGATGTATGGATAGGAAAGGGATTCACTAATGTGCTTCTTTTCTGGAATCCTAGAATGAGGTAAAGGAAGAGTCTCCAGGTTTGTTAGAAAGAGTAACATGATTATGTGGCACAAGTGAGAAACAAGTCCCAGCACTCACGAGTGGAATTGCCAAGAGATTGTCCATTGTCTCCCTGTCCTGCTGCAGCTTTGTTTCATAGAAGGGGCACAAAGAGCCTTATCAAATTTCAGCTTTGGTGTATGTGGTGTAATAGCAGTGATGGGTAGAGGCAGTCTGCTGTGAAAGAGGAGTTGGAGTGCGGAGACCTCCTGGGGGCATCCCTAGTGAGTTCTGTGGAGATGTGGTGAGTTGATACAGGGAAGCACTCTGTCCATGTGCCATTCATCTGGACAAGGCATCAGACTTTGTGAGTTAACATGGGCTGGAGCACCTTCCCTTGTATACTCCTCTTTGGCTGCTTAAGACCATGCTAGCACAGAAAGGCCCTGCCTAAGTTTCTACCAAGGGAAGGTATTTGATAGGGAATGAACAACTACAGGATATCTGTTGTGCTCCTGCAGCCCTGCACTGTTATTGGGGAAATCACTGCTTTTTTTGTTTTGTTCACCTGTTAATATCTGTGTTGCCAAGGGGTGCAGATAACAGCAGAAGGGTGCTGGTATTGGCAGGGAGTTTGGCGATCCATGTGGAGGAGACCTGGAATGGAAATCTTTTGTGTGATCTCACCAACTGAGAAAGTGGAGGCTTTTTCTGTTATTGATGACCTGGTTTCACTGAGACAGAATCCTAGGCCAGCCATGGGCTGTAGGTTGTTAGCAGTTTGGAGTCAGAGCAGCTGAGCTGAGCTGGCTGCAGGTGTAGCCCAGATCATAAACACCACATGTGTTATAGAAGGGGAAGTTTGCTGAGGACAGGGCTCCTTCTGCTTCGATTGCTTCTTCTCCCTCTCCCCATTCCTGGAGGGATTCACTTACCATTCTGCTCCCCAGAAATGCTTTCCTGCTTACTGTGACTGCTGTACATTCACTGGGCTGAGTATAACTTTATAAACTTTATCTTGGTATTAGTTTGGCTGTTTCATTAAATCCATTTCCATTTCATCCCACTGCTCTCCTCTCCTTTGATCAATCTCCCTTCTCAGCTGAGGTGACAGAGCAACTGCTACAGTTTAGCCCCAGATAGAGGCTAAATGTAGATAACTGATTAGCTAGTGCATCAAGTGACAGTAAGTAGAAAGAATATTATTTATACATTGTGTGAAACTCCTTTCTCTGCTCTCTCCTATAGCTTCAGCCTTTCAGTACTGAACAATGATGCATCTTCCCTTCTCATTAGCAATTCAGGTTGCAGACTGATTCAGATTAACTTGGACTCTCACTGTATTAAACACTTTAAGAAAAAAAAACATAGGAGCTCAGGATGTTTATGAAAAGCAATTTCCTGAATGCCAAGCAGTTTAATAACTCTCCAGACATGGCATTCGGGCTCATTTATTTGAAGCTATGTTTCCAAACTGTGATGGGTCAATAATGAATGAGGCAGTGTGGCAGATTTTGCATAGGAGAGATCTCATTTCAAAGAAAAGAACACAGGCAAGTTCACTCAGGAGTGCAGAGAATAATGTTAGCTCTTAGCTCCATCAAGTTAAAAGCTCATTTGAGAAAACAAATTATAATCAATATTTCCCTGCTGAACTATTGGCAGCAAGCAAAAACTTGGAACTGTCTATGGCCAAAGGGAGGAAATTCTGCTCCTCTTTCATCCAAACAGTTTTGTTTCTTGTAACAGTGAAATTGTTCTTCTATGTATTGGTCTGGATTTTTCCTTTAATCAAGTTCATGGTGGAGAGGCATGTGTAGCCCCAGGCAGTATTTTGCACCTGAGACCTCAGACCTATTCGAGCAATAAATACACACATGACAGTGTTTCCAAGGACTTGTTAAAAATATTGGAAATCTGTATCTTGTAGGAAATAAAGTTAGTTAAAAGGTGTTTTCAACAAATAGTATTACAAACCACAGGGGACACTGAGCAGATCAGCTGGAATGTGTAACAACATTCCCCCAGCTCCTGTTTCCCTCCATGGATATTCAGGCAGAGACACTGGTGGATTTAGGGCTCATTATCTCCCTCTGAAGCATGGAGCATGCTGAGGAACCAAGCTCAATTGCTTTGCTTTGTGTCCTGCTCCACTTATGAAAACTCCAGCTCTCCAGCTCAAGATCTTTTCTTCTGCATCCACCATGTTCAAGGTAGCAGGTTCAAAATGTAAATAAGCCTGAAAAAGTGGCTACAGCCAGATTGTCATTAACAGACAAGGACTGGGAAACTGGCTTCTGTTGGTGAAGCTTCCTTTCAGATTCCTGCCTGGTGGAAAGAATTCCCTTCTTTTCTCTCTGGAGTGGGAAGTGCTGTGGGTTGTTTCTTGCTCATCAAAATACTGAGCTTGATTAAAGTGTTCTCTAACTCACTGATATTTAAAACACATCTGTTGTGTAAGTTCTGTGGATCATGGAGTAGGTAGGCTGTCCCTGCCATTCCTTATGAGCCCAGCTGGAAGGTGTGGCTGAGGCTGGCCAGGGGGGTGAGCTGCCTCTGCTTTTGTTTTGGTCAAACAGTAATTTTATAAATCAGGTGCCCAGCATGAATGTTTGTTTAAGAGCCCTAACTTCTTCCTAATGATCCTGAGTGCTCACTTATTAGAAGCTCACACTGTGAATCCCCAGGAACTCCTGAGATGTCTTGCAGAAGTGCAGGCTGCAAGACCTGGGTAGAACAGTTTGGGAGCAGGCTTCTCATGCAAACCTTCCCCTTCTCCAGCCTGGCAGCAAGAGCTGCACCAAAATCTTGCAGTCTTTGGCCTGCAGATGAATTTACAGGTTTTTTGGGGTTTTTTTTATTTGAAACAGGGGCTTCAGTGGAGGTGAGGGTGGCACTGGAGCTATGGGTGACAATGATCTCCGGTGGCTGTGTGAATAATGGTATGAGGAAAACCAAAATATGTCTTAGGGTTAATGAGGAAATCTAGTTATGTCCATCACTGTCTGTTTATGACCTTATGCTGTCACAAATAATATGGCTTTTTTCTATTGGACAGTGATCTGCTGTGACATTTGGTGTGTCACTGCCCTACAAGCATGGGTTTCTACAAATACTCTCTCTGTGCTGTAGAGTTTCATAAGGCTGCTTCTGAGCTCAAGCCCTGTATCTTTAAAGAAACAACCCCCTAACTCCTGACCTTCAAAGAAAGGTCAGGCATAAAAATAGATTCACTGGTGCTTTCTCCCTCCTCTTTGTCCTAAAGCCCATGATCTCTCTGACCCAATGAATGAGGACTCTTGGTGAGTATCTCTACCATCAGAGTCTTGCAGCTGGCAGGCATGAGGCAGAAACGCAATTCATCTTGAACTTGCACCCCCTCCACCACCTCTCAGTGCACACAGCTCCTCCTGCTCTGTCCACACCATCTCAGGGATGGACATAGGCACGTGTGAGGAGCTAGAGCAGGGTGAAGATGTGATGCACGGAGACAAATGCTGCTTTTCTGATGGCTAAAGGATTTTTTTTATTTCAGAGCTACCATAATAATTTCAGTCTTATAGCTCACACTGCAAGGCTGAAATGGGCTGAATGCATTATGCCTTGTTCTCCTGCAGTCCTATCCTCAAGGATGTCTCTGGTCTCAAAGCCATTTCTGAGTCATGGCTTGATGAGTTTGGCTGCAGGGGCATTGACTAAGTCCCCAGCATGGCAGGATGTCACACAGGGATGCCTGCTGTTACATCAGGTGACTGGAACCCTGCATGCTCACTGCTGCTTTGCTTCTTTTTTTTATTCCTTTGATTTTAAGGCATTCTGCCAGTGTTTGGGGACTCATTTTGCTTAAATATGCTACATCCAGAGGTGTAGAGAGCAGGAACTGTCATCTGATTTTTCTTTTTTAACACTTTCAGATATAGCCTCTGGTTGTGGGTGCATCTGTTTTACTTTTCTGTTCATGTTTTGGCTCACAAGTGCTCTGCTTTATATCTAGATTGAAGGGATATGGTTTCTCTACCTGACTTCCCTTCCCAAATATCATGTCTGCTGCAAACTGAAGGCTGAGAAAAACTGCTGTCTGAAAATGGTATTTGATTTAAGGTTTCCCTGACTTAATCTCTGGTCAGGTAGCTGGAAGCATGTGCAAAAAATGATACAGAAAGCAGATAGTCTGCCAGTTTTCAGTGTTTAGTTCTGGTGGTGGTGTCCCAGCTGTTCCCAATCCTCACCTTGCTGGAGAACCTATTTCCATGATGAGAATCCTTTGGTAGCTTTTAATCTTCCAGTGCAGATGTGACAATAGTTTCATAATCTGTTTCTGTGCTTAGGCTGCTCACTTCTATTCCTGGAGATCTGGGGCTGACTAATGTACAGCTTTGTCTGGTGATATGTGACACAGCTACACTGGCTTGTGCTGCTGAATTCAAAGGGCTGCCATGTTGCAGCAGATGCCTTCAGAAAGTGGGTGTGTTGTAAATGCATCACTGTAATCTTTAGTATGAGTTGGAAACTTCAAGTAAAAAACCACAAAATCCCAGAATCCCAGCGTGGTGGGGGTTGGAAGGGATCTCTGGGGATCATCCAGTCCAACCACACTGCTAAAGCAGGGTCACCCACAGCAGGCCTCTCAGGGTCACTTCCAGGTGAGGTTGGAATCTCTCCACAGAAGGAGACTCCACAACCTCTCTGGGCAACCCTCTGGGTCTGCTCTTCTCCTAGCACCTAAAACCCCCATGGATAGCACCCTGAAAAACTTTTGTGTGTAGCATGGTAAATAGAAGTCACCAAGTTTGTGTCATAACCAGGAAAAGGGCAGAGGATTGATATTCCTCACCTTATCTGTCTGCAACGTGACCATTCTCAGTAGTGTGAGAGGGATCTGTGGGCTTCAGGCCAAAAATAGGGAACAGTGACTCAGTCCTGCTCCAGAGGGGAGCAGAACAACAGGCAGCAGCAGGCAAGAGCAGCCTCCCCTCCTCACAAAGGATGCTAGTTACTCCAGAAATCCCCAGAGGTGGTTCCATGAGTCATTTGTTGGAGGCCAAAGTACAAGGATGATGGGGAACAGCTAGAGCATCGTGTCAGCTGAGATATGCTTTGCTCCAAAACCTGTGGGAAGAGGATAAAGCACTGAAATCTAACAAAGTTGCCGCAGGAGGAAAATGAGTGAACAGCTGATTCTTTGCCTGAATATTTCATTATAACTTGCCCATGCAGTCCTTTGACTCTGTGTGCTTATCTGTCTACATTATTTTGGTCTCTTTAAAACCAAATGAAGGAATGGTCACTGCTTATCCCAAAAAAGTTTCCACATGTTCACTTGTTCCCAGACTATGCTCAAAAAATAATTAAGATTTCACTAGGTCTCAATGGATAGACAGCTTAAAATGAGGATGAAACATGGTTGAACTATAATCAATATCTTGATCAATCCTTGAATTTATTTGTGGGAAGGGGCAGTGAGCCCTGCAAAGGTTAAAGCAGCAAAATACCTTCTTCTCTTGAGACCTTATCCCCTTAGACAAGAAAGTTGGTAGAAAGACAAAGCAGTTTCCAATTGTGCCTAACGAATCTGCTAAAAAGCAGTGAAAATGTGTGCATGGAAGCTTTGGACAAAGAATCCAGCAGTTATTTTACTAGTAGTAATAATGCTTAGATAGAAAGGTGGAAACTAGTCCAAAGCTGAGTCTAGCCATAAATCCTATCATTTATCATCTGTGTTCTTTGAGAAACAAGCAATGACTGGCATACATGCTTAATTCAAACTAAATAGCCTATAAAACAAGTTCCCCAAGGCTAATAATAATAATATCAGGAGAAATGAATATAAGGATGATTGAATACAGGATAGACTGAAGAGTGAATATGGAATATAGATACATATCATGCTGGCAAGAACGGGCTGGTGTTTATGGTGGGCTCAAAAGTCCAATCCATCATCTGACCAGAGAATGTAATGCAGTTAGAATCAAAAAGGATGCCTCTGTTCAAAGCAAGACATGCACATTATAAACCTGCAAATGCAAATAATCAATCACAGGCAGCAAGCTAGCAGAAGTGGAATATCACCCAGCAATAATTCAGATCACAGCTGTGATTATGAGAAATAACCTTACTACTGTTTAATTAATATTAGGCTTCTGACACTCTCGAGAATGGAGTGCACAAACCTTCTCAGGCTAATATGATAATAGTAAGAGAAAATGTTATGTTCCTTAGATATTTCAGAGAGGGAATTAGCCATACATTGGAGGCTCTCAGATCCATGTGTATCAAGCGTTCTCTTTACTCAAGTGCTGCTTGGGCAATGGCTGGTTTCCTGGGATGGAGCATCCCTTGTCAGAGACCCCAGTTCACACTGGGCCAATAGAGCAGGCTCAGTACCCTGGTCACCTCTGGGGTCCCATGGCTTGCTGGGTAGCCTAGGCTTTTCTGCTCCACAGGAGAGACCTTCCTGAGTGAGTCTGGCTGCAGCTGCTCCTTGCCCATGGCTGGTCACTGAAGGTTGGTTGCCTTACTGTAGGATGAAGGTGTCCAACTTAAGCACCCAGCTTCAGAAAGATAACCTAACATCTTCAGTAGCCAAATACACACATAGCTCACACCTGCTCCATAGCCTGGATGTCCACACACGTGCAGTTTTAAAGAATGGAGCTTTTCCTAGGTGAGTGCACTGGCAGTAGGTATATCTTTGTAACAAATCTGTAAGTTTGCATCATAAAGGGAGGAACTGTGATTCCCAAGTCTGGAAACCAAGCAGCTTCCATCACCTTCTGCTGTTGTGTGAATGTGTGTGTGGCAAATGACCTTTGGAATGAAAATATTAACAGAAAAGGAAAACACAATTGTAATTTGTGAAATGTTAGCCCAGATGCCTCGAGGGGGGAACAGACCTTTCCTTCCTGCAAGCTGAGCCATCACTGGGGTGCCTGCATTGACATAGGTGCATTTAAAGAGTCAATTAAGGGGAAACTGTGTATTTACACAGTCTGGATTAATTTCCTGTTTGGGCAACTTTCTTTTTGAACAGTTGAGACTCCTGACATTGCATAAGGAAATTGCTTGTTCAGAAAGTACTGGAAAAGGCACAGGAGGAAAGAGGTGAAGCACAAACAGAAGGCTGCAACAAAGCCTTGCTCTGGAAGAGCACCAGAGTGAGCAGCCACTGCACATGCTGGAATAATCCTTGATGGTGGGATTTGGGCTCTGGGGTGGAAATGGTGTTGGCAAATGGCTTCAAATAATTGTCACATTTCCAGAGACGTTATCTGAAAGAGAACAAAGAAGGTGGGCGCTCTCCTGGCAGTTGCTTTGTGCAATTTGATTTTCTGGGTAAAAGCCCTGAGTTTCTAGCCTCATTACTAGCCAGGAGCTTCCACACAGGGTTGGAAAAACCTTAAAAGACTCTCTTTGAACTTTGAAGCAGTTCAATGCAAAATGGAATGGGGAAAAAATTGTTTATTGCTGAGGTAAATAGAGCACTGTGAATAATGAGGAAGAAAATGCAGCCGAGAGCTCAATTTGAGTCTCTATTATGCCTATGATTAAAGATAATGCGCTAGGAAGAGGGGATTGTGGAAGGGTTTCTGCGATAGTTGGATGGCTAAAACCGTGGTGATTGTGGCTGCTGAGCTCTCATTGGCCTGGGCTTGATATCTAAATTACAGGGCTATTAGACACAACGAGCTTGCTGCTCTGTCTGAAAGGCAGAGCTCCTTGCTGCCCAGCTGGCTGGGAGAGACTGGCCCTGCTTGAGGCTTGCAAACTCTCTGTGTCTTTATTTTCCTTGGCAGCCAAGGGTTTCTAGTACTTTGTATGGTCACAGAGCTGGTAGGGCTTCTTCTCTGTCAGTGAGGAACGGAGGATGAGCTTGTTTGTTTGCAGGAGAGCAGTTATATCCCTGGTGCTGACCAAACCCCCTCCTGAGTTAACAATCTCTCCCTTGTCTGTGCTGTGAAGCTGGTGACTTCGCTCTGAAACACTCTGCAGGGCTAGGACTTGAATTAGCTGAACTGTTGCTTTCCTTGAAAAGTTCAAAAATGCTAAGTTAAAGGAAGAGGAAGAAACTTGAACCTGATATAGCTCAGCCCCATGAAATCTTCCCCAGCAGGACCAGTAAGCAGAGAGAGGGGAGGAGTGACTGGGGTAAGGCTGATGGGTTGCCAGGGCTGGACTTTGGTTTGTCTTATTATAAACTTCCTTACAACCTTGGACACTTCACTGGACATCTCAGCATCTCTGATACCACGTGTGGAATAAGTTATAGTAATATTCCTTCTGTGTATTTGTCTCTGGGAGAGTTATAAGATCTTTTGCAGGACTTGTGTATTTAAAGGAGCATCAGATCTGGTTAAACTTTCTGGGCTTTAATAAAATAGAATAACAGAACCCTGGGAAAGGAACACAGACACTGATAGAGAACTTTCCACAGTCAGCTGGATGCTCTCAGCCTCTACTCTGCACCCCTGGACTGTGGCAAGGCTCTACAAACAAACTGCTTACTTCTGCTTTAAATCTTCACACTAAGATTTGGGTTTGGTTTGATTTTTGAAGAAGCTAAAAAAATCAAATACAAGTAGGTGTTCTTACAGTCACCTCCAGCCCCATGTAGACCTCCAAACAGTTCCTCCAGTGACTGCTTGCTTTTAAAACTGGGTTGGGTTGGTTTGTTTTTAATGAAATGTGTGTCCCTTTATGGATGAGGGTAATGGATGGGGAGGCAGTGCAAGATTTATGATGTTTTGAAGAATAAACTTGCATGTCTTTAAGTAGCTAGGGTGGTAAGTGATGGCTGAGCAGCTATTTGGCAAACTTAATTACACTTGAAATGTATCTGGGCTTGAATTTGGGAGATACTGCTTCCTGTTTAAAACAGAATTGTTTTCCAAGATGAGATGATGATTTCAGTGACATGTTTTTATTTACTGGGCTCAAGGCACTTTTCACAAACTTCAGAGTCACTCAGCATCACAAATAATTTTCTCCAGGAAATCTTTCCTGCTCTTCATCCTCAGTCCCCACAAGCCTTGATCTGGGAATTGCTGCTATCAGCTGCCTGCAGTGTTCTGCTCCTGGCTTATCTCCTCTGGCACAGAAAGGACATTGTCAACTCCTAATCAACCTCAAGCCCACAGATCTCTCAGAATCATTAACAGCATCTGCACCGTTCCCTCTTCTTTCTTTCTTTCTCATCCTACTGGGGAGGGAAGCATCTTTTACTGCCTGCAGTTTCCCTTAGGTTACAAATTTAAGCAGACATTCTGCTCACTGAATAGTCACACTGGCATTTAGCTGAATCTTATTTTTAAGCACAGAATTACTTAAATTTGGAGTTGCAGGTCACACAGCTATCTACTTAGACCTCAACACTCTCAGATCTCCCTCTGGCACCACTAACACCGACATTTGAACTGGGCAGGCTGGAGAGTGACCTGGACAGGGGTGAGAGGTGCATGGAGGGTAATTTAAAGAAGTTCAACAAGGGCAACGGTGGAGTCCTGTACCTGGGGAGGAGTAACTCCATGGACTAGGACAGGTTAGGGGTTGATCTGCTGGAAAGCAGCTCCACAGAGAAGGGCCTGGAAGTCCTAGGGAATAAGTTCACCATGAGCCAGCAATGTGCTCCTGTGGCCAAGAAGGCCGATGGCATCCTGGGGTGCATTAAGAAGTGTTACCAGCAGGTTGAGGGAGGTTCTCCTTCTCTTCTATTCTGCCCTAGTGAGGCCACATCTGGAGCACTGGGTCCACTTCTGGACTTTCCAATTCAAGAGAGACAAGGAACTACTGGAGAGAATCCAGCAGAGGCTACAAAGTTGTTGAGGGAACTGGACAGTCTCTGGGAGGAGGAAAGGCTGAGAGCCCTGGGGCTGGTTATAGCCTGGAGAAGAGCAGCCTGAGAGGAAATCTGAATTGCTAATCAATATCTAAAGGGGAGGTATCAAGAGGATGGGCACCCAGACTCTTTTCAGTGGTGCATAGTGACAGGCCAAGGGGCAATGGGCACAAACTGGAACTCAGGAGGTTCTGTCTGAACATGAGCAAAAAAACTTCACTGCTGTGAGGGTGACAGAGCCCTGGCCCAGGCTGCCCAGAGAGGTTGTGGAGTCTCTTTCTCTTGAGAGATTCTAACCCCACCTGGAAGTGATCCTGCTGTGGGTGACCCTGCTTTAGCAGTGTGGTTGGACTGGATGATCCCCAGAGATCCCATCCACCCCCCACCATGCTAGGATTCTGGGACCGTGGCACTGGATGGTGTAGGACTGTTCTCATTCTGGCTTTGTGACCTCTTTTAGGGGATGTGCTCAGATCCTGTTCCCTTTGACCCCTAGTTTGGCTGTTGGCTGCTTGGTGTCACATCTGGGTCACCCTCTCTGTTAGTGCTGAATACTTATTTGATGTCCTGGGTCTGAAGTATGGGTGTCTGCAGAGCTGACAGCACCTCTGCAGGTGTCAAGGGTCTGGGGTGACAAACAGCAAAGAACAAGAGTAAAGTTGCTGTAGTAAGGATCATGACTTCAGAAGGAGGACATTTGGAGGTAGTTTGTTCCATCATCCAGACAGGCATTTTGAACTGGAATATCTCACCTATGCTAAGTGAGCCCTTTCAAGCCTCTGTTGACTTTGATGTTCCTTGGATTATATAGTTAAAAACCCACACAGAAAACCTCACCTTTTCTGTCACTATTAGTGTCACCACTCCTATCTTTGCTGCTGCTCTGGCTACCTTTGCCTAGGATATTAATGTCACAGTTGTCACCCCTGTGCCAAAATGTGTCAGGAAGAGTAAGTCTTTCTGCAGCAGTGTGGGGGCAGAAGAGGACTTAGGGTCCTGGAGACTGGAGGAGTCTAGGAAGAATTTGGCTGAGGAACCTAAGCCTGTGTTTGATGTTTCTGAGTCTTCACAGAAAAGTCAAGTCGTATATATAAGGGAAACCTCCAGCTCTAAGTCCTGTGCAACTTAAGGGAGGACAAATTCTTTGAAGTCACAGGGTGCAGGCTGTGATGTTGGGCTGGAAAAGCTCCAGCCACTGGTGAGCAGTGCAGCACTGGTCCAGTGTGGCTGGAGACCCACAGCTGGGTGATGCTCAGCTCCATAGTGTGCACAAGACAATGATATCTGCTTTGGTTTATGGGTCTTGTATGACAGCTTCCTCTGGATATTCCAACATGTCTCTGAGGCTAATGAAAACCAAAGCATGCCCATGGTGAGGTTTAGCCTGGCTGTGCTAGGCTCCAGCCCCTACCCTCCCATGTCTTGTTATTTAATGTGAGCAAACAAGGCCAAAGGTGCAATAACTCTCCCCTCTTGCTTTCACAATTCTTCTGCTGTCATTTTTTAAGAACCAGTCGTGTGTGAGACCAGGCAAAGGTTAAATTGCAAGGCTCTCCCAGCCAGGGAAAGATCTCCTAGCCTGAGGCAAGGCTGTGTAACCTGAGCTGTTATATTGCTTGTTAGATTCTAGGTTTTCATAGGGAAAACACATTGAAACCATAACCTCACTATGCTGCTCTGCTGCCAGGAGTGATGGATTTTAGTCAATCTGTGTAAACCTGACCTAACACTTTCTCATAATTTTTATCCATAACCCATCCAACAGTAGGTTGCCAACAAAAATAGGTGGTATTGTGCTTTTAGTGGCTTATACCAGGAAGCTATGTTTTGTGTCTCTGCATCTGGTATCTGGTGAGTGGGAACTGGGAATTATTAGATGTCTTTGGAGATTTATGTCACTGTAGATGAACAAGCCTTGTGTTTCTTGCATGTGTATGCAGGGCACTCATTTGGCTTGTGCTGGCTGATTGCCTCTGCTTCCTAAAGGAACTGGGAAGATTTAACTTCCATTATGCACATTCACCTGGACTGGAACTTATACAAATGCAAGCTGAAGGCATCTTGCTCTAAACATCTCAGGTGAGAGGTCTGCTTGGGTGTGCTGCTGGACTGAGGGACTGGAACTGAATAAAGTCACAGGCTTTGCTGCTCCTTTGTATGGCTTTTCAGAGAAAAAGGAAATGAAGCTGCAGCCCAGTAAACTGCATTAAAGCTGCAGTGTAGGACCATCCCTATGGACCATCTGGCAGACCCAACGGAATCACTGAGCCTGCAGGGCTCTCTGTCCAGTGACACACAGAGGGAAACCATGCATGAGGAGAAGCATTGCTCATTTTCTCAGCAGGAACAGTGTATCAGTATGACAAAGGACTTTATAGAGACAGTTGACTTCTATGAAATCTATTGCAGTTAATGTCTCTTCATGGTGATAGAGGCAGACCTCATCTCTACAACATGCTGCATTTTTCCTGACCCTACATGGATGCTGCTGTACTCCATTTCCTGGTCTCCTGTCCCATGATGAAGGCAGTAGTTTCTCTACTTGATCCTTACAGGTTTCCTGAATGTAGATTAGATTTGTAACCAAGGAGGAAAATTGCAGGAAGTCCAACAATGTTGCTGAAGTCTCAACTATTCTTTGAGCTGTGGCTCAACAGACATGGCTGTTTTCTTTCTATCTATTCCTTTTAAACACCCCTGGATAATTTATATATTCCTAAAAGAAATGTTTTGGTCCTCAGTCCCCACATACTGTTACAGGATAGCTCCAAGCTCCTTTAAAGAGCCAGAAGGTCCATTTTTGCCATGGCACCACAGTGGGAGTGTGGGCTGTGGCACCAGGGGATGGATGCTCATCCCTGTCACAGCCATTGGTAGCCACATTCCAAGTGACTGATTGCCTTTTGGCTGCCAAATTAAAGTGTCTGGGACCCCAGAGGAGCCAGAATGAAAGTTGTCAGCGTCTAAGGTGACTTTTGGAAGAAGGTGTAGTTGATCTTTCTTTCCCGTACGAGGACTGCTTATTTCTCTGGTGTCTGTACAACATATGCCCCTGCAGACAGAAAACAATCTTTGCTTTCACGTTGGGCTGCAGATAAACAAAGGCATCGCTGGCTCCCCCCAGAGAGGCTGGGCTGTAATTGAGGTTATTAGCTTTGCTATTTTTCAGAGCGTGGAGCAGGCTGGCGAGAAGCCAGCCCCTCCCTCTGCCCCCAGCATTTCAGCTGCTCTGACAATCACTGTGTTCAACACCTCCTGCATCCCAGCCGGCCCCCACCTCCTCGGCTCTTTCTTCCCCAGACTGCCAACCTCCTTCTCACCAGAGAGCTCTTGAAATGGCAGCATGTCTGGTTAAAAATAAAATGAAATTTTAATGACTGCTAAATATCTCCCTTTCCACCTAATCGTTCTCTGGAGGAAGGGGAAGGTTGAGAAGCTGGGGAATGTCCAAGAGCTGACACAAGGGTGAATGCTTCTCAACTTGCTTTGCTGGTGTCTGTGGTAGTAGAGAGGAGAAAAGAAATAGAGCAGATATTTAAAATAACCAAATTATTATATTTTTTAATCATCTTTTAGTGCTGGGGATGGAGAAAAGTGGCTAGGGAATAATTTGTTTGATTTGGTAGAGGCAGACTCAGGCAACTGACTCTGTACATATGGTTGTGGTGCAACTAGTGTCTAAATACAAAATGTGTCCTGGGGCTCTGACCAGCACCTCCAAATCTGCCCAAGCTTGAGCACTTTGGGAGGGTCAGACTGGCAGAAACCCCTGAGCACCAAGCACTGGCAATCTTTGTGGTGGAGTCCTGTTGGGGCACAAGTGGAGCTGCCACACTGGCATCCCAGGACCTTGTGACTGGTTTTCAGAGGGAGGTCGGTGCTGTGATAGCCAACAGAGTCTGGTCAACCAGGCTGCTTGGTGTGCTCAGTCTACACTGGATTTGTCACTGTTCCCTAATTTTGCCATTGGGAAGACACCATGTTATAACACTTGGTGTTTGTGTTCACTTGATCACAGTGCTGAACAACTGTGGTGCTTTCTCCACCACTCCAGAGACTGCTGTGCTCTAACACCTCCCAGCCTTTCTCCTGATGACCTATTTAGTCATTGCTAAAATAGAGACATTGGATCAAAATGTAAATCCATATCACAGCAACATGTCTTGTGGGGACTGGGAGGCAAAATAACCAGAGGTACTGTGCTCTTGGGGTTTACTGCTGGAGGAAGTGATCTCTGCAGGAAAGCTCTGTGATGATGTTCCACATGTGAAACCCCGCTGGAGCTTTGCAAACTCCAGCACTTTCTGCTCAGGGATGATAAAAGGCCTTTTCCTGCTTGTATATCCTTGTTCTGAAGGCTGCAGAAAGTTTTGTATCTGGAGCATCTGCCCCCAGGGAAGGACTGCCCAGCCAGGACCTGCTGGCTCATAGAGCAGAGCTTCTGTTATCCCATGGCCAGGGATGATTCGTGATGAGTTGCCCCTAGAACTGAATCTGTCACACAGCATCTCATCCTGATGGCTGCTGGGGATGTCCTAGGGAATCCCAGAGGTTACCCAGCCTCTGTGGGAGCTCCTCTGCCAGGTATGTGGTGGAACATGTCAAAGGTTCAGGTCAGTGCTGGGGGTGACAGCTATCACATCACCCACGTGGGACTCACTCCTTTCTCTACACACACCCCAGCACCAGCATTTTGCACCCTGGGTTTGCTCCCAATTAGAAAGAAAAAGGCAGCATGGTTATTTTTATGTGGTCTGTGTCTTTCTAGATTAACATGGCATTTCTGACTGCTGTCATCTGATGAGGAAAACAAGGGGTTGACATCTAGAAATTAGTGATGAGTGCTTTACAAATGTCTGGGTGCCTAAAATTAGCTCCAGAAGACAGTGCTGCTAGTACATTTTAAGCAGAAGAACAAGCAATGAAAGCTCTCCCAGAACTGCTCCAGGGAGTCACTGACTTTTCATTTCAGGCTGTATGGATAACTTGGATAATCTGATTAAATATATAGGTTATACAAGGACCTGATGCAGTCCCCTTCAGAAACTGCTGCATATACATGGAAATGGCATAACAACCAATTGTATGAGGGAGAGTTTCAATAAATGCTATTCTTGACACAGTTGCTCTGGAGAAATGGGTGGCAGATGTGTTGTGCTGCTATTTGGATAAAAAGGCTGTTTTCTCCCCAGATGAATCAGTTGATGAACTGCAGTGAATTGCACTTGGCCAAAATAATTGATTAAGTCTGAGTCACTGATACTGAGCATTCTGTTTGAATTTCCTTATTTTATTTATTCCATGCTTGATTTACATATAGAAATGCCAAATTACTCCTGCAATCGCTCTGCTGGGTGAATAGATCTAAGTGAAAGCAGCAGAAGCTGCTGTTAGATCCCTGTGGCTTTGGTAGCAGTCACACTGGTCCTCTGAGTCGAGTAAACTGAATAGATTTAACTCTGTGCTTTTTTGGTGCTTGAGCAAGGGATTTGCCATACCCTGCAGCTGGCTGTTTATTAGCATAACTTAATGGCTGACTATAAATAGAAATAAAGGGAGGTGCAGGCAGAGACTTGCCTTCCTGAGCTCTCTCTTGGGTCTCTGCCTAGGATCTTCCTTCCCCCACCCCCCGCCTCCTTTTCCACAGTGATAAATAGTTAAAAGGCAATTACAATGTTAATTTGTTGTGTTAATGTGCTACAGCAGGAAGGCGAAGGCAAAGGCAACAGCTCTGGTGAGTGTGGAAAGCCAGTCAGTTCCCATTAGCCATCTTGGCTGCCAGGGGAGTCCTCTGCCACGGAAACACAATCAGTGTCTTATCAGATCTGACACTGGAAATGATGCAATCACGTTCAAGTGTCCCAGAAGGACCATGGCACTGAATAAAGATAAAGCCACTCAGTCCTTCCTTTCTTTACTGGGGTCATTGGGAAGGGAATGATGTTATTAACTGAGCAATGAATCTCACTCCTGAGGCTTCTAGTTTTGGTTTGCCCCCCTGCAGCTCCTCAGTTATGCAAGGAAGAGGATGGCACCCAGCAGACCCCCTTGTCCTTCTACAAGGGGTCCTTGCCAGGCAGCACCGTGCCTGTGAGAAGCGGAGTGCAGCAGCCATGAGGTGAGCACCTGTGGGAGAGGAGTATCACATCGTCCCTCCATGTTCTGTCCCTTCCAGCTCTGACATTGCCTTTACCTGTGCTCAGCTAATGCTGGAGTGTTCCTCTGGGGACAGAAAGACCAGAAAGCAAAACTTCTTGGCTTGTCCCATGCTTGCTAGCAGCAAGCCTCAGTGTGCCTGGGAGGGAGCTTTGATGTTTTGCCTGGACCACAGTTGCCCAAGTGTGAGAGTTCTAGTGAGGGAAGTTCCTGGGGTTCACAGCCTCCAGCACAGGTTATCATCCTTCCTTGCTTTCTGTTTCTGCTGATAGGTTATCAAAGATCTCATCCTCCCCCTCACAGTGCTCATTGTGGCTCACCTGCGCTCCACCAGCAGCTGAAAGCTGTCCAGACCACCAAGCCATGTCCCAGCATATGCCCTTCCTTAAAGGGGGACAGCAGGTTTTTCCTCTCTTCTCCCCATTTACTTGGTGTTCCAGGTTCCTTCCCAAGGAAAGTGGCAACAGACAGAAGTGTTGTCTTTCTGTTCATGTAACTGGGAAAATTTCTTTTGCCTTGGGGATCCTTTTCTATAAAGGATAGGGCAGAGGTTAGGGGACAATGATCCTCCCTAGGCTGGGGGAAGGAAACCAGTGAAATAACTTATTCTCCCCTGGCTGGAGGATGGTTGAACAGAGCTGCATAAGTCCTCTAAGCAGTGGTAGCACCTTTTGCTTCTGGGGCAGAACAGCAAGTAATTTGCAAGTGGCTGCAAGATCTCCCCAGAAAAAGCAGCAGCTAACAGCCTCTCCTCTTGTGTGAGTCCCTTTGTCTAGATAAATGTTGGTGGGAACGTTTCAGCACAGGAAAGATAGGGATCTGTTGGAGCAGGACCAGAGGAGGCCCCAAAAATTATCTGAGGGCTGTGTAACACCTCTGCTATAAGGACAGGCTGAGAGAGCTGGGGTTGTTCAGCCTGGAGAAGAGAAGGCTCCAGGGAGAGCTTCTTGCAGCCTTTCATTACTTAAAGGGGCCAGTATTAAAGATGGAGACAGATTTTCAGCAGGACCTCTTGTGACAGGACAAGGGGTGAGAGTTTTAAACTAAAAGAGGAGGGATTCAGACTTAGATTTCCAAGCAATAAAGAATGAGACTGTCCAACCTCTGAAAGTTCAGGGAGAATTAGAAAAGAGCAGTGTGCCCAGTGCCCCTCCCATTGCCTTCTTCTCTGGTGCTCCCTTACCTAGTGATGTTCATTGGAATAACATGCAGCAGAATCTTGACTGAGCTGGATATTAATGTAAGATATATTTATTCCACTCTTCCTAACCTTCCTTTTAAACCTGCTCCAACAGTACTCTATGTAGTTTCTTGAATGACAAAGCCCAGCCTTAATCAAGTGCATTTTGGTCAGGACATACATAAATAAGTAAACCAGTCTCCAAAACAGGTGATTTGCTAGTAACAGAAAAATCCCTTTTTATTGAAGTAGCTGACCTTCCAAGAAATTAAAGCTCATTAGCCTCTCCCATTTAGACAAGGGGAGGCTTTTAAACATCAATTTAGAATCCATTTGTGCAGTCTCTCAAGGCCCTGTATTGTCACTTGGATCCAGTGAGAAGTCTCTCTAATAAACAGCTGGAAATTGCAGAAAAGTAGCAGGGAACTGGGATTTCTGAATTTTTTTGGCAGTAAAATCACAGAATCCCAGAATCATTAAGATTGGAAGAGATCTCTAAGATCATCAAGTCCAACTGTCAACTTTTCACCCACATGCCACTAAACCATGTTCCTAACTACCACATCTATATGTTTTTGGAACACCTCTGGTGTTAATGAGCTTATGCTGCTTGTACTGATTCTTTCACAGCCTCTGAAGGTGCCTTGTAGGCAAGACCTAAAAACCAGGTGGTTATAAAGACACATCCCACGAGTGAATTTAGTGAAATTAGTGATTGCTAACACAGTGTTGGTGTCTTCCTACAGTTGAATTGTTTAGAGCCCAAGCAGCACCTGAAGTGGTGGTGATGGGAGGTAACTATTGCCTATGTCTCTTGTACCTGGCCAAGGCTTGGCTGCATGTCCACAACTCAGCAGAACAACTGCAGCACCAGGTTTGTCATTTTTCTAGAGTGTGCAGTGATAAACAGTTGGCTGACTCCAACATGGCATAACAGACACAGTGGTTAGGGTGAAAGTAGATGTAACACCGACATCCTGCTTTAGTTTGGATGGGCAAAAAAAATGGAGGGTCTCAAACTATGATGCCTTTTTGCCATAAAATCCTGTGTAATGGTAGTATATCAGCATAGGAGAGGAGCAAGACTATTGATTTCACTTTTGGCTTGACTAGTCACTTGATCATTCTTCTTAAGGAGTATTTTTGTCTTTACATAGATTTAAATGCTTTGCCATATTTGCCAAGAGAGGCAGATTGTTACAGGCCAGAGAAAGTCTCCCTCTCTTGGCACTCTGCACTATCACACAGCTGGTGTGGATTTTAACATTAGCAGCTTCAATTCTTGAAAAATTAAGCCAATTTTAGGAGGAATGAAAAAAAAAAGGGTTTTCCACTGAGCTTAGCTTCCTCCCCCACCCAAAAAATTGTTATAAATAGAAAAACATCATCAACAAACTCCTTCACTGTGCAGGAGGCTAATTCCTTCCTCTCCACTGGGATCTGGTGTGTTTTTCAGCCTCTCTCATTAATTGTGCTGTATTGTGTGCATTTTCTGCTTCACTAGTTAGTCAGATAGGCAGCAAATGGAGTCAGCTCTAGGTCAGAGAACACAAAAAGGCAACTCCTGCTGCCTCCAAATCAGGTAGAGATATTGAATTGGGCTTCACATAATTGAAAACATTAGCAGGCTAGACAATGAGCCAATTCTTAAACACACAAGCCTGAGATGCAGAAAAGAAACAAGGTCTGAGATTCCTGATGGGCCTGATCCTCCTCTCTCTGAAACCAATAGAAATTCTCCCACCTTTTGCAATGGGATTGGAGTAGGGTGCATGGAAAGAAATCCTCAGGGCATAGGGATTTAAAAGTAGAAATTGAAACAGTTACCAAACAGATGTTCCTTCCCCAGAGCCTGTGGATAAAATCAGGTCTAGTATTGCAATTTCTTGAATGGGATGCGGGCACAGGAAAAGATGTAGGGTGTTGTGCCATGTTGTTTTTAAAGCAAACAAATATGAACCTTTTGTTATGTATGAATCAGTAGACACATCTTATTTGTCTAGAGCTTTTCCTTTCCTAATTTGATGTCTAAAAGTTTCTGTTAGTGTATTTCCAGCAAAAAGGAGAGTTTTGAAAGGCAGAAGATCTCCTGCTCTTACATGATGTGCAGTTCTCCAGCTACCACCTTTCATTTAAATGAGACCTGAACCTCTAACTTTCCCTGACATTGTCATGTTTTCAGCCTGGGCTTCTCTTATGAAGGAAGGACAAAAGCTGAAGGCTATTGTCTGACATGGCAGATGTTGACCTTGATACATGCAATGTTTGCTAACTAGAAGCTTCAGCCCAAGAAGAGCCACGTTTGTGACTCAGATGTTGGCCACTAAATGAGCTGATGGAAACTTCTTTGCCTAGTCTCTCTCTTTTCCAGCTGTGTACAGCAAGGACTCTTAGAAATAGAGATCCCAACCAGTGCAAGATGGACATCTACACTGGGTACAGTCACAGTTTACACCAGCTGAGAGGATTCCCCATGGGGCACAGCAGATCCCCTGAAGCAGGAAATATCTTGATGGCCTTAGGTGAGTAAATACACCTGGGTAAGCAGGTAAATATTGCCACACAATGCTTACAGGGTAAAGTTGGTATATGTCTATAGCTATATTTGACCTTCCTTTTCTTAGCTTGTGTTTTTGGTTTTGATGTTACACTATAACATGCAAACATCAGATCTCCGGGTCTGGTTTCCAACAGGAATGCTGGGATACCAGCAGCCAATAGATGCATTTTAATTCAGGTTAGTTGCATATGATTTCTTCCATATCTCTTTACATCTAAGAAATGCAGAGTAACAGTTGTGGCCATGCACAGTATGTAAGGAAAGAAACTGTACAGATGTACGAGCTGGAGCTTCCCTTATCAGGTGAGCAGCACCAGCAGACATGTCCTTCTGGGACCCCCAGACTGGGAATGGCAGAACTGATGACGTCCTCTGAGTGAAGGAGATAAGACAAGGAATAATTCCCCATTGCCTCCTCCTGCTTCAGGCTTCTTATCTACATCATCCCAGCCCCTTGGTCTGTGTAGGCTGAGCACTTGGCAGCCCGTCACAACAATATCCATGCAGCGTATCAGCAGCACTACTAAATGTTCAGGGCTTGTTGCTTTGAATCTCCTTGGCTCAACCCTTTTGAAAGGCACAAGCAGGAGCTGGCTTCTCCTCTGTTAGTGGCCTCTGAAGAGCAAGGTGATTGCTTGAGCAAAGGGGCAACTGGAATAAGTATGGATGGATGTTGATGAGTGGCTGTACCTCCAGTACCTGCCCAGTAACCTACAGAAGTGTCCTAGAGAGAATCATCGTCTGATGCCCTAGGAGGGTGTCAGACAAATGGGCCAAATCACACACTGCTGTAGCTCCATAGGAACAAAAAAAGATCTACTATAGCCACTCTATTCCTTTATATCCATAAGTTACATCTATCATACAGGACATACCCCTGGGAAAGCTGCTCTAGTGGGTGACTTCCCTGCCCATGGGAGGAGGGTTGGAACTAGATGATCTTCAAAGTCCCTTCCAACCCAAACCAGCCTGTGATTCCATTGTTTTTTCATTCTGTCATTCCCATATATTTTGTCACCTCCACATTTTAAAAGCTGGATAATTTTATCCTAGCTCAAGCAATATACTTGCTCCTTTCCTGCTGCAGTGCTCTGTGAAGGATGTGTGTCCATTCAGAAATGGCTGTTTACAAACTCAGGCATTTTTTTCATTGCTGGTGCCAGTGACACATCAGAGGCAGAGTACAGCAGCTCTCCACTCTCATCATGGGCACAGGGAAGAGCTCTGGTTGTGCAGCTGGATGCAAGCTCACGGCATGCCTGCTCAGCACAGGAAACCTACAAAGGGTTGTGAACTCAAAGGTGAGGAAATCTGTATGAGATGTTATATGATCAAACAGTAAAACACACCTTAGCTTTGAATTCTCCTCAGCATCACTCCAGAGAGCACCTCAGAGCTGTGTTCCAGTTTCTGGTAGCAGGCTGCTGGGGAGGAGGAGGGGGAAGCACAGCTATGACAGAGGTAAGTGTATTAATGCTATCGATGACACAAGCAGAAATCCCTCAGACATGGTGATGGAAATGAGGATTGGGAGCATCTGAAAATACCTTCCTGGGATGCTGCTGCTGCCTGCACTCTTTCCTGCTGCTGTACCACTAACTGTGCAAGCACATGGTTTGTGAGGATCACAGAAAAATAGCTGTGTGCAAGTAACATGAACATCCACATGATGTTCATTAAGCTTCAGAGTAAACCCCACTTAGGGATGAAGAAGGCAATTCACAGTGCTCAAAGAATAGTGAGAGAGATTACTTCTAGGTGAAAATGAATCTCCGTCTCATGCCATCTGTGTGCTATAAGCCAACACTTTTAACAATGTGCTTTTGCTCCTGGTGTTGTCACAGCTGAGACCTCTCCATAGCTCCTGTGCATGATATCTGCACTTAGGTCCATGTGGATAGCAGTTGGCACCTCAGCAAGGTGAGCTGTCTCTCCTGGGCACAGCAAGCCCCTAGGCACTCTTCATGCAGGGTTGGGGAGGTTGGCCTGAAATTAGCCTTCATCTGCAGGTGAGACTGTCTCAGGTCACTGGTGAGTGGAAGAGGCTGAGCCCAGTGTTGAGGATAGGAAATGCAGGTAGAAAAAGCCCTTTGGTGGTTATTGATGTGAGTGTGGGCTCTGGCCCCATGTTGAGATCACCCTGCAGAGAGCTGTACAGAGAGGTTTGAAGGCAACTTCAGGTGCTTTTGCACCACCAGGTCTTCAGCAGTGATGCTGGAAGCCAACAAGTTTTGTTGCATGACAAGAAGAGACTGGGGATACCTACACAACTGTGGATGAGATCTGGGGGATGAGTGGTGGCTTATTCTGCTGCAGTGACCTGCTCACTGTGGCCATCTGCCCATAGTGTGATGACTTCTGACCTGACAGCCCCCACTCCTTGGGTGTAGCATTAGCTTGCCTTGTATTAATGCACCATGGGACATTGATGTAAATACTGCTGTGTAAGTAGGTTTGCTTCTATTGTATGCTATAAAAGCTGTGTTTAGGGCTCAAATCTTAGGCTGATGCTGACATCCAGAAATATTAGGTTTAAAATGGACTATCACTAAGACAAATTTAGAGCTTGGCAAGGTTTTCTCTGTGTGTGCTGGCCAAAGAGCATTGGCACTAACAAAATAGAGGGAAACAGTTCCAGAGTAATGAGGAAATAGGAAAGAAAAGAGAGAGAGATACAAATTTTGATCATAAAATAAAACTTTAATTCTTATAAAGCCCTGAATGAGACACAGGAAGGGCAAATATTTGTTCTGCTGCTGACCTTCTCAGGCAAATAGCATAGGGCCCTTTGGGGCTGGAGGCATCACGCTACAGGGAGGGAGAGATCACTGAAAGAGAGAGGGCTGGGGAGAAGCAGCTGATAACTCAGGGGAACCCTTATGAATTCCCCAAATTCCAGCACAGGGAGAAGCCCTTATCTGGGTAAATGTGCCTAAATAACCCCTTTGAATTTTGAAAATAAGGTCCATCCAAAGCAGCCCACCCTTTCCCTGGCTGATGCTGATTGCAAGAAGGGTGGAAGCGGCACAGGTTCAAGGCTCTGTCAGGAGCAGTTTTGGGCAGCTGTATTATACTGGAGTGCCCTGAGTCCCCTGCCCAAGGAGCTAGCTCCTCCTTATCGAATTATTTTCAGGTTGACCTCGACAAGCTCCATGTGAAGCTCATGAGGAAGGGCTGGGAGAGTTGGGGTTGTTCAACCTGGAGAAGAGAAGGCTCCAGGGAGAGCTTCTTGCAACCTTTCAGTACTTAAAGGGGCCAATAGTAAAGATGGGGCCAGACTTTTTAGCAGGGCCTGATGTGACAGGACAAGGGGTGATGGTTTGGAACTAAAAGGCAGATTTAGACTAGATAGAAGAAATTTTTATAGTGGGGATGGTGAAACATGGTCCCAGGTTGCCCAGAGAGGTGGTAGATGTCCCATCCCTGGAACTGTTCCAGGTGGAGTTGCTTGGGGCTCTGATCAACCTGATCTAGTTGCAGATGTCCCTGCTGAGTGCAGGGAGTTGGTCTGGATGACCTTGCAAGGTCCCTTTCAACCCAAACCATTCTGTGTTTCTGTAAAACCTGGAACACAATTACTGAGGAAGTGCTTAAACAGTGACTTAGCAGATAAAGAAGAGTTCAGTTGAAAATCAGGCAAATTCAAACCTATTGAATAATATTTTTCTTTTCCACAATTAGCAAGACAATTCCTCTTATTCAAATTTACTGTGAACTTTATAAAGCTTAGAATGGAAGTATCTCCCTGGATTAGTAGTTTTTCTTCCAGTAGAAAAATGAGTGTATTTCTGCAGTTACTCATTGCTGCTGAAGACCGAGACATTCACTTCTAGTGTGAGTCTGAAGTTGAAATTCAAATTTATCTTCAGCATATCTGTAACTTCCTGTGTGTGAGTGGTCCTGCTGTCTCAACTACAGAACAGTTCTTAGTATGTTAAGCTGACAAATGAACTTCTAACAAATTTTGGTAGAACTCTCTGTTCCATCACACTAAGAGGCAGATTTTGGTGATGTTTGTTCTTCCCAGGGTGCAGTTCTGCTATCACACCAGGAAAAGTACAGTATAGAATCAGACACTTACTTTACCTACAGCTCCAAAAAGTGAATTTTTTTGTTGTTTTTTGTCTTTTTGCTCCTACCTGGAGTGTGTAGCTGGAGGTGACACCAGCCACCAAAGCAGTGGTGGCCCTTATCTCTGCCTATTCTGCAAGTTAGGCTAGACTTAAGACAAAAGGGAGAAAGACTACCCAGGAGAGGATCTCCAAATACCAGTACCTGCCTGATGGCTTAACAGGGTGTGCATTGCTCATGGCTCCTGGTCTCTTCATCACAGCCCTTCTCATCCTGAGAGCATCCCTTCACCCATCCACTGTCTTCATTGTGGGCAGCTGATCATCTCTGTAATGATGCCATTTGTGACTAATCTTCCAGGATTAAAAATGAACTGTAGCTGCTGCAGCTTCCACCTTTGCCGCATAGCAACGAGAGCAGAAAGTCAATTAATTACCTCCCCTCTGGAATCCAGGGGCCCTTTCCTCCTCAGCTCAGCCAAGTGTGTAATGGAAAAGGGAGAGAGGCAGGCTGCAGCTGGCCAGCTGGGAATTGCATGACAAAGTGAAAGATGAGCTCTGGGAAAAGAGGAGAGGGAGGGCACTGGGGTGAGTCCTTGTCCTACAGGTTCATTAAAAAAAAACTAAGATGCCACTGATTACACAATTATTGGCTTATTTCCCTGCTTTCAGCCCTAGTGATGAATCCACAGATACCCCTGTCTCATGCATGGCACCACCTGAGATCCTGGGACATGGAGTTATGAGCTCTAAAACCCTCCCTGGTTGGGAATTGTTTCTTTTGGTGATGGTCACTTTTTGGCTGCCTTAGCCTCTTACATTGCCCCAGAGAGATGCCACGTAGCACGTGGTGCCCAGACCTCTGGTTGGTTGCTCTGAGAGCTAGTTACAAAGGTGACTGTTCTACTGTTCTTCCAGGGGGCTTACTACAGTGAAGGTTAATAAGAAGATCATTTTAAAGACTGAATCTCCTCAGAAAGATTTGACAGATGGATACAAAGATGACTGAGAAACCATGGCTGAAGGTCAGAACAGATAATAGGGTTGATTTGGAGCAAAAGGAGGTGTTACTTCTAGCAGGACGTCTATGGTACAGTCATAGGTCATCTTCAGCCCTGGGACGCAGTCAGCAGAGCCCATTTCTGAGTGAAACTGGAAAAATTAAAGAAGGTAAGGAATATTATAATGTCCATGTATCAGACCTGGCAGCTTCAAACCCCTTAGTTAATGATTAACCTGTTAATGAGAGAGAGTCAATGATGCTTTTTGTCCCTCTAGTATCACTCAGGTCATCTAGCATGGGTTAGGAATGGAGACATCAAGTTAAATGGGAACAAGAAAGTTGAATCTCTGCTCTCCTGCACCCACTAGTACAGGCTGGGACCCTAGGTTGCCCCTTGCCCATCAGAGTTTTGTGCCACCTAAAGGACTTTTTGACAAAACAAAACCTCCATCTCTATCAGCCAAAGTCTTTTGGCAGGGCAAGAAGGATGTCAGCTCCTCCTGAAAAGATTCAGGAGGTCCTATGCTTAGCTTGGTAAGTTCAGTAGCACAAGTCTCAAGGAGCCAGTCCTGAGGATCTTCTACCCAGTGCAATCACCCAAACATGTTTAACTAACAAGTTTATCCTAAGATGAGGTGGTTTACTATTTGAAGAGAGGACCTGAATTGTAGTCCTGCTCTCAGGCTGCACAGCCTTCTCCTTTTCCAGGCTTGCAGTATCCTTTCACTCAGTTTTCTGATGTGCTCCAGGAAGACGTAGTAACTTTAAATCTCATTATTAATTACCTCAGCCACAGTTTGTGCATTCAGGGGGAGGTAATCACAGAGCTTCCTTCCCTGCTGTTTTTTTCCTGAGGTTTTAACACTCTCCAAATTTCTTTTTTTGTAAATCAAATTAACTAAATTGCTTAAGAAGTACTTTTCTATTAAAAGAAGATGATGCCAAAAGGTTTATTATGAGAATTCTCTGTTTAATAGTAATACTTTGAGTTTACAGGCTGTTATCCTCTCTTTAAAGTTTAAAGGCTTTGAGCATGTAAGGCTCCTCTGGAATGAATGTTTTGATATGCATTTACAGAGGTTTAAACTGAGGTGCAAATGGATGAAAAGTTGTAAATGTGTTTAACATATTGGTTCCTGCATTTGCTGAAGACCCTTGGAGCCCCTTGCAGAACAGGAGTGGTACCTGTAGTCTTGGTGGACATTCATTGCCAGGACAATTAACAGTTTGGATCAAATCAGCTGCAGCTTCAGTTTAGGTGTTTACATCATAGGGTTTCAGCATCAGCCCTAACCAGACCTGGTTCTTGGGTGGATTGACCTGGTTTGACCACAGCAGCACACACTGGTAAGCCAGAGCTCTGGTTTTTGGACTTCTGGTTTGGGTATTTAGTATTTGAGATCTCTGCCCTTCATTATGTTTCATGATGGAGAGGTCATTGGAGATGCTGGAGAGATGGAGCAGTCAATAATTTCCTACCTCTCCTTCTCTTTGGGGCTGGCAGCAGAACTGGAGACTGGAAGGGGCTGGGATTTTTTTTTCCTCCTCCAGGGACTGTGGCAAGGAAAGCCCTCAAGCCAATCTGGTCACCTGAGCATTAACAGCATTCAAAACAATTCAGAGTGAAGGGCTCTGAGGTCCTCCAAAATATGTGCTGAGAGTGAGTCTGAGCCCTCTTCAGGCTCCATGGTCATCGAGAGGCTAAGTGCTTGCTGTTCACTGCAGTGATTGATATTCAGAAGCAAGGCAGCTATAACTAATCCTCAACTGGTTTGCCAGCCATGTGGACATGTACAAAGTTGTGGTCCTGACTGGTTTTGGAAAGCTCCTGAGCCACAAACACACTGAGCCCAGCTGGTGCATTCATGGACCCTTCCACAAGACTCAGTGACACCCTTCATGAAGCAGCATGTTCCACTGTGGGAAGGACAGCAGCATAGCAAGTTTCCTCAGCATCTGAGCTTCCAGTATGAGGTAAGATGGAAGAGCAGCAGCTTGGGAGGGTAATGTCCTCTCCAAAACTTATGGTGTGTCCCAGATGGCTGCACCACACTGGGTTGTGCTCCTGGTGTGCTCAGTGGAGGGGAGGCAGTGGCCTCACTGGCACCCCCCAAGCATCTCTGATCCTGAGGCAGCTGCCCCCTGCTCCTGACCTCTGACACTGCCAAGGATAGAGAGAGTGAGCACAAATGCTGCTTTAGTGCACAGAAAGAGCTCCAGGTACTGTGTCATCACTGTTTGCTGTGGTGGGTTTTAAAGGCTAAAATAGGATCATTGTAATAAAAAGAAAACACACCAAAAAAACCCCCAACACAAACAATATTGTTTTAAAAAATAAGGGTTTTCAGGCTGGAAAAGCAGAGCATTTAGAAAGGAATCCAAGCCAATGGCTAAAGCATAAAGTGGATGCTCTGGTGACAAAAGCACAGGCTTGGGGTTCAGACTTTATTAGTGTGACGTCTGATGTTGGGAAAAAAACATTTCTGTTTGTATTAGTGGTTTTGGTCAAAACATCTATACATAGTGAAGTGCTTAACTACAGTTTTCTGCAGGAGGTAATGTGGGAGTTAGATGGATATGTACCTGTTGCACCTGCCTCTTCCTGACTCCATTTATCCTGTCTGAAAGGCTTCCACCCACACAGCAGTGCCAGGAGCAGGATTCAGCCATCCCTGAGAAGAGCCTGAACACTGCTGGGGTGGTGCCTGGGAAAACACCTCTGGGCACAGTGGGCATGAACCAGGGGACAGGGAGATGGGCTTCAGCATCCCCTGGGGGTGCGTTCTGCCCAACATCGAGTCCCTTCGGGCTGCACAGTGCCCAGTGCTCCATGGGTTGCAGTGCGTTCCCAATGCTGTGCACTGCAGTGCTCACACTAGTATGTGTGGGATGAGAGAGAACAGTGTGTGTGGAGCCATTCTGCAAAAAGAGGCTTTTTCTCCTCTGTTTTGGGGGATTTTTTTTCTTTTTTTAGGGGCAGGACCCTGCCCACACTGCAGAGTGAAGGAAGCCAAGTCAAGCACAGCATCCAGCCCTTGCCCACAAGCACCAGTAGTTCTGTAGAAATATTTCAGCAGCAGAGGATTCAAACACCAGCACGAGGTGAGGTTTTCTGGCTCAGCCTCTCCAGCACTGGAAGTGTTGCTGTGGACTAAGTTGCCTTTCCCTTTGGCTCAAGCACTGACATGCCTCAGTGTGCCCTTTGGGTTTCCTTATGACACAGCAATAGCAGCTTCACTGTATTTCTCCACTCAGATTTTGACTGGAGCCTTTGCATGATTTTTATTTTTGGCCTCAGGGGAAAAAAAAAATAAAAACAAACACCACAAAAAAATCCAAACCCGCCACAAACTAATTGATGGTATCAGCAGGCAGAGGCTGCACATCCAAATCCTCTCTCTGGAAATAGCAGCCTCCATGTGGGAGGCTCCACAAAGAGAAACAGTGGCTGGGTTCAGAGATAACTGCAATTTTGCTGGTTGCACCATTCGTGAGTGCACCCTCTTTGTGTCATTCCAAAATACCAAGCAAGATCTTGTTAAAGGAAGACACACAAGCCTGTGACTGATGCCTTCCCTTGCCTGAATTACCAGAAATATCACCAAGTGGGGACTAGGTTTTCCCAATGTGCTGCTCTTGGCTTTTGGAGGGGGCTGGGAGTTTGCAAGAGATGTGAGTAAATGTCTGTGTCCTCCACCTGCCTTTATCAGAAACAGGCATGAAATGGAGAAGGAAAATGGACAGATGGGGGATGAAGCTGGCTGAGATTGAGCCCTCCTAACAAGAAACACCCCAAAGGCAAGCTGGCTGCCTCTGCTCTGAAAGGCCCTTCCTCACAGCCTGCACAGATTAAATAAAAACAATTATTTAAATTTTTTAAAAGAGAGAAAACAGAGTAAATAGAAATACAGATAACAAGAACTCTCCAGTAGTGGGTATTATATGCCCACAGACTCCTTAGGGAAACATTTTCTATGCAGCCCAATCACTGTTCAATGCTGCAGCTTTTATTCCATGCTCTGAAGCATCTTTTAGCAGCCAGGGTATGACCAGGTATGAGGCCAGGAGGAGGTGGATCAGGTCCAGGCAGTAGTTGCTGGGTTGGGAGGCTGCTGTGTAAGGAACTGAGCTCATAGCAGGGAGCAAGGTCAGGGTCAGCAGAGTAAGTGAGGAACGACCTAAATGTTTACCCCTTGACCAAGCAGAGTGGCCGGACACGTGCCCTCCTGAGCAGGGTCCTCATTCTGCTCTGCTCTGGGACATGCTGGGCTGGGCTGGATGAGACAGTCTGGGTATTCACCCTCTGTTAGACTGTAGCTATAGGTACTGCTCAGTTCTCTGCAGCTTGTGCTTTCATTGCAAGTTGACCCCAATTTTGTTTAAAATCAGGAAAAGGAAAGCAACCTTTTCCCCTAATAATAACCTTATAATGGAGGAGAACAGACAACCTAGGACTAGGAAGGGAAAAAAACCCTCAGCATTAGACTCTACAACTGCATCAAAAGAGCTTTTCAGTTGGAACTTGTCATTAAAAAGCTTGGTATCAATTAAATATGCACTTTCTTTTTCTGGTCCATAATTGTCTGCTATGAAATACAAAAGCATGTACATATGTGAATATTTAATTGGACAGTGATGAAGCTTCATATATTAAGTCAATGAAAATGTTGTTGAGCTCCTGGGAGCAATATTACTTGTGTTGTGAGCTGGGAATTCAGTATCACAGATAACCAATGGCTATCACTTAATTTTTATGTCAACAAAAAAGACAAACTATGAGTTAAATTTAATTCCAATTTATTGGGAGTGTCTTTGAGAACATGTCGTGGTCAGACTGCAAATGAATATTCAGTTTAGGGATGATAATTGTTTATCAGGGCTCTTCCTTACTGGGAAATGAAAATCACAGAAATTCATGTACAAACTGTCTCACAAATTGCACACCAGAAGTTGCTATTTTGCAGACAGTGAGGTTAAAGCAAGAAGCCTTTATTTAGTGTGTATATATTCTCCAGGTGAATTTTCTTGTTGTAAGACATGTTAGTCCAAAATTATGCTATTCCCAGCCCCCTATATGCTCTGTCTGCTTTATGTCTCTATAATTTAGGCAGCCATTTTGTGTTCAGTAAAAAAAAAAAAAGGACAGACATCCATTGCAGGCTATATCCAGGAGACTTTGCTTTTGGCTTTTACTCTGTTATCATTCTCTTACTGCAAAGTATCTGTCTTTCTGGCTACAACTGTCTTTGTCGTGAGCATCATAAAGCATATGAATTCAGCCCCAAGATCCAGAGCACAAACCAAACAGCACTTCATGTGATTCTATATCCTATACTGTATCCCTTGTGTGATTCTATATTCTATCTAGGATACAAAAGGACACAGGAGAAAAAGGTGGAACCCAAGGCAATGATGTTTGCCACACTCGGCTGGGGCTTCTTTCTTCGGGTGTTTCCAGAGCACTACCCTCAGAAACCCCCTCACCCTGCACCACTTACCGACACCTATGCCTTTTCCTTCACTACCCTCCCGAAATTCCCAGAGCTATTAACTGGGTCACGGGAGCTGGTCCCAATCCAGCAGTTTATCTAATTGCCTTTTTATAGTATATTGTGCAACTCTTTATTATCCTGTCAGAGGTTCCATGTGCGGTGCCGGAGGGGGGATGAGGAGGCAGAGCAGGGATGAAGCTTACTGCTGCGCCAGTCGCTCGTGGTCGAGAGCAGAGGATAAGCTTGTGCGTCCCTGAGGCTGTGGGGATGGTAACGACCTGGGCAATAAACGCAGGAGGTGCTATTAGCAACGGCTGGGAGCAAGGTGGACAACTTCTGATTCCTGCGATCACATCTCTAGGTACCTACGTACGTGTTCGGGAGGGGTGGCTGCTTCTCCAGGAGTGTCCAGGCTTACCTGTGTTAGGTCTGCTCTGGGCAGGCTGGTCTTTGGACTGACTTTTCTGGGGAAGGTTCTTGGCTGGTTACGCAGAAAGTGCTTCCTCAGCCGACTTGTCTTTGCAGCTGTGAGCTCTGCTGAGGCTGCCCAGCAGCCCGTTTTAGAGATGTGGGGAAATACTGTGGCATAAACAAGGACGCTGCAGGAATCAGGGGGAAACGCGTTTTTGGACACCCACGCTTTTAGTATTACAGAAAATTATGGAGTTCAGCACGCAAGAAGTGCGAGTGCCCTCTTTCATATCGACACTATGTGCAGCAGAGAGGGGGTTTGAGGCATTTCACAGTAGACTCAAGCCCATGAGAATCAAATTCTTTGTGGTTTGGGAGCCTGACTGAGCAGTGAACTAGGAGTGATGCTCGTCCTGCTTCCAAATCATTGCCCCTTCATGCAACTGCCCCTGTGCTGTGCCACCCGACAGCCTGGAGAGGGGCTGTCGGTGAGGGCTGTAGGAAGGCAACCGACCTGGGGCTGGTCCTTCCTGCTCTCCTTAAATTATTTTTAAGCATGATTATCTCTTTTCCATCAGTTTATTAATCAGAAGACCCAGCCACAACTCCCCCTCGAGCCTGCGATGCAGAGATAAGGCAGAATCGCTCCTCTGGCTGGATCTGCCGGTGCCTGGGGAGCATGGAGAACCCTGGACGAGCTGTTCCCCTGCCAGGGCTGCCCGTTGGCTGACGAGACCCTCAGCCCACCCTGGGGAGCGGCTGCAGAGAAAGCAGGCACTGCTAGGACCCCCAGCGCCAGCCCCGGTCAGAGGGGAGGACTACAGCTCGTTTGCAGGTTCACTCTCTCATTTTAGCTTCATCTGAAACGATCTGCAGCTCAAACGTCCCCCAGAGAGCCACTAACCTTTGGATAAGGTTTGGCATCGTTATCCTGCTTGGGTTGATTAGGAGTTAGGGGGAGCCCAGGAGTAAAGCTGCCTCCATCTATCCTTCCATCCCCACTGCCCATTCCTCCCTCCATCCCCCCATTTCTCCCTTCCTCCAGTCCCCTCCCGGCTCCCGGCGGAGCGGCTCGCTGCGGTCGGCGGTGGGGAGAGCAGCAGAGGTAAATGCCCTGACCCTCCTCTCCATCTCTCCGGGCTTCACTTTCCTCTCTTCCTCCCTCTCTTCTTCTGCCTCTTTCCTCTCTTTGCCTCCTGCTCCCACTTCTGTATGCTTTATCCTCGCTTTTAGCACCGGTAGAAATTCAGAGGGGTTTTTGTTGATGGTGGTTGGTTGGTTTTTTTCCCCACTACTGCAGAAAATCTTTTTCTCCCTTCTCTGGAAACGGGCAGGATTGAGCTTCCATCCCGGGGGCAAGGGAATCCCCGTAGTGTTGGCCCTACCCGGCAGCAAGGCAGGGTGCTGCGGAGGGCGGGGTGGCCTCCCCACCAGCAAGGGGTTGGGGTTTGGAGAGTGGGCTCGGCCTCCTGGAGGTAGAACCGAGCAGAGCGTTACCGAGTGTCACCCTCGTCTCCCCCCGCTTCCCAGCTCCTACATCTCTTGGACCTCTTGCAGCTCCTGAACTCCTCAGCTGCCCCTGACCCCCCGCCCCCAGCATCCCTTGCACCTCCTGCGCTCCCCACTTCCTATTCACTTCGGTGTCCACTGAGATTGGACAGGCAGCTAAGGCTTTGCTGGTGGGGGTGGTTAGAGTGAGGGATCCTTTGGGCACTGCCACATCCAGCAGGGGGAAAAAAAAGACACCACTCCTGCCCCAAGGCACCCCCGCCCGGAGCAGCGGTCGGAGGCTCCCACAGTTCCCGCAGCAGTCCAGAGAAGCTTGAAAATATTCAAGCTCCCTGCGGTTTAGGGAATTTTTTTTGTTTGGTTTTGTAAGGATTTTTAATTTGGTTTGAGGGTTTTTGTTGTTTTTATTGTTTTGATTTGGTTTGGTTTTTCCTAAGACGTTTCTCCCGAGCCAAGCGCGTCCCTAACCCGGTGGATGCTCAACGCGCAGCCGAAAGCTCATTTTCGCTACTCTCGGCATGATACTGGTGGCTGGGACCCCCTTCCTCTCCCCAGCATGGAGGGGCCTTGTGGGGGGCATGCAGCGCGGGCCCAGGCGGAACCACACTAGGATTGTCCTGGGGACTGCGGCTGTGCCCCTCGGCTCCAGCCGGGGCAGGAACGGGGTTTGGGGGATCAGGACAGGGGAAGTGAATGTCCCAGGGTGATTTGTGGAAATATTGACGCACCAGACAGCGATTTGGATGGATTTTCGTTTTCGTTCCTTCCTCCCTGATGCCCCCTGCAGCCTCCAGAAATCGATGTCCCTCACGTCTTCTGTCACAATGAACTTGTCTTAGGGCAAATTAAAATAAAACAAACAACCAAAAAAAAAAGGGGGGGGGAAGGGAAAAGAAAAAGAAAGAAAGAAAAAAAGGGGAGAAATGGGGAAAATAAAAGAAAAAAGAAAGAAAGAAAGAAAGAAGATTAAAAAGGACTCGTTGAATTACCTTCCTCTCGATGTGTTCATCACAGCAGTCATTTTCCAGCACTGCCAAGGGGATCCAGCTGCTGCAGCAGTAGCGGGCAGCCGGGACAGCCCGAGCCTCGCATCTTCCTCCTGTTCTTTTTCCTTTCCCTGGTTCAATCCCAGTCCCCAGGACCTCGCCGAGGCCCTGGGGCGGGCAGGACGCTGCTAAACCCAGGCCGAAAGCTGTCTGCCTTGGTTTTCTCGACCTATTTGTGCAGTGACATGTACTAATTCCTTTACGAAGCCAAGGATGCGCCTGGCCGACAGCATTCTTCTTCCCCCCGTATGGCAGCGGGTGCTATCGAATAGCTCCATTTTGGGGGGGGCCTGTCTGCCGCAGAAGCCCCCACTGAGCCAGGAGCACTGTTCGGAAGAACCCCTTAGGGGTATGTTTTCTTTTTGGATTTTTTGTTTGTTTGGTTGTTGGGTTTTTTTTTTTTCTCATTTCAGCCGCTTTACACCCGATTTCCCTTTCGATTACAGCAGAAGAAAAAGGTGTGTTTAAGGTTGGATTTTTCTCCCTTGGAGCCGAGGGGGCTTGTTCCCCACCTCTGCTCCGTGCCGCATCCCACCTGCAGCCGCAGCCCCAGCGCTTCCTCAACAATATTGGCAAATAATCCACCGCTGGCTTTTCTGCTCGTCTGTTGTAAAAATATAGAAATATAGTTCTTTCTCTCTCTTTCTTTCTTTTTCTTTCCTCCTTTCTTTCTTCCTTCCTTTCTTCCTTTCTTCTTTCTCTCCCTCCTTTCTTCCTTCATTTCTTTCCTTCTTTTTTTTTTTTCACCTTCCAAAGCAGCAAACGATTCCCACCCTCCCCTTCTCAAGAATGTATTTGTTTTATCAACGATTCAAACCCTCTCCCAGCAGCAGAGAGATCGAGCTCCCACCGCCCGCCCCGAAATGTCACCGCTCCCCTTGTCACCCTGTCCTTGGCTTTTCCCCGGCACAGGACAGTGATTGCTCGTTGCCGTTATTTGCTCCCCTCGGAAATAGTTCTTAAGGCTCTTTAGGTACGAATAATTCTAAGCGTTTGAAAGTAAAGTGAAAATATCGTGTTTGGGGTTTGTTGGTTGGTTGGTTGGATTTTTTGGGGGGAAGTTGGGGTTTGTGTGGTTTTGTCGTTGCTGTTGGCTTTGGGTGGGTTTTTTTGTTTGGTTTGTTTTTTGTTGTTGTTGGATTTTTCGTTTGTTTATTTAGTTTGTTGCTGGTTTTTTTCTCTCAAAAAAATGCAAATTCCTACATTAGATGATGGGGACCAAGAAGAGCAGCCCTCACCCGAGCATCCCGCAGGTGCCGGTCCCGCAGCTCCGGAGTGGGTCCGCGAGGCAGAGGAGCTGCTGCCCAGCAGCGAGCCCCCGCCGACACCGGGAACGCGCGTCCCTCCAGTTTTGGAGCCCCCAGATCCTAGAAATCGTTACAGAGGGCTCAGCCCGTGTTCCCTGTGCGCGGATTCCCACACAACCGCTGCGTTGCGGGATGCACTGCTTCTAGCATCCAAAGGGGCTTCACGGGTTTTCGGGGAGAAAAAAGGAAAAGGAGAGGATGCCAGGAAGAAAATTCCGTTAGGAACCGTTCGGGAGCCGTTTATTCGGCTCTTCGATGGGGCTTTTTTGTTTCGCTGTGGCGGAAGGGACTGACGGCCGTGGCCCCGCGGATGAGGGGCAAGGCAGGACAGGCAGAGCCTGTGCGAGGGGGGGGAGATGCAGCAATTCTCTCCCCTCTCCCTCTTCTCTCCCCTCGAGGTGGGCGCACTGCGATGGAGACGCGTCGAGCTCTGACAGGGGCTTGCTCTGCCCTTCTGGTGAGAGCTGCTGGCTGCTGACAGACCCTTCCCCATCCCCGGCCCCACTCCTCCTCCTCCCGTCGGGGCCCACCGCGGGGGCCAGCGCGGAGCAGCGCGGAGCAAGACGGCGGGACGTTCAGGTCCCGCTCCTCCCCGCAGCAGGGACATGCCCCTGGGCACACCAGCCAGTACCCGCTGGCACTGCGCCGGGACACAGAGGTAGCGGCTCGGAGCAGTCTTCCCCAGCACAGCCCAGCCCGCAGCCGCCCCCCGCCCGGTGCTCCTGTTCCGCCGTATTCCCGCCCCGTCCGGTCTCTCCATCCCCGCAAGGGTCTCCGGTACCCAGAGGAACCGGCCAGCAGCCACCATGGCCACCCTTCTACGCAGCAAGCTTTCCAACGTAGCCACCTCGGTGTCCAACAAGTCCCAGGCGAAAGTGAGCGGCATGTTCGCCAGGATGGGCTTCCAGGCGGCCACCGACGAGGAGGCTGTGGGGTTCGCCCACTGCGACGACCTGGACATGGAGCATCGGCAGGGGCTGCAGATGGACATCCTCAAGTCCGAGGGAGGCGAGGAGGGAGCCGAGACTCCCCTGGAAGGAGACATCCACTACCAGCGGGACGGTACCGGGCCCCTGCCTCCCTCCGCCTCCAAGGAGGCAGGAGTCTGCTCCGAGCTCTCCGGGCAGGGCAAGCCCAAGATCACGGCTTGGGAAGCGGGATGGAATGTCACCAACGCCATCCAGGTACGGCCGATGCCGCTCTGCCACCGCGGGGAACCGGGCAACGATATCGGCCCCACTCCTGGTCCCGCTCCCGGGTCCCGCTCCCGTCTCGCCGATAGCCCCAGGGTGATCGCAAAGCCACTTCGGGGAAAGGGGGGAAAAAGGGAAAAAATGGGTTAAAAAAAAAAAAGAAAAAATACGGAAAAAGAGAGGAGAAATAAGGGAAAAATTAAGAAAAAAATAGGGAAAAGATAGAGGAAAAATAGAGGGTAAAAAAAAAAAGGCAAAATAAAGAAAAAATAGGTGAAAGCTAGAGGAGCAAAAAGGGAAAGAAAAAAGAACAGAATAGAAAAATAGAAAAAAGAAATTCCAAATCCAGCTTTCTGCTTTCTCCCCGCCCCTGGAACACGACCCCGCTGGGCTGGGCTGGGCTGTCCGAGTCAGGCTGCCCCAGCACATGGGCCAGGGGCCCGGGATGAGCCAGGAGATACCCAGGGGGTCAGCGGGGCTGTGTTGAGGTAGGCCTGGGCCAACCTTTCCGGTGGTCCCCAGCTCTAGGGCTCTTGGTGCACTGAGGGGGACTGGGGATGGAGAGGGTAGAGATAGGGGCAAAGCTGAAACTGTGCTGGCTTGTTCTGGGTGCTGCAGGGTGAGGTGATGCAGGTGAGGTGGTGTGATGGTGCAGGTGACTTGATGCAGTGAGATGGTGAGATGATGCCGGTGTGATTGCAGGGGGTGGCACATCAGAGAGAAGGGGAGGGTACAATCGCATGTGGCCGTGACTGCGTGGTGTGACTGTGTGCCCGGTTGCGTGGGTGTGATGGCGCTCAGGCGAGACAGCCAGTGTGCATGTGACTGCCACTGTGCCACTGTGTGTGCTCGGGAGCTGCCTGGTCCCCTCCGTGAGACGAGCAACACGGTTTCCATTTTGTCTCTTCTAGGGGATGTTTGTGCTGGGCCTGCCCTATGCCATCCTTCATGGTGGATACCTAGGACTCTTTTTAATAATTTTCGCTGCAGTGGTTTGCTGCTACACTGGGAAAATCCTTATTGCTTGTCTTTATGAAGAGAATGAGGATGGGGAGATAGTCAGGGTGAGAGACTCCTATGTGGATATAGCAAATGCGTGCTGCGCACCTCGTTTCCCCACCCTCGGAGGCAGGGTTGTGAATGTGGCTCAGATCATTGAACTGGTCATGACCTGCATCCTTTATGTGGTGGTTAGTGGGAACCTGATGTACAACAGCTTCCCCAACCTGCCTGTCTCCCAGAAGTCATGGTCCATCATTGCCACAGCAGTGCTTCTACCCTGTGCGTTCTTGAAGAACCTCAAGGCAGTCTCCAAGTTCAGCTTGCTGTGCACATTAGCCCACTTTGTAATTAACATCCTGGTGATTGCCTACTGCCTCTCCAGGGCACGTGACTGGGCCTGGGACAAAGTTAAGTTTTACATTGATGTGAAGAAGTTTCCCATCTCCATTGGCATCATTGTCTTCAGCTACACCTCTCAGATCTTTCTGCCTTCCTTGGAGGGGAACATGCAGAACCCCAAGGAATTTCATTGCATGATGAACTGGACTCACATTGCAGCTTGCATCCTCAAGGGACTCTTTGCCTTGGTTGCCTATCTGACCTGGGCTGATGAGACTAAGGAAGTTATTACAGACAACTTGCCATCCACCATTAGGGCAGTAGTCAACATTTTCTTGGTGGCCAAAGCCTTGCTCTCGTACCCCTTGCCATTCTTTGCAGCTGTGGAAGTCCTGGAGAGGTCCCTTTTCCAAGATGGAAATAGGGCATTTTTCCCCAACTGCTATGGGGGAGATGGGCGGCTCAAATCCTGGGGACTCACTCTCAGATGTGCCCTGGTAGTTTTCACCCTGCTAATGGCTATCTATGTCCCACATTTTGCCCTCTTGATGGGTCTTACTGGGAGCCTCACTGGTGCAGGGCTCTGCTTCCTGCTCCCCAGTCTTTTCCACCTCAAGCTCTTGTGGAGGAAGCTCTTGTGGCACCATGTTTTCTTCGACGTCGCCATTTTTGTTATAGGTGGTATCTGCAGTGTCTCTGGGTTCATCCACTCTTTAGAAGGTCTTATAGAGGCCTTCAGAACCAACGCTGAAGACTAAGGAGGGACCAGAGTTGGTTGCAGTAAGAGAATCACATCAAAAATCTGCATAGCCAAATAATTCTGCATCCCTTTAATGGAAAGAGTCATTATTTTCGTTACGTACATCCAAGAAATTCTATGTCATAAAATCTGCAAATCAAAGGAAATAAGAAGAGATGAAAGTGTTCTCGCTGCTGTCAGTTTAAATAAGTTAAGATTTAAATCTATTTTTTTGTTATTTAGAATTTTTGCAAGGAAATGATGCAGTGCCCTGCCCCTATCTCCTCACTTGTTGCCTGCAGCTTGGCCCCCTCCGCCCCGCGAATGACCTGTTGGGAAACAGTGGCAGTTTCCAGTACTCCTTACAGATATGCAATTCAGTGTTTCAGGAGCTGAAACACAGGTGCCGATCCAATGGGATTGGGTGGCTGTGCTCACCGATGGAAACATACCAGCCATAGCTGCTGGGAGCAGGGACCTTCACTTTACACACTGTGAGATGGACGTAGGTGAGCCCCAGATCGTATGACCGGCCCAATAAGTCCAAGCAGAGGCTGATGACCAGCGATGCCAGTTACCTGCAATGTTTACACCTTAGTCACAGCGATGTCAGGACTGCTTAACTCTTCCATCCCAAGTCACACTGAGGACTGGCACTTCCCATCGACAACAATGTTTTGCCTCTGGTTCAAATCGCAGACCTGGATGGAGTCCTCTTCTCAGCGGCTTTTGTTTTGTTTCATTTTAACAGTTGTTATTTCTAAAGTATGAACAGTTAAAAAAAAAAAATAAGAAGAAGAAAAAAGAAAAATATTACTAATCTATTGTTGGATTTCACGTCGTCCAGGACACAGGAACAAAACTACGACACAATTCATTCTGTGCAATCTACCAGATCCGTGGAGCTGTTTCCAATGTATGTGTGGTGTCATTGTGGTAAATAAGATGAAAAATGTATATCAGAAAAAAGAATCTATCTTTAACATATAATGTGGTACATAAATATATCGAAAAATAAAAGAAAACATAGTCGATGAGGCTGCTTTGGTTCCTGGGGGGCTCAGAGGAGGGCAGAGGGAGGTTTATCCTCCTCGTGCTTGCTTTTATCAGGGTGACGAACCCTAACGATGGTGGAAAAGGAGGGGCAGCGACGGTGGGATCAAGCTATTTACAAGAGGAAGGACACTTTCAGTTTGTGAAGAGGTCATCCTACTGTTGGGGAGGGGCTGCTATCTTCTCCCCTACCCCCAGCTTTACTTTACCACGTAGCTGCCAGACTCCAGGGATTGATACAGTTTGTAGATGTACCCCGACATTTTTGTTCTTGTGAGGGTAAAGGAAAAAAACCCCAAACCCTCAGAGGATAAGGGAGGAAATAACGGAATAAGGGGCTGGGGGCTTGAACCAAACCCACTGTGCACCTGTGACTGAAATCACCTCAATTTGCACTCATTTAAAAGCCACAATTAGCTCATTGTCTGCCCGCTGCCGCTGCGCAGCAGGGATGGGGATGCGGATGCGGATGCTGTTGGGGGGACCCGCCGGCAGCGCTCCTGCAGCTCAGGCACAGCAGATATCCCCGTGGGGCTCCTCTTATTGCCCCCCAAATTGTGTCTAGCCCCGGCAGGAACTCGGATTCCCCTTTTCTGCCCGACGGCAACGGGCAGCTCCGCAATGCGGTACCGGGAAGGGGTTTGGCACAAGCCGGGAAAAGGGGCTGCGGGGACAAGGGGGCTGATGATATTTCCCGAAGAAAACAGCATTTCAGGTGGTTTCCTGGGCATCCTCGGAAAGGAAAACGCAGAGGAGCTGTGGGGTTTATTCCACAGGGAGACAGGGATGTGTGGAGCACCATGGAGGGGGACCTGCCGCCCGGATTAGCCACATTACCCACCTTACCTGGGTGTATGCAGCTGTGCCCCATCCCCATTCTCAACCTCATCTCCAGCCTCAACCCCATCTTCATTCTAATCCTTATTCCTATCTTCATCGTCATCATCTTAATCCCCATTCTCATTCCTATCTCCATCCCTACACTCATCACCACCCCCACCGCGGTGCAGGTGACAGAGGGTGATTACTTCTCCCCCGGCAGCAGCCGGCAGCCCAAGCTGCCCCCACCCGCCCCCGGTTCCCTTTCGCCCCTGGAGTCCCTTCCGCTGGAGGGGCCTCCCCAGC
Source organism: Galbula dea (assembly GCA_013399015.1). Taxonomy (NCBI): domain Eukaryota; kingdom Metazoa; phylum Chordata; class Aves; order Piciformes; family Galbulidae; genus Galbula; species Galbula dea. Next base: position 380,117 of record VWZX01011270.1, on the reverse strand, counting down.
CCCAGAGCCAGCCCCTCGACCCTCCCGGGATGCAGAGACAGCAGGGAAGCTTCTCCTCCATGGATGCCTGCTGCTTTTTCTTCTGCTGTGAGCTCTCTGTTCCAGCTCTGTTTTCTCCCCAGGATGTCGAGCAGGGACCAGCATGGGAGGAGATCCAGCCCAACCTCTCCCTGCCCTGTGCAGAACCTCTCGGATCCCGGGAGTAAGTGGAGAGCTGCAGAGCCGTGGCAGGTTAACACGTTCCTGTGGAGAGCTGCAGTTTGCATCTGCTTTGCCCGAGGTAGCTTTAGGGTCCTTCTCTGCCTCTGTTCCCCATTAGGATTACAGGAAGTGAAGGGACACAGCCAGGACCGCAGCCATGCCGCAGCACAGCGCAGCTCCCTTGCCTCTTCTTGTCGGAAGCTTCCCAAGCGCAGATGGAGGATGCTCACAGACTAACTTTGTCCCATGTCTTTGTGTTTTTCAGGGGACGAAGGTCCTATGGTTCAGGGCATGTGATGGTGGAAACTGTTTTATGAAGCTAAAACTTTGCAGAAGTTTTAAACCTAATTCAGCTTCTTTTTCCCTCCTTGTGAACAAAACTCCAGCTTTGAGTGTATTTGGGGCTGTAGGATGATTTTTGCCTTTTTTGTGACACTGGGAGGGAAGCCAGGGTAGCCAAGGTCTCCTTGCTCCTATCCCTCAGGATGCAGAGCAGGGAAGCATGAGCAGATGGTGCCCTCAGCCCCTGCCTAGGCACCTCAGATCCCCAAGCCCTGCTTAGGCTCAGCTCCCCCAAACTTCCGCTGCCTGGGGAGCAGAGATACTGCCTGCTTGGCTGGAGACACTCTGCAAGGCATTTCTACCTCCTCCACGATGCCTGGCTGTCTGAGTCCCAGAGATGACAGGACAGACGTCCCAGCCTCTGCCTCCCTGTAGCTTTCAGCTGTGGTAAAGGCAGTGATTACCCAGAGCCCCAACGGGCTTTGTCTGGCTGTCAGTTCTGCTCCAGCGCTTTCCCCCGTGTCTGGGCCGGGTGCCGACGCACGCTCGTGTCTGACGTGCAATGCGTTTGCGAAAGGAGCCTGCTCAGCAAGCCGAGCCAGAAGCCCAGGCTTTGTCCTCTAAACTTATCTGTGGCTGGAACCAGCGTGGCTTTTGGTGCAGCCCTTGTGACTTGGGCTTGAAATCCAGCAGGCAGCCTCCTCGAGCTTGCTGCAGCAGACATTTTGATGCTGTGCTGATGGTGGTGAGAGCGTGCGTGAAGCCAGCGTTGTGGGACATGTGCAGGGGTTGCAGCAGAGCGAGTGAAATAAACCCCAAAATAGCAGCAGGTTTAACTTGGACAAAGCAGAAATCTTCTGAAAAGCCAGCAGAGTGGTGAAGTCTGATCTCTGTTCCAAATGGCTTTTGTCTGCAGCTTTGTAGCTTCTGGTCATGTGCTGCAGCAATCCTCTAAACCTTCTCGTTCTGCAAATGAGACAAACAAAGGCCCTCTCTGCTCTAGCAGGGACAGATTGATTTCTCTGGTTGTGTCTTTGCAGTTCCTTAAGTACAAAAGGGATGTCTATTTGGGTTCATTCCCCGGGACATGAGGGTAACATCAAATCTGTTGTCCTCACGCACCCACAGTGCCATGCTACCCAACAGGAACATCACTGGGAGCTGGAGCAAGGTAAGGGCTGATTCTGCTCAGCTCTGATGTACCCATGGGGCTCAGTCCTTGTCAGCTTGCTCACCTGCTTGTGCCTGCATACATGTGGTCCAGGACGGTGAGTGTGGAGCCAGAGGAGGCAGAAGTGGGGTTGTAGGACTGTTGCACCTGCAAAGTTCATTCATGTAGAAGTCCCTGGATCTTCTGCCCTGGATGCAGTACTGTCAGGGGACGAGGTTCCACTTTGCCCAGCTCCCTCCTGGTAAGCTGCACGGATTACTGGTGGGTTGACAATGGGCCATGGCCACATCCAGAAGGTCTCACTGGCATTTGGGAGGTGACCCATGCCTCATTACCTCTGCTAGGACTTGGCATGTGACCCAGCACAGCCTCCGGTGAACAGAGCACTTTGTTCTGACCCTTTGCACTTCCCTGCTAGCAAGCTGCCCTCTAATCCCCCCAAGGAGGGATTTTCCTCTCCCACCCCAGCTCCCAGTGCCTTGGTCCCAGTAGCAGGGTAATCATTTACTTCCTGCCACAAGCCACTCCTTCGGACTTCTCCTTCGACCTTCAGACCTTATCGCCAAAATAAAAACAAGTGGAGGGAGGGCAGAACCTGCTGCCTCCCAGAGCTGAGCCTGACAGTGCCCACCAGAGCCCAGGACCTGGCTCCACACCTTGCTTTCTGCAGGTAACACTGATTTACTTTCTCAGGGGTGATCGTGACTTTTCCTTCTTTTAACGAGGACTTAAACCCTTTTGGGAGAAGCAGAGGTTTTTGTGAAGAACTCCTCCTTTGCTACCAGGAGGGCTGCTCCCCAAGGTCAGCAGCTGGAAGCAAAGGGGGTTTGAGTTCCAGCAGTGAGTTTATTTCCCAACTGTGGAGGAATCCAGAGAGGAGACAAGCAGCCTCCTTTCTTCCCTGGAAATATTGTAGCAGGTGGAAAGGTTTCTTGCATTAACTGTGCCTCCTCCAGGAAACTTCCTTCACAAGGAGCTTCCATCACCCTACTTGTGTCCACAGTCCCACATCAGCTCACCTCCCTGGGTTTCTGACCCTCCGTAATTACAGGAGCTGGCAGATCAGCAGAGGTAGCTAGTGGCTGTGTCCCCCCCCATGTCCCTGAGCACAGGGAGAGGAGGCTTGTGCTGGGGGCTTTGGCAGCTAGCACCAGAAGGATGAGGCTTGCACCAGAAACTTCAGATGGTTTTGGCTGTGGTTTCCTGAGCCTCATCTTTGTGGCCAGGCTGTACCTGGTCAAGCTGAGGGCTGCTATGTCTGGCATCCCTCCAACATGATCCCTTTGCCATCAGGACAAGGAGGGCTGTTCCTGCTCGGTGCCAGAGCAGGGGAACAGAGACGGGCTCAGCAGATTTCAGAACAGATCTGCTGCTCTTGTGCTGGGTCTCACAGGTCCTGACAATGCCTGGAGCAGTGCTTGGCCCACTGGATCCAGTATATATGTATGTATACAGCTCTGCTGGAGATAATCTCCAGCTGTGCCAGCACCAGTTGTTCCCCAGGTTTTGCATGTGGATAAAAAGAGTTGAAAACATGCATCCCATGCAGTGGAGCTGGAGTCAGCAGCTCCTGGGGACAGGGATGGGATGGAGGTGGAGCAGGGCAGAGGCAAGGCATTCCCAGGCACACTTCACCCACAAGCTTTCCTGATGAACCCAGTGCTGTGCCAGCAGTGAGGAACCTGGTTTGGGGCTCTCTGAGCCATCTCCAAGCTGCTAAGCCCAGCTCAATCCGGCTGGGAAACTACCTCTCTGTCCTTGTCCCCACCAGGATGGTCACACTCGGGGCTTGAGCTGTGGCTGGTAGCCTTGAGTATGCACTGAGTCAGACTGACTGCTGCAGGAGGAAAGAGGTGCTCATCCCCCAAAGCCAGCTGTTTTATTTAAGAAAGCTTCTAAAACATATTGTCCTGAAGTTCTGCTGGGGAGGAAAGGAGAGGAGAGGACAGCAAGCAGGAGAACTGCACCTTCCCCAAGGACAAGGCTGGCCAGCCAGGAGAGGAAGGGTCACTGAAAGTCAGGCTGCTTCCAACTTGATGTTATTTATTCACTGAGACTGTGCCTACACTTAAAACCCACTCAGGAGCAAGAAAGTCTCAGCCAACAAATTTAATGACAATAAGAACATCAAGCATTTATTCCTCTAAAGATGTAAAGGTTTTACAAGAGATCAATAATGTTCTGCCACAGCCATGTTTGTAGAAACAGAGGCATAGATAGTTGCAAGAGTTACTCAGCCCCACTTTAGATGTCCTTTGGAATAAAATTCTGATCCTGAATGGCCTCTTCTTGGCTCCTTCCACCAAAGCATGGGAAACTTCCCAGCACCCATCTGGGACTCCTTGGGAAAATCAAGGGCAATGCCTGAGGCAGAGCTGTGGCTTTTTGAAGGTAAAAGAAAAATGTAGAGAGGAAAAATAAAAAGAACAATACTTTGAAGAACCCCAATGATCACCAATAGACCTATCCTATCCTATCCTATCCTATCCTACCCCTTCCCTTCCAGAGATAACCGAGTAGCCAAACATTTTAGGTCATTTTTCACTGCAGATCGATGGAAACTTGCTTTGTGCTCTCTAGAAAAATATTTGTTTTAATCTTATCTGGACCTTTCCCTGCAATTCTGATTGCTCACAGTTCACCTCAGTGATACTTTTATGGTTATGGTTATGGATATTGCTAGATAAAGAGATTTAGATAGTGCACCTTTCCCTATGGAATAGCATATATGCAATTCTATAGAAAATACTATACTAGAGAGAGAGAGGGCTAGTTCTCTGTGTGTAGAGACAGCAGGCTGGACCTGTTGTCCATTGGAGGTGTCCTGCCGTGGAAAAGCTGCAACTGTGGCTTCCCTGGGGTAAGTGGCACTGGCCAGGGGTGGCTTTACTGGGAGGGATCAGCCCAGTAGGACCACAGAGCCCTCCACCCCTTGAAGGGCTTGGGGAAGTGAAGGCTCCTTTCCTCCAATGGCAGGGGAAGGGAAATATTTCCAAGCATGCGCAAGTGTTTGGAGGCTCCGAGCTGTATCTGTGTAGCTGAAAAAAAAAATCACTTTTCTGTGTTCAGTGCTTGCTCCTGCCATGGTCCGACCAAGTCCAGCCCAGGCAGGAGACATACACAGAAGGGGTTAAATAACCTGAGAGCTGCTCATCACCTCTAGCATAGATGTGCTGTTTGGAAGCCAGGGAAACGCCAGCCCAACACAGAAGACCAACAACCCTAGCAGAACCCAACACCAACACCAGGAGGTCTCTGGCTTTGCTGAAATTGTTGATTTTCTTTAGGAGCCTATGGGTGCTGGGCTGGGGAACAGGCCAAGGTCAGTCCTGGTGTCAGGGGTACATCTCACCTGCAGCTCCTGCAGGGATGTGTGCCTTCATGCCTTTATAATGTACTTGCCCTGCAAGTGCTCCCACATCTAGCAGCCCCTCCAGTGCGGCACTATTGTGTCCTGTTGTAGGCAAGCGGCAAGAGCTGCTGCAGGCTGCAGCTGGGTGTGCCCATGGGCACACAGGGGAAGGGTGAACGGGAAAGTCTCACCTCTTGCACATGGGGAGGGCTGCCAAGGCAAGTAGCACACTGGAGGTTAGCCCTGCTCACGTCTACCTGTCCCAATCATGTCATCTGTCACAGGGACAACCACTTCCCCAGGACACCTCTCCAGGGAGAGTCATGGGGCTCTCGAGGGCAAAGCCCTCTGCAGCTGCCCCAGGCCTCTGGGAGTGTCTGATGTTGAATCTCCAAGTGAGGACCTGCCCTGTTCTGGGGGTTTACTGGTGGTGAAAACACTAGTTGTGCTTTCAGGGAATGTCTTCTCCTGTGCTGAGGAGCCACCAGTGCCAGGACAGTCACACTGGGTACAGAGAGAACAAACTGGGTCTCAACTCCTCAAAAGTATCCAAAACCAAAATCCTTTCCCGAGAGCAGGAGTCTGTGAATTTAAGTTGTAGGGTAAATTTCCTCAGTTGTACAGGAGTACAACAACCAACCAATATCATCCAGCTCTCTTCCAGTGCCCTTCACCTGCCAGTCCCAAAACACTTTCCAGAGGAGTGTAAAGACAGGGACACTGGAGCAGAAACAGTGCACCTTGATCTCCACCAGACCAAGTGCCAGGTGGGTGCTGACCAGAGGAGGGGCAGGGAGCTGGTCCTGTCCCAGAGCCATGCTCGCAGGCAGCCAGTGCTGCCCCCAAGGGCTTGTTTCTACTCTTACTTTTGTGCCCTTCATCTTTGCAGCTGCAAAAACGCCTGTGTTCTCTGCTTTCTGACGACCTGGTGCTGGTCACTGAGCTCCTGCCTCAGCTGTAAGGAGAGCTGGCTTTATGTACGTGACCTGGATGGATCCCTCCTCCACTGCCCTGGGGAAGACAAAGGGTAATGCTCCTGGTTACTAGAATGGCACTAACCCCCTGGGGATGGTGAGGGCATAGAGGAGGCTTCCCCACGGAGGTCTTCCACGGGTCTTGAGATGAGAAGCAGCTGGCAGAGGGCAGAGTCCCATTGCACACCTGCCAGGTGAGCTCCAGCTGCAGCTCACCCTGTGAAGCATGGACAGTTGGGGCTTACCCTTCCTAGCAAGGGCTGCATGGATCTCAGCTCCTGGGGGACATGTGGGGTGTCCAAGAGTTGGTTGTGTACAAGGGGGGTGACAGCGTCTCATCACACCTGGCCCTGAGGTACAGCCAATGTGTGCACAGCCCTCGAGTGTCAGCAGCCCTTACAGAGGAAATGGGGTGACCAAAACCAACCCAACCATACCTTTGGCCATCAGTATCTTCTACCATTACTGACCATACTCCCAACTAGGTATTTTATGCATTCTAGGTGGTAAAAACTTTTCCTTCCACGATTGTTCTGCTTTCTTTTTTATAGAAAATGGGGGTTTAATTAAAGATACTTTTCTGTGGAAAATAAAGTGAAGTAGATATTGTCAATAATTGTGTTTTATTGAAAGAAAAAAAAGCAGAAGATATTGATTTGAAAATGTAAGTTAGCTGCTGAAAGTGTTTTGAAACTGGACCATTTCAATGCAAGCAGAGGCAAAACTGGAGGAAATAAAAACATAATAGAAGGTATTTTTTAAGAGGTGGCAATGCTAATAGTTGAGGATGTTGGCTGAGCAAAAAAATGCAGGCTTTGACCTGACAGAGAATGATATTTCAAGCAACCTGCTGCTTTCCCTTTCTCATTGCACATAGCAATGAGCACATCTGATGGTTTCTTCCTGGTAGCTGCAGTTAGGTTAGGGACCTGTCCCAGTGTGACCAACCCCTCTGCTCCACCAGAGCAGGCTGCTCAGCCCTCTGCCTTGCACCCATCATGCTAGAAGCATCTTGTCTCCTGCTGCAGCTACGCACAGGGAGATTGGGGAGGAAACTGCAATGGAAGCAAAAAGCTGCTGCTTTATTTTTAATGAAGAGTGAAGACACCAGCCCCCTCCAGTGTGTGCTTTTGCTCCCAGCTTAGGCTCTGTTCTCTCAGATCACTGCATGTCTCAGACACTAGGTTTCTGCCTCCACATGTTGATGTTTGCATTTAACACTGCTGCAAAGCAGCAGTCTGGCTATCCTGGGTTGCAATCTTCCGAGGTCAGTGGAGAACACTATGAGGAACAGCTTCTTCTGGGTTTGACCTGAACATGAAAACAACAGTTTTGACCTTCCAAACCACAGGACAGTGGACACATTGACAGTTTAGTAAGATGTAAAGAACTGCTGTGAACACCTGACATGCCTGCAGGGATGGAGCTTGCCCATTCCCATCACCTGCAACCCTTCCTTCCTCATCCCAAAGTACCACACCCATGTAAATTCTCACTTCTTGGGTAGATCTAGCAGCTGTCTCTTAATTTTTTTCAGCTGATCATCTCCTGTTCTCTTTAAAAGGCTGCAGTGAGCCTTCTGAAGCATTAGTGGTATGGATGTGCTGGGCAAGTGAGGGTGTTGCTGGGCTAAATGAGCTGCTGCAGGAAGCAAAGCTATTCCCTTCTGAGTTTTAGGCAAAAGCCTTGGGCTTCTGCTCTGCCAGAGCAGACTGTGGCAGGGCAGGCTGCTGCAAGGATGGGAAGTGTGGGGAATGAGGGGTCTCTGTGCTCCCTAGCTATGGGCTGCTTCCCTTGCTTCAGGACACAGCCTCTGCTAGTTGATGTTCTCCCAGGTATGCATGGTGCTTTGTTCTCTGTTTTCATGGGTTTATTTATTGCAGAGTACTGCAGGCTTTAGTTACCTGCTGTTTTCTTCCAGCTTTGCATGTAGCTTTTCTCTAAAATGTGAAGGTTTGTTTGTCTGTGGGCTCCAGCTTCCACAGAGCCAGGGCTTCTTGCTGGGGCTCCTGCTTTGATCTGAGATGTAGGGGCAAAGATCCACAAAAGAAAACTGGATGGGCCGGGAGCTGTGCAGAGGGTGGCTAAGAAAGCTTCCCTAAGTGAAGAAGTCCTTTAAAGTTTTTCCTAACCTCTTCCTGGGCTTAGTGTGTGCTGTAGTGCCTTAATAGGGATGAAAATGGAGTTCAGTGCTGGCCTAGAGCTCTCTCTTAGATCTTTAGCAGGGGAAAGCTGGAGTGCTTTTTCTTGTCAGTAGAAACACGTGTTTTCAGGAGTCCTCCTGCCCACCTCCCTTGTGCTCCTTCTCTGTGCTGAAACTGGGGCATTTCCCCTTAAGCTGCACAGAGCCCCTGTGCTGGATTGAAGGTGTGGGCTGCCTTAGGCACCCATCTCTCAACCCTGCTCTTCCAAAACTGTCTCAGTGACAGCCTGCCAGGCCTCCTTACCTCTCCATGCTGGCAGCTAGCCCTGCCCAGAGCGGGAGAGGATGGATGAGGCACTTGCTCCGAGGGGTTTGCAATCTAGGTTAGGTAGGAAATGATGCTGAGAGCAGTGACATCAGGGGAGAGAGAGGGTGGGAGGCAGCTTGCAGATGACGAGTCTATGAGGTTGCCTCTCCACACTAGGTATGCCTTGCATTAGTAATGTGTTTGTAGCAAATAACGCTGGGCTAGCATGGGAATGTGGGTCACCACTGGCAGAACTGTTGGAGGAAGAGGGAGCTGCTTGTGCTGTGCTGGGAAAAAAACGTATGTTACTGAGGGATGTTTGGTGGGGGGAGATTTAGCTGCAGGAACTGCTCTGACTTGTAAGTAACAACTTGATGTTGGGTGAGCAGGTGCCTCCTGCCCGGGGGCTGCCTTTGGCCCTGGTGTTGGGGGAAAATGGTTTTTGGAGGGGGGAGGGTGAAGTGCAGTGGTTTGTGTTCCTGATGTGTAATAGTCACATTGTATCAGGAAACTCCTGGTCTTGCATGCTGATGCTCTATGTGGCCCTGACTATGCCTGCAGCAACCCTGCTGCCCCAGCAGGCACAAGGAGGGATGCAGCTGGGGCCATGTATAGCCAAGGAGCCCAGTGTATTTTCATGACCTATTTCTGATTCTGTTGTTCAGCTTGTGTGTGCTCAGGAAATCTTTGTGCTTTAGGGGGAGTAGGGTTTGTTAGTGATAAGGAAAAGCCTGTTTTATTGCTCAAGAGATTTAAACCAGAAACTGACCTTGGCTTTGAAGGTGGACTCAGGCTGGGGAAGGTGGCTCTAAGCCTGAGTAGAAAGTGATACAGAATGGGGATGTATGTATCCTAAAAATGTGTGTGTAGCACTTCAGTGTAGAAAGGGAGAGTCTTTCTCAGAGCAAGTACATTTAATGAAATAGCTTTGCTGGAAATTGCTGCCCTTGGTCAGCAGGGACTTGTTGAGTAGCTTCACTTCTAGCAAGAAAGCACTGGAGCAGAATGGGGCTGGTAGAGGGAAATGTGCATGGGCTGGCAGGCAGTGGCCCTTGAAGAGCTGTGCAGCCTTTGCTCAGCAGTGGTGCTCCTGCGTGTGGCTGCAGACCTTCTAAAGCAGCCTTGTCCAGGTCCCTCAGAGCAAGTTGAGAACTTGTCCTGCACACTGTGCTGCCAGTGAGCCCTTCCAAGGCAGATGGATGTGTTTCTGTCTTGTCCCTGTGCTCCCCAAATGCCTAAGCTGTGACATCTCTACCTGTGCCTCAGTCATTTTCCCTGAGTCTAGGATAAGAAGAGCAGTGATGGCAGCAAGCTGACCTTGGGGTAAAACCCAAACTTGTGGGGGTTCAGGTTTGGAGAAAACAGGCTCTATCACTTGATGGAGCTGCATGTAGCTTGGTGTTAACTCTGTGGGTTTGGTTGGGTTGCTCTGGTCAGAGGCTCCTGGGCAGGATGTGGGAGCCCTTGCTCCTCTCTACTGTTGCCATTTGCAGCCTGGTGCTTGTTCCACGCAGCTGTGTGCCCTTGGCCATCCCCTGTGCCAACCTTCTCCCTGGCACTGAGTGTTGCCTGCTGATGTGTCTGCTGTGACCATGACATCTGGTCAATCTGTCCAGTAGCCTATGGAACAGATACAGCCCTGAGGCAGGAGTTAGATGACCTTCAGCAGACCTTGGTGAGGTAGGGAGAGCAAGACTGTCAGGGAAATAATGACTATGCCTTATAGTGGGAGGAGGTGTGGATTGATCAGTCTAGATGATTCCTGCATGTTGTCTCTGCTGGGAAAAGTTCTTGAACCTGCTACAGGGCCAAGTATTGGACAAGGTCAGGGTCTCAGATCAGCAAGATGTTGTGAGCTTTCTCACTGAATGGTTTCTGGGTTTTCTTTAAATTCCTGCTTTCCCTTTCTTATCCATTCAGAAACTAAAATGACAGCCTGTTTTTGACTCCTCATCAGACTTGCACCCAGATCCCACACCTGCTGGTGGTGTCCAGTTCAGCATATCTCTGGAGTGTGCAGATCCCAAGATCCATGCAGGAAGGACTCTGTAAATGGGCTTGTGTTTACCTCAAAGCTTGTTGTCCTACAAACTCTTTGCCTGAGGAGATGGTGCCCTGGCAGTTGGTGCTGCCAATTCCTTGGTCTGTAGAAGAGCTATTCCAGGACAACAGCTTGCATTATTTTGGAGAGAAAGTGTTCCTGTGGATGATTTGGTTTGTTCTTTCCCTTCAGTAGCAAAAGTAGAGAAGAGCCAGAGTAAAGCTGACTCTTGAAATATTGTCTACTCCTAAGCTTGTTTTGCTTAACTCCTCTGCTCCTTTTAACTCCTTTTGCAAACTCCTCTGTACAGGTTGCTCTTCTTGGGCTTTTTGCTTGCTCAGCTTATGCAGTTAGGTGCAGGCTCAGGACTCTGCCTCTCTGCAAAAGGAGAGGTGATGATGATGATGGGTGATGACAACAGCCTTGTGTGGCTGAGCAGTAGAGATGCTCTGTGGTGAGAGGCCCAGCTTCTGGCACTGGCTTTGTGTCCTTGGGCAAGTCACTTACTTGCTGCAACATGTGTGTGCGGGCTTACCTCCTGCAGAGCACTGAAAGGTTTCATTCATGTCTTTAATTACTAGCAGAGCCTTGAATGAAAGGGACAGTGGCTGTGCCAAGTGCATGACGTATCCCAGTACAACATTGCCCTTGTGAGCCCTCTCCTAGTCCCTCCTGGGGACCCAGAGGTGGCTCAGGGAGGCTTGATGGTGGTGTTTAGCAAGACTCTCATCTGCAGTAGGAGAGGGTGTCTGGTTTGTGGCACTTATGCATATCCTGTGAGCTATTGAGGGCTCCTGGCAGGGCTGGGAGGGGAACTGTCCTGGTTCCTATAATTTCCTGGTTATTTTGGTATGTGGGTGGAAAAGGAAGGAGGGTGCTTGTGGAGGGGGAAGAGCAAGGTCAGTGAAGAACAAACGTGCTTCTGTGAGCTTGTGATCACGCTGCCAGCTAATTGCCTTCGGCGATCCAACTTCCCTTGCAGAACTCATCAAGCACGGCCGTGAGAGGCTAGGACAAACCATCAAGGCTTCTGGCTCCAGGCTCTGCTCGTAGTGAGTATGAAAGCCTCCTAGTAGGATGAGAGCCCTTTAAAAGCTCAGCCTGATAACCCTCAGGCTGGCTGGGCGGTGAATGGAGCTGGCTGGCACCGGCCAGATGTGGGCAGTGCCTGGGGACAGCTGCCAGCACCCGCTGCCACCCGGCATCTCCTGCCATGGTCAGCCTGGCTGCGGAGGAGGGGGCTCTGGGATGGCTGTGGATCTGCGCCTGGCGCTGCGTGGGGGTGGAGAGGGGCAGCACCCGCAGGTGAGAGGTAGAGGAAGCTGGTGGGATCTTTGAGCCCCCTTTTTGGAAGGGGCAGGGTGGGTAGAGGGTGGCTAGGGGGATGAGAGCCTTCAGAGCCTCCCTGCAGTGTATGAGAGTTCGGTGGGGCTGGAGGAGGAATGGACAAAGCTGTCTGGGGCAGGGGAGAAGGGAACAGAGCTCTGTGTGTTGTTTCTGGGTTGTTTTTTTTTTCCTTCTGTCATGTCTCTTATCCTGGCTTTTGTAAGGAGTGTGGAGAACCCTTAAAAACAGTGGGAAGAATCCCTGGGGTGGTAGGACCCATCCTTAGCTAGTGATGCTTAAGCAGGGTAAATCTGAACCAAGAGGTGTTGAGTTCAAGTCCAACTTCTCCAGCCCCAGCAAGCAGCTGTGCTGGAAAGATGACAGCTCTTTGCTTTCATGCCACTGCTCACTGAGCCTGCTCTGGCTGTCATGGCCACCTCTCTTCCCTGCAACTGCCACCAACCCCAAACTCTCCTGCCCTGGGGGAATGGCCTTGAGCTGCTGCCAGCCCTGATGGCATGTGGTGGTGGGACCCAGCTGGACTTTCCCTGGGATACACTCACTGGGCTGCAGGGCTGGGTGCTGCAACATCCCTGGGTAGAAAGGTGGGGGCTGTATCTGCCTCCAGAGGGGTCTGTGGCCAGGATGGCTACAACCTTGTCTGACCCTGATGTTGTGTTACTGCTGGGGCTGTGCTGACCCTCATGTGTTGGTGCTCTGACCAATTTCTGCTATTGCAAATCAAGGGCTAACTGTGGCATTTGATGTTTGTTCAAATCACTTTTGCACTCTTTTCCCCACCATCCTCTGTCAGCATGCACCCACTGCCCCTGCATCCCCCAGGCAGGTGTAGCCCCATCCTCTGGGAGCAGCAGTGCTACCAAGGGGATAGCTGGGGAGAGGCTGAGGCCTCCTGTGATGGAGGGGAGCATGAAGTGGGGGCTGTGCTGGTTCCTGACAAGTTAGTGGTGACAAAATCTTTCCCTCTTGTATCTTGTTTTCAATACTGGTTTGGTTTTCTTTTCCCAAGTGCTGAACGAGTTGCTTTTCTAATGGATCGTTCCCGGAGCCCAGACAAAAGCACTCAGGTGAGATCATGGCTCTGAGCCAGCAAGTCCTCACCTTTGGGATGAAGAGTGGCTGGTGCATCTAGGAGAAAAGCAAGGAAGAGAGCCTGCATTAGCCTGCTAGGAGTCTTACCGCTGCCTTGTCCCTGTGAGTGATGATGGGTGGAGAGAAAGGAGAGCAGAGAGGTCCTGTGTAGCCTTTCTGACAAGGCATAATACTCCCATAGTCTTGTGAGGGGAAGATTCCTGGCAAGCAGGAAGAGGAGGAAGACCGTGTGTGTATATAGTTCCTTCTCACTGGGAAGAGGGAGGGTGCACCTCTGTGGTGCTGAGTGTACCTAAAGCCACTTCAGATGCTCCAGACTTGGCAGTTTTGGGGCTTAATGGGAGTGGGTAGAGGGCTGAAGGGTTTGGGGAGGATGCTGATGTCCTGCTGCAGGAGCTTTCTTGTCTCAGAGGTCAGCACAGGGATTCTTGCAAGGCCCAGGCAGTGGGGAGGATCTTTGTCATCTTGGTTTTACACTGAGAACTGAGCCACGGGGTGCCTTTCTTCAGTAGCTGCACAGCAGGTCTTGAAAACTTCCAAGTCAGGAGGCAGACACTCAGTACCTTTTCTTGGTGCAAGTGTGGGATGAGAACTTCTGCACAGACTCTGGCTTAGTACAGCCTCTAGCTTGGAAATTGCATTACTTTAGTGCCTAGCTCTGCTCTCCCTTTCCCTATCACTTAGAAGTTTGCCAAAGCATCCACTGTGTCTCTTGCTGATGGGTGTTTATCTGTGGCTCTGTGCAAGTGATGCTGCATTGAGGAAAGGAAAGCACAACATGTAGCATGGTCCTTGTGGCTAATGTTATTGTTATCCTCTCTAGCCTCCAACACCATCTGACAACATCAACCTCGGACCTTCTGCTAACCCAAAGTAAGCTCCCTGCAAAAGCCAGGTAGGGTGTGGAGCATGCAGTGAAGGGGTCTGGCAGGGGAATGCAGTTGGTCCCTGTGTCTTGCATGGGTGGTGTCTGCAGAAGTGCCACCAATTACATTAACTGCCTTTAATACCATGTGTGTCACCAGTACACCAGCTTCCAAGACAGTCAGCTATAGCTGGTCCCTGTTATCATAATCATCCTCTCATTCCATGTCTGCAGCCCCTTGTCCCATCTCTCTCTCGAGATAGTAAGGGAAGATCTTTCTCATTGCTGCTGGCTCTCTGGCTATCTTTTTTTAGAAATGGGGATAAACCGTGTCCCCTGTAAAGGTGCCACTTGGTCTCAAAAGGTGCCACCACCTGCTGCTGTGTTCAGCAGGTGAGGTGCTAAGGGATTGCTCATCCTTTCCTGGGTGCACTGACAGAGTGTGAATCCCCTGGGTGTTGGGAGTGAGGGTGACCTGTCCAGTGCCCTTTAATCCCTTTCACAAACACTCGTGTTTCCAAGAAGGAACTCTGCTTTGGTGGTGGTGTTGCTACTGTGTGCTTCTCTCCCAGAAACATTAACTTGTTTCATTCTTGCCTAACAGTGCCAAGCCAACAGACTTTGACTTCCTGAAGGTTATTGGCAAAGGAAGCTTTGGAAAAGTAAGTGGGCTTGTACAGATGGGCTGTAGATCTTTAGATGCAGCTTGGAAAGAGACTTTTTTTGCTAGAGTTCTCTCTAGCTGTGTCCTTTGCACCTCTCCTAAGGAGTTAAGTTTAGGTGGGACTGATACCAGATGAGGCCTGAGATAGAGTTCCTGTAGTCTGTTCTTACTTTGAGCTGTCCTGCAGCCTGTCTAAGGACAGCAGTGTGAGGTGTTCTGTGTTCAAGATGGTAATGGTGATGAGCAGTATTTGATCCAAATTAAGCTTCAGACTTCTTCAGCTAGCAAAAGATCTCCAGATAAATCTCTATCTTGTGACATAGCAAGGATCCACTTTTAATGGGACTGTTCCCAAAAGCTTCAAACTATTTCCTACTGGGGGTGTTAGGAGATGTATGTGGAGATGTTATGTACTTTTTGCTAATGAGAGAATGCTGGGAAGTCAGAGGGCTCCACCTTGGTCTTTGCAACTTTGTACCTGAGGCTCTGAAGCTATACTTGGTGTATAATCACTCATAAGAGTGAGCTCATGAGGAAACACTAACCAAACAGTAGAAGGTGAGACTGAAACCTGTGAGCAGGATCTCCTGTTGCAGGTTCTCCTGGCCAAACGCAAGTGTGATGGGACCTTCTATGCAGTGAAAGTCTTGCATAAGAAAACCATCCTAAAGAAAAAGGAGGTAGGCCTGGTCTTCTTGACTACTTCTCTAAACAGTGTTCAGAGTTTGAGCTATCCTGGTAATGCAATAGAAGTGTCTTGTGACTGGTGTTTGTGTGGATAACTTGCATGTTAAACATGGATTTCTCTGTGCAGTGGCAATGTGGAGAACTTAAATGAATCCAGTCAGATAGGAGAGAGTGGTTCCCTTTCTGGGGCTGGAGATGACCCTCTTGGGCTCCCACCTGTTTTGAGAACAGGAGTGAGCCCCTACAGTGGACCAGGCTGGACCTTAGCTTGAAACTCTTAACACCTCGCCTGCTTTTTTCATAGCAAAACCACATCATGGCAGAACGCAATGTGCTCCTCAAGAATGTCAAGCATCCTTTCCTTGTGGGGCTCCATTACTCCTTCCAGACCTCAGAGAAGCTTTACTTTGTGCTTGACTATGTAAATGGAGGAGAGGTCAGTATGGCTACAAACTTTATTGTAAACTTGTTTGATCCTTCCCAAACATGCCAGTTTGTTTTTCTTATCAGATGATAATGATGTTGAAGTCTAGTGCTGCTTTGACTGCTAACAAGAACCAGCCAGGAGCCCAAACTGGGCATCTTAGTGGGTTCACCTCTGTGCATGTACCACTTCTTGTGGCCATACTACCACTACAACTAGCCTGGAGGCTGTAGCAAGATAGGAAGCTCAACTACCACAGCAGATGACTGTTTTGGAGGGAATTAATTCTTAAGTGAGATGGTGACATAAGAGGAATACAAAGCAATGTCTAGATAGACATTTAGATTGTTTAAAGTCAATACTGCTCACCAAATTTCACCTCTAAGTTGAGTGAAGGTCTTGCTGGCTGTGACCTGAGCTAGATGATTCCCAGGGCAAGGATGCTGAACAAAGCATGTGTTAGAGGGGTTTAAACTCCTATGGAGGACAAGAGATGTACTGATGCTGGTGAGCTATAGGGAAAACCCACCTGTGGGCCAGCACTGGATCCTGGTCTAGTGCTTGGGTGATGCCATGGCACTATGCTAGACTACTTCTGTCCTGCGGCAGCCTGCCTTTGTTCAGCTGTGTTTTTATGTGCAATCTGAAACTGGCTGGGAGTCAACATGGGTGTCTTGCCCAACTAGTATTCATTTTGGGGATCTTAGTGGGTTCAGCTCTGTGCAGGTACCACTTCTCATGGCTGTGCTACCACTCTTACCAGTCTGTGGGTTTTAGCAAGGCAGGAAGCTTAACTAGATCAGAAGATGACCATTTTTTTTAGGGAGTGAATTCTTAAGTGAGATAAGAAGAGGACACAGCAATTTCTGGAAAGGTTTTAGGTTGTTTAAAGTAGCTTATCTGGGCTTGTTTGGAGCTGCTCATGTGCAGATCAGTTTTCACCTGAGTAGCTGGCTTTCAGGCTTGCCGTCAGCACTTTAGAAGAGGAATGACCAACTCTTTCCTCTGCCTGTAGCTCTTCTTCCACCTGCAAAGGGAACGCTGCTTCAGGGAGCCGCGGGCCAGGTTCTATGCTGCAGAGGTTGCCAGTGCCATTGGGTACCTGCATTCCTTAAACATCATTTACAGGTAAGACAAGTGTCCTGCTGGGGAGAGCAGGGCCACCAAGGCTGCCCAGCCAAACTGTGTACAGTGCTGGGGAGGAGAAGGGCTTCAATGGGACCCTGCAGAATGCCGACTGGAGGAGCTGAGGAATCTCCTACCCTAGACAAGACAGTGTGTTGCTGACACTTTATCCTGCAAGAGGGGTGCATGGGACCTGAGGGGCAATAAATACTCTCAGATTGACAGTGGGAAGGAGAGAGAATGGTTAAGTGTAAACATCTAAAATAAACCTAGCTCAATACATAAGAAATTGTTACTGAGAGACAATTTATGCATGGAAGTGCAGGCCACCACCTGACCCTGTGTGACACCAGTCTTTGTTTGCATGTTGATATCCAGCAATGATGAGAATCTACATTTTGGGAAGGTGTTGGTGAGCTTTTGTTAGCTCCTGTTCTTAGCTGATGCTGTTTCAGATATTGCTTTTTGAAATATCTGGCCAAATCTGCTCAACCAGCACTTTTTGTCTTGCAGGGACTTAAAACCTGAGAACATTCTCCTGGATTGCCAGGTATCTCCACAGCTTGTGCTGCCTCTGGCTTTAAAAGCATCAGGACCATAAACAGAGTGCTGTGGTTCTGCAGGCTGGGCTACAGCTCACCTCACTGCATGGATTTTGTCTGTATGCACCACTGCATTTGTGGGCAGATCCTGCAAGAGTGAGTCTGTCTCCTGCAGAACTGGACACTTGGGAGTCCTTTCAGCTCATTCCCAAAAGCTGAGACCTAACCTGTGGGCTGATTCTGAGACAAAGCAGTGGCAAAACAGAGCAGTGCTGGATCTCCTCATAGCTGTGCATCTGCAGAGAATTCAAAAAGTAAAGACTAGTTTCTCTGGAGGCTCCTGTACTTGTACTGTAGGATGTCCAGAAGGTGATGGAGGGGAAGCAGACAAGCAGTGGAGAACTAAACATACATGAGATGTGATGTGATGTGAAGGCCAGTGCTTGGAAATCCTATCTCCTCTCTAGAAAGAGTGGGCCAAGCTGAAATGTCTCTCTTCTTTAGGGACACATAGTGTTGACAGACTTTGGACTCTGCAAAGAAGGCATGGAGCAAGAGGAGACAACTTCTACTTTTTGTGGCACTCCTGAGGTACAGCATGTGCTGAGGTTTCACTGTGACATGGGGGCTGAAAGCCTTCAGAGACTTGCTGCTCTGGGTTTCAGGCTTGTGAGTGCTCAGCAACTCCAAAGACGGGCTCTGAGTCAGATCATCTTAGTTTTCTTGAGCTTGTCAGCCAGAAGTTTTGAGTTCAGATAAAGACTTCCCTACTCAGCAGAGGCAGTTTTACCTGTAAGAGCTGATTAGTATTCTGAATTTGCTGTTCTCAGGGGCAGGGATCCCTGAACTTGGTCTTGTGAAACTGAGTCTGTTCCAGGTGGCTATGGAGACAACCTTGACCCTGGGAACCCATGAATAAACCTGTGAGTGGGCTGTTGACCTGCTCTGATACCCTGGAGCTGCAGAGCAGGAAGCCTGCTGGTACTGACACAGGACTTTGCTGTGCTCCTCTGTGTGTCCTTGGTACACAGGAGCTGGAAAGCACCCTGTGCAGAGGAGAGGACCAGGATCTCCTGGAATGCGAACTCTGGTTAGAGGACATGTCTTTTCAACAATGCACCTCATTTAGATTTTGCTAAAACCTCTCTCCAGTTTGGCTTCTTGGAGACTTTTTTTTCCTGCTTCTTACTGAGGTAGGGATTTTGGCAGCATTTTGACCTGGGTAATAACACCTGTCCTGTTATCCTTCCCCAGCTTGAAAAAGAGTCTGTAAACAAGACACTTTGGTATTCAAGCTCAGTAGAAGTGGGCAGCAATTTCCTGATGGTAGCTCTTGGCTTTCAGCAGGGACACACTTATGCAATTGTACAGCATGAACCAAGCAGGAATGTTCTAGCTTTGTTTTGTGGGGTTTTTTTTGGTGTGTGTTGTTTTTTTCCTGCTGTAGATAGGGAGCCTGATGGTACACAGATAATCCTGTGTGAGACCAGACTTGATATGCTGTTTGTTCTGCAGACCACTTGAATTCTTCCCTATTGCTCATTGGTGATGATTACTGGTAGTTTTGCTGCTTTGGACAGATTTACTGGGTCTGAAAACTGTAGCTTTCTCAAAACCACAGGAGCCTCTTAGGTGTAATGTGTCAGTGCAGGACAGGATTGCTGGCTGAGTTGTAGTGGGTGGCAAATCCTTGCACAAGCCCTCTGTAGGAAGAGAACTTTCTGTAGCCCATAAAAAAAAAATGCTTTGGGGGTTTTAGTAAGTGTCTTTCAAACACATTGCTCTGAAGCAAGTGGGAGTCTCTCAAAGCATAGTAGGATGTGGATTTGTGGACTCCCTAATGTTTGCTCAGTTGGACTATACAATTATGAGGACAAAGCCCTTTGTAATGTGACTCAAATATTTTTTTCTGCCTCTTCCCAGTACTTGGCTCCTGAGGTGCTGAAGAAGCAGCCATATGACAGGACAGTGGACTGGTGGTGCTTAGGAGCTGTCCTCTACGAGATGCTGTTTGGGCTGGTAAGTTTGGAAGCTGTATGGCTTTTGCCACATGGTGAATTTGTTTTTGAAAGTTGTGATGTGAAGTTGGTCTGCTGCTCACATCATACCTGGCACAGACAACTGCATCCTGAATTAGGAGACCTGTTGCAATTGTACTATTGCCCTTTGAACAGATGTTTGATATCTGAGATATGGCAGATCTCCCTCATCTGCTTGCTGCAGGACAGATTTTGACCTGTGGTGTGTGGTTCCTTATGGTAGCTGATGTTTTACCTGGCTGCTTCTCCTCTCTTTCAAACTAGCCTCCCTTTTACAGCCGGGATGTGTCTCAGATGTATGACAATATTTTGCACAAGCCACTCCAGATCCAGGGAACCAAGACTGTGGCAGCTTGTGACATCCTCCAAGGGCTTCTCCACAAGGACCAGAAGAGGAGGCTGGGTGCCAAGACAGATTTTGTAGGTTTCCTCTGTGTTAGGGTCAAGAGGGAGGAAACGTTTCTGTTCTGAACCTTTATTTCATGAAAACAATGCTGCCTTGGAAAAAGCTTTTCATGCATGCTGATGTCTCTCCTGCCCCCTAAAGGATGTTGCCTTGGATTTTCAAAGAGAAACACCATGATTCAGGGTGTGATGGTAAGCTAAGACACCAATGTGTGATGGTGCCATCTCCCTTTAGGGGATTACTAGACCATGACCTTCCGGTACTAAGGATTTGCTACATGGCCCCTACATGGTTATGTGGTAGTTCAAGTCTTATTACTTAATGCTTTGAAAAGTGCTGGCAGGCGCTGGAAATGGAGGGTTAGCAGAAGACTGACTTTACCTTCCCTCCCCCCACCCCTGCTTTCTGTGCAGCTGGAGATAAAGAACCACGTATTCTTCAGCCCAATAAACTGGGATGACTTGTACCACAAGAGGATTACTCCTCCATTCAACCCCAATGTGGTAAGTGGGTATCTTTGTTGGTATCTGAATCCTCTCCAGGTTTCTTATGCTGACCCTGGGGGGTGCTGAAGCACAGGTTAGGAGCTACAAATGCAGTGATAATGATGCTTTTGGCAGAGCAGGTGTCTTAGACCGATCCCAAGCAGCTGTTTGGGCTCTGCTCACTTGAAATAACTGTGTGTCTGCTCCTTGGCTTAGGCTGGTCCAGCTGACCTGCGCCATTTTGATCCAGAGTTCACCCAAGAAGCCATCTCTGCCTCCATCACCCACACGCCTGACCTAGCAGCCAGCAGCTCCAGTGCCTCAGATGCATTTTTAGGATTTTCTTATGCACCAGCTGAAGAAGGCATCTAGGTTTTATAAAAGCTTTGAGAAGCCAGTTTTTAATTGAATGGGGTTTATGTTTGGTGGTGGTTTTTTGGTTTTTTTTAAAGGATTGGTACTGTTCTTTTGCTCATGGTTTAATGAAATTGGGACTAATACACTAACTGCCTGGAATGGAACAGAGCTTACCTTTTGCTGTTTGGTGGATTTCCCTCTAAATAACTGTTCCCCTGATGGGGAAAGTGGGACACTGTTAGTATTTCCCCCTCGAGTGTCTTCTGCTACTTGGCAGAGTTGTCTTCACTCTGTGGTTGTATTTATGGCTGAGGTATGTACCATCATTCACTTTAACACTNTGTAGCTAACTCTGGCCAGCTCTGCCCAACTGCTTTGCACCCTCCAGTAGAGAGGGAAACTCTTCACACTAGCAAAAGCAGTGGCTTCCTTCCATTAAGTGCAACTTAAGCTGCTCACCCTGGACTGTGCTGTGCTGAGAAAGTGTTCACCAGTTCTAGTTCCAAAGGAAGCTGCAGGTCTGTAAATCCTGCATTTTGCTGTAGCCTTGCATGCCAGCCAGTTCCTCACCAAGGTGAGTGCATCCTCTCTCTCTGGTCTGGGATTGGGATGCTGCTGAAGCAACAAGGAGGCTGTTACATCATGGGAGGAAAATCCTGAATAAAATGGGTGGAGAAGAGACAAAGTTGCTCAGAAAAATAAAAATAACCTTGTGGCTAAGCCCTGGTTGGGGTGGGGCATCCTTTCACCGCATGTTTGACTTGCCTGAGGCACACCACACTACTGCAATGAACGCGATCTGGAGTACTGTGGAGCATAGGGCAATTGCAGTGAGGGGACCTGAGCCACCTCTGCACCCTGTGCTGGGGTCACCAGCAGTGCTGAGCCATGCACAGGGGCCAGGAGAGCAGCAGCAGCCCTCCAGGCTCCAGCACCCATCTGAAAATGCCTGTCATTGATCTAAAAGAGTTATTTATTCTGCCTTAATTTAAATGCTGGTGTGCTCATTGAATGTCACTGCTCACTTTTTTTTCTTTAAGGTGTTTTGCTGCTGGGGGAGGAGAAAAGGGTTAAGAGCTAACTGCAACATGGGGCTCAACAAGTGGCTTTCTTAAAGCTGTGAGATGCTCATGCTGTGCTGGAATTTTTTTTTATCAGACTATCTTGTACATGCTGAGGTCATCAGAAGTATGAAATAGTTTATATTAAAGTGCATACACCAATGTGCTTCTCTCTGTCCTGTGTGCAAGGGGCTGCTGGGGTCGGGGGGGTGAGGAGAGCAGGAGTGGGGTGTTGGCTTCATGCTGTACCTGAGAGTGGCTGTACCCTAATACAGGGCTGCATGCAGGTCTTTGAAACTTTTTAATTGTAGTTAAATAGAAAGTCCTTACTGCAGTTTAATAGAAGGACTGGGGTTTTTTTTGTTTCACCTGATCAGTGATTTTGGTTTTTAGCTTAAGCTTTTCTAAGTAACTGCCCTTTCTGCAGTTAAGAGCGTGTTTTTGCAAACAGTGCCTCTTTCTAGCAGTGATAAGACCTAATGTTTAGAGTTAGTACCAAGGATTGGTGTGCAGACCAAGGTCACTGCTTCATCTTTGTGTCTCATGTTGGGGGGCTGCAGAGTAAAAGGTGGGGAGGAGGAACAGGTGACCCTAAATTGACCAGCTAGGGCTTCCATTCCATGGATGTAATTCAATGTTAAGCTGAGGGATCACAAGGGAGCAGGTGTTTCTTTTCTTGTTATTAATTCAATGAGAAGGACTCTGTTTTGCCTTTGATCCCCAGCCATGAGTTCCTGAATCCAGTTCCAGCATCCAGCTCCTACTGTAGTTCTCAGCTGCAGCCAAGTCCAATCTAGGACTTCTGTCACAGGATCAGTGGTGACAGTGACACAGCGGCCATCAGAGCGTTGGCTTTGGTATTAATTTCATGCATACCTCTATGTATATTTCACTTATTGTTTAAGTAGTTCTAGTTGTCCCCTCCACAAGTGCCTCTCTCTTGTTCCTTTTCCCTTCCCCTAGGGGGACAGAGTTGGTAGTACAGTGCCTGTCCGAGGGTTAGCTGCCCACTCACCTCAAACCCCTGACACTGGGCTGGGGGCAGCTGCCTTAGGACACACAAGCCTTCCCGGCCTGCTGACAGCCGACGGCTGGCCCAGGGCAGGCCTCAGCGGTCACTGCTCACAGCAAGGCCAGCACCAACGGCTGCCGAGACTGCGCCGCCCGCGACAGTGCCCCGACACCCTGCTCTCCCCCGGCCTGCCGCAGTGGTACCGGCCACCCCCTTCCCAGGGAATGGAGCGAACCAACTCAGCCACTCGGGGTGGGAGCCGCGCGCATGCGCCCCGGTGAGGGTTCGTTGCTAGGCGGAGAGGGGCTATTGGGGGTGTACGGTCTTCGATCTCTGCCGTTTGTTGTTCCTGCATTTCCCTCGCCCTCGGCCCCCTGCGGGGTCCCGCCGGGGGGCAGAAGCACTGAAGGTTCCCTTCAGGTCCCGAGAGCTGGCGTCCCTCGGCCGTGCCTTGCGGTAGCCGCGGGTAACCCCATGGAGAGGAACCTGCGGGACACCATAGTCTTCAACGTGTCCAAAGGGGAGGCGTTCTCCCTCGCCAACGGCTACAAATCCCTGCGGAAAAGGCTTCGCGGTAACTGGAAGATACAGAGGTGAGGGGCTGAGGGACTGGTTCTGGAGAGCTGCTGTGGGAGAGAAGCGTTTCTGAGGGCCCTTTCCAAGCAGGGCCGAAGGCACTGTTGGGTTTCCAGAAGGACTGGAGGAGAGCCTCACCTCAGCTCGCCCAGGCTGTGTGGTGAAACCTCATCTCCGAGGGGACAGGGGCCCCTCTCGGTAGAGGAGCTGGATGCCTCCCCTCAGCCCCGGGGATAGGTGTCCCATCTGTGCGTGGGCAGTGCTGAACACCCTAAGAGTCTTTGGGGGTGTATATAGAAACAGAGGGCTCTCTTTTGGTCACATTGTCTTCTGTGCCATAAGGTGTAATTTGTATTTGGAGCTTCCTGCTCTCTTATTGGTGCTCGAGATCATGGCATGATTTGAGTTGGAAGGGAACTTAAAGGTCATCTAGTCCAACGCCCCTGCTATGAGCAGGGACATCATCCAGTAGGCTAGACTGCTTAAAGCCCCATCCAGCCTGACCTTGAACACTTCTAGGGATGAGACATCCACATCTCTGGGCAAGCTGTTCTAGTGACTCATTACCCTCACAGTAAGTTACAGAGCCTAAGTTATAAGGGTGAAACTCCTGATACAGGTTTTTGAGTCTATCTTGATTTTAGAGTTTGGGATAAAAAGAAAACAGCCCTTGTGCACACGATTTTGCTTATCTATCCACTGCAAAATGTGCCCAGAGAAAAAAAAAAAAACAAACAAAATAAACAAACAAACAAAACTGAACAAAAAAACCCCAAAAGACTTAAGAGTTAGCTCATCAGATGCAGAGTTTAATAGCAGCTGTGAGGCTTTGTACCTGTTCTGGGTCTGCCACAGTGACTTGCTAGAGGGACTTTAGTATTTACTGGGTTGAAATTTGTAAGCATTATTTTTGCTCAAGATGTTAACTTCAAACCCAGGTAAAAGGATGTGAATTGACTGAAGTGATTTGTTTGTGTTTGTTTGGCAGTCCTTTAAAGAAGAAAAGAAAACCAAACCACTTGGTGACTCAGGGCTGTATCCAAGGCTAACATGTGTCTCTATTCATCTGTTCACAGCTCAAAAGATGAGATAACATCTGAGAAACTGCTTGGAGTAAAACTGTGGATTACAGCAGGGCCAAGAGAAAAGTTCAGTGCTGCTGAGGTAAGAAGTCAATAATTGTTTGTAAATCAGTTATGTTTTGAGATTTGCTTAATGTGAAATAGAAGGGAACAGCCCAGAAGGCTTTGCAGTAGTACTGCTTTCAATGGATTTACAGACATTGGAATTTGATTGCTTTTCTGGTAGGATCAAGTTAATTCCAAGTGATCAGAGTTGTTTGCCTTCCCTCATCTGAATAGAACTGCCTGCAGTCCTGTGGGGAGCTTCTTTCACGTGTCTTTTATTCTGGATCTGTGTTGTCTTCTAGTTTTCAGTGCTGAAGAAGTTCCTGGAGGATGGTGGAGCCATCCTGGTGATGCTGAGAGAAGGTGGAGAGGCCCGAAATGGCACAAATATTAACTTCCTGTTAGAAGAGTATGGGATTGTTTTCAATAATGGTAATGGGGCTCACTGCTACCTCTTATTCATCCATTTGCAGCAACATCTAAGCAGCAGGTCTAGCCTTTGTAGACATAAGCCAAGCAGATCCCTTGCACAAAGTACCCTTTGGCCTAAGAGATGTATTTTCTTGGGACGTCCATGGTAGTGTAGTACTGGAGCTTTCTGTGGGCAGAGTACCTTGATCACAACTTAGCCACCTCCATGACTTTGCTGTAGCTCTTAGTTCTCATGGTATTTACTAACAAAAATGAATTCTATTGACATTTCTTGGCTAAAAAGCCTTTCATTTAAAACATTTTCCCATGTGTTTTGATGGATTAAATCACTTCATTCTCACCCTGAGTAAATAATGGCACTTTTCTTCAGCAAACCAATAAAATGCCATTCATTAGGTTTTATATTGCCAAGATAGGTAACAAACCCTAACAGAACAACCCTGTGTCAATGTACATAAGATATTGTTCAGGTCTTTTGTTACATTTCTGGAGTATGCCTTTTTTTTTCATCAACAGTTACCAATTCATGGTGCTTTTGGAAGATATAGAGAAAAAAAATTAACTTGGAAAAATTGCCCCTTATTCTTTTAACTGGCTCATCCTTTTGCGTCTTCTGCTTGACAGAAGACATGGAGGTGTGCTTCTCTTTCCTGGTTTTATTTCAACATGTAGATATTTTCCTTTTCATCTGTATGTCCAAAAGGAAACAGTAGTGAATGCCAGGTTGAGTTATTTTGGGTGCCACATGTTCACTTTGTGGTCTTAGAAGCAAACACACAGGGAATCCCAGAGCTGAAGTAATTTTTCCTTGCTGTATCTAGTGCAGTGATCAGCTAGTATGTAAATTCCATCAGTATATTTTCTTTCTTCAAGATGCTGTAGTCCGAAATGTGTATTACAAGTACCACCACCCAAAGGAAGCACTCATTTCTGATGGAGTTTTGAACAGGTAAATATTTGGAGTAGAGAAATCTTTACAGTAAACCTTAGAATCTATACTGAGTTTAGTGTTTTGCTTTTTGTAGGGGAATCAGTGAAGCTGCAAAAAAGCCAGTGCTGGAAATGACAGATGAAGATGGAAGAGGTCATGACTCACAGTAAGGGTTTTTCTTTGAGAAAAGGTTTAGAATAACTCAGAACCAAGCAGGTTTGTCATCTATCAGGAGTGTGTTGTGCTTGTCTGGAGGTTTTCTATTGTATTGCTTGTGTCAGCTTGCTCCTCAAGATTACATCTGGAAAGAAGAATCTGTGCAGCAGTTCTCAATAACCAATGAAGGTGCAGGAGTGAAAGGCTGGGAGGGAATTATTACTCTCCTGGCTAGTTGAGGTTTTTTTTGCCCCTAGTCTCTGGATTTGAATTTGATTAAGCAGTGTAAATATGAATAGCCTCTAGATAGCAAGTGGTCTGACTGCAGGCATGAGCAACCCTGAATCTTTTTAAAGAGTCTTAATCCAGGGTAAGGTAGACACTTACTGCAGTTCTTAGCTTTCCATCCCTCTGTGCTGTAGAGGAGTGAAAAGGCATTGGGAAGAATACACCTATATATAGTTACTATTCCATAACTATAAATGTTTGTATTCTTCCTTGCAGCTGATTTTTAGAGTCATGAATGACCATGTGGTTGTGGTTAATTACAGGGAAAAACGTGTCAAAACATTTTCTGTAGATTTGTTCTAGAGTACATGCTAACCTGTGAGTTAAATCCCCCTAACCCTCTCCCAGGTACAGGAGTATGCAAACAGGAATCAAGAGTGTTCTTTGTTCCTTATTGGAGACAAATTGTCAGCCTGAAAAAAGCTGTAGAAGGAAACTAAAATATCATTACAATGATCTCAGTTTTCAAAAGCATGCCTCTTGGCATTCCACTGCCAGTGCACAGTTCCACTCTGAGGTTCAGGCGGAGACACAAGAGTTTGCTGAAGGTGTCCAGCTGACCTGATCCATGCAGGCACTGAGGGAGTTCCTGTGTTTCCTGCAGAGCACTCACTTTTGTCTATCCATTTGGTGCCACGCTGAACGTGATGAAGCCAGCAGTGGCTGTGCTGTCCACAGGATCTGTCTGCTTCCCACTCAACAGGCCTGTTCTTGCTTTCTATCAGCATGAGGTATGGCTGTATGTAACAAACCAGGCATTCTCCTCCTCACCCCCCCAAGAAAATGAGTGTATTTTCTGGGAGTACTTAAAAACCCAGTGCTATTCTTGATAAAACTCCAGATGAGCCTCAGGTCTCCTGCCTCCTTTTATGGAAAACTTTGCATGGGGTTCAGCAGGGAATTAATTTGCTGGGTCAGCAAAGATTCTCTGTTTGCTTGTCATATGGATATTTTTAGTTCTTTAAAGTGTGGGGGGTTTTCTCCCCTCATTGCTGATTGTTTAGTAAGTGGAATTATCCTTAGCTTCATAAACACACCATATTAGAATCATGAAATCATTAAGGTGGAAGAGACTTCTAAGATCATTGAGTCCAACTGTTAACCTAACAGTGCCAAGTCACCACTAAACTGTGTTCCTGAGTGCCACATCTACATGTTTTTTGAATACTTCCAGGGATGATGACTCCACCACTGCCCTGGGCAGCCTGTGTCAATGCTTAACCACTCTGTTAGTGAAGAAATTGTTCCTAGTACCCAATCTAAACCTCTCCTGGCACAACTTGAGGCTGTTTTCTCTTGTCCTATTGCTTGTTACTTAAGAGAAGAGACCAGCCCCCACCTTGCTCTAGCTTCCTTTCAGGGAGTTGTAGAGAGTGAGAAGGTCTCCCCTTCTCCAGACTGAACAACCCCAGTTCCCTCAGCCACTCCTCATAAGACTTCTGATCCTTCGTCAGCTTTGTTGCCCTTCTCCGGACACACTCCAGCACCTCGAAGTCCTTCTTGTAGTGAGAGGCCCAAACCCCAGGAATTAAGGTGTGGCCTCCCCAGTGCCCAGTCCAGGAGGACAATCCCTGCCCTATTCCTGCTGGCTGCACTATTTCTGATGCAAGCCAGGATGCTGTTGACCTTTTTGGCTACCTGGGCACACTGCTGGCTTATCTTCGTCCACCGTTGGCCAACACCCCCAGGTCCTTTTCCACCACGCAGCTTTCCAGCCATGCTGCCCCAAGTCTGGAGCATTGCATTGGGTTATGACCCAAGTGCAGGATCTGGCACTTGGCCTTGTTGAACCTCTTACCATTGGCTTTCACCTGTCCAGATCCCTCTGTGAAACCTCCTTACTCTTCAGCAGATCAACACTTCCATCAACCTGCTGTTGTCTTAGTTCTTTTTTTTTTTTTTTGATTGCCAGCAAATTGCCTGCTTTTATGAAATGCAGATCAGGATTTTTAATCAATTTATGAGCCTTAAGAACGTACACACTTATATACACTTACAGTGCTGCTGTGCTCTTGTGAGCCTGATAAGTTTGAAACTGCTTTTGCCACTCCTTATTCCAAAATTTCCTATTGTCTTTAAAACATTTTGTAATGAAGGCAGCATTAAGAATTGCCTTTAAAAGTATGATTTGGAAGGTTTTGTTGCTATATTTTATTGTTTGTTGATAGAGTGAAGGTGGAAAGATGGCAGCACTGGGATCTTCCCACATGTTCAGTGATCAGTATTTAGATAAAGAAGAAAATGGTAAGATCATGGTAAGTTGTTTCTTAATAGCAGTGTTTAAGCATAACATAAGATTACTTTGGTCATGCAGAAATTAATTAAGTTTTGCCCTTCTCCAGGATGTGCTTTTCCAGTGGCTGACAACATCAGATATCCATTTAAACCAGATGGATATGGAGGACCCCGAGGTAAGAGAGGTCCATCCAAGGAAGCAACTAACAGTGTGATCCAGCAGCACCAAGTTCTGACAAACTGACTATTGAGCACAAAATGGTTAACAGCTAGATAGATGCTGTTGTTGTTGCAGACCATTTGTTCATAGAATCATAGAATGCTTTGGGTTGGAAGGGACCTTAAAGATCATCTAGTTCCAGCCCCCCTGCCGTGGGAATGCCACCCACTAGACCAGGTTGCCCAAGGCCACATCCAACCTGACCTTGAACACTGTCAGGGATGGAGCATCCACAGCTGCTCTGTGCAGCTTGTTCCAGTGGCTTACCACCCTCTGAGTAAAGAACTTTTTCTGACATTTAATCTGTAAGTCTCTCCTCTTTCAGTTTAGAACCATTCCCGCTTGTCCTATGACTATCTGCCTGTGTAAAAAGTCTGTCTTTTCTTATAAACTCCCTTTAAGTATTAGGAGGCCACAATAATGTCTTCCTGGAGCCTTCTCTTCTCCAGGCTGAACAACACCAACTCTCTCAGCCTGTCCTCATAGAGGAGGTGTTCTAGCCACCTGATCATCTTCATGGACTTCCTCTGGACCTGTTTTAAAAGGTCCATATCTGTCTTGTTCTGAGGACCCCAGAGCTGGACCCAGTACCGCAGGTGGGGTCTCAGGAGAGCAGAGCAGAGGGGCAGAGTCACCTCCCTTGACCTGCTGGCCACAGGGTCTGAGATTGAATCATACCTGGTGAAGAGTGAAAGAATTATTTCTAGGTTTGATTTTGGGTGAGATATAAACTAGAAAGAGATTATGTCAGTGGGTTGGTGTTTTTATATCCCAAGTGTGCGTCTGTCTGTTCAGATTTCAGACTACACCATGCTCCCAGATACAGCTGCACTGTCAGAGCAACTGCGAGTCTGTCTGCAAGAAGGAGAGGAGAACCCAAGAGACTTCACAAAGCTGTTTGATACATCCCTGTATGAGCTGGATACAACTGCCCTCCCTTCAGTTATCAAGTCAGCAGCAGTGATTTTATGTATTTATTTATTTTTTTCCCCACTCTGTATTTTGCATTTTCTGTTTGTGCTTAACTGTATCTGCTTAGGAGCAGAAGGAACTGAACTGTAGGCAGCATTCTGAGTATGGCTATACCAGGAGATTGTACAGTGTGACAGTGATGTTTTCTCTTGCTTCTTGTCCTAGCTGTATTTTCTGACACTCTTTTTCTTTTTTGTGGCTCTTGCTAATTCAGTGAACTGATGTTTGGTTGTTTTTCCACTTTTGAATTACTTGGCCTTTACTGAAGCTGCATTTCATTCATCTTTGCATTTCCCAATAATTGTGTCTTGAGATTTACCTGCTACTCAGTTTTACCAGTTTTCTATTGCTAGCGGCTTTGCCACCACTCATCTGTTACCCATCTATTTGTCATAACTCATCTGTTACTTTTTTAAGGCTATGATTGTGCACAGTGTTGACTCTGTCTTCATAAAAATTCATCCCTGTAGCCTGCAAGTGGAAATGGATGTTGCATCATTTCTTCTTTCATACCTTGCAGAGCTTATGAGCAGCTGAATGTGAAACATGAACCCCTCCAACTCATTCAGCCTCAGTTTGAGACTCCACTACCTGTCCTCCAGCCAGCTGTGAGTAATCTCCTTGCTAATACAGCACATGGAGAATCATGTTTCATGGGGGAAAGTGGAAAGTGCTTTTCTAGTAATTAATCATTTAGGAGTTGAATACATTGCAGGGAGGAATGAACGCTTAGGCTTCTGATTTTTACCAACAGAGCTGGAAAATGTAACATCTGGTTTCACAGCAGAATGCTTTGTACATAAGCCTTCAGCTGAGTAGCTGCTTCCAGTCCTGTGCTGGTTCAGCCTTTGCTGTGGAAACAAAAAATGGTGGTTCAGAAAGCAGTGGTGGTTTAAGAAATACACTAGCTGCTGCAGGGGAGGAGCCAATCTGTCCCACTCTTCTTCCATCTCCCCTGTCTTTTGGGGATATAGGAATTGGAGTGCTGGTCTTTACAGCAGGGGCTGGCCAGGCATTTACCAGCAGAGCTTTGTGCTGGCAGCAATGCCACAAGCTGTGGGAGTGTCAGATTATTTTGAAAAGCAGGTATTGGCCAAAAAAGCCAATGGTCTGTCAGGGTATATTAAGAAGAGTGTGACCAGCAGGTCAAGGGAGGTTCTTCTCCCCATCTTCTCTGCCCTAGTGAGGCCACAGCTGGAGTACTGGGTCTGGTTCTGGGCCCCCTAGTTTAGGAGAGACAATGAACTGCTGAAGAGAGTCCAGCAGGGGCTAGGAAGATGCTGAGGGCACTGGAGCATCTCTGGGAGGAGGAAAGGCTGAGAGCCCTGGGGCTGCTTAGCATGGAGAAGAGCAGCCCCAGAGGGGATCTGCTCAGTGCTTACCAATAACCCAGGAGGTTCCATTTGAACATGAGGAAGAAGTTCTTTGGTGTGAGGGTGCCAGAGCCCTGGCCCAGGCTGCCCAGAGAGGTTGTGGAGTCTCCTCTGGAGAGGTTCCAAACCACTTGGAGGTGATCCTGGGCATCCTGCTGTGGCTGACACTGCTGGAGGAGAGAGGGGTTGGACTGGATGATCCCCAGAGATGCCTTCCAAGCCTCACCATGCTGGGATTCTGTATCTTTGAGTATTTTTGAGTTTGCCATCGTGGCTCCATCCTTCTTTACCTTGGCCACCGAGGAAGCATTACTGGGATCCATACAGCTACAGGAGTGCCCCTGGGAGAAGTGTCTCACCTGCTGCTGTTTAAAAACAAGTCCAGCTTGTGGCATAAGTGGAGACTGCATGAAAAAGAAAATGCTCTGACCAGAATTACTGTGAATATGTTTCCAAGGTGAGCTCTGATGGGCCAGCTTACACCTCAACTGTCAGCTGTATTTCATGGAGCAAAACTGAAAACAAACTGCAAATGCAGTCTGTCTAATTATGATTCTAGGTGATAATTCTGGTGTACTTGTGCCTAAACTCTGCTGGAATAAATATCCTCTTTTTACAGAGGTGTGCTGTGGCCTCTGGAGTTGCTATTGACTTGGTAAAAGGTTTTCTCAAGTACAATCTAAGTCCAAAATTGTTGTCTTGGAGATCTGTGAAGTACAAGAAAGATACATGGTAATCAACCATGCTTATTCTTCTCTTCAAGGTTTTTCCACCTGCTTTCAGAGAATTGCCTCCTCCCCCTCTGGAGCTGTTTGACTTGGATGAAGTCTTTTCCTCTGAGAAAGCTCGTCTTGCAGAGATTACAAACAAATGTAAGCAGAGCAGGCTGATGGTTTACACATTTACGTATAAAGTCCAAGTGCTTGGAGGAATATTGTTGTCTTTCATTTGAAAACATGGGCCTCCTGTAGGAAATCCTAGTGCTCTCATCTCAAGTGGTTGAAAGGCCTTAGAATTTGATAGCAGGACTTTAGGTACCATGACCTTTTTTCTTCCATGACATTGCATTATGTTTCTTTCTGCTGCTATGCATGAGTTGCTTTGCACAGTCTTTCTGATTTGTTTCATGCCTTTTTATGCTTTGAAGTTAACATGTTGAGGTTATTCTGAACACACCTGAACTCTAAAGATGAGAAAGCCCTAGCTACAGGAATACATCATGAACTTAGTTTTAGGACTTAACCTGCCAGACTGCCAACAACAAATGGAGATTTGCAGAGTATTTTTCACCTAGCTGCTATGGATATGTGTGATACTCAGCTGCCTTCTCCCCTGGGGTGCCTGTGTAGGTACAGATGAAGACCTGGAGTTCTACGTGCGAAAATGTGGCGATATCCTAGGGATAACAAGTAATCTCCCAAAGGAGAAGCAAGATGCCAAACACATCCTGGAGCATGTCTTCTTCCAAGTGGTTGAGTTTAAGAAGCTGAATCAGGTATTTTTAGTAACTGTTACAAGTGAATAGTTGGTTGTATCAGCATGGAGGGTGCTACATCTTTGTAGCAGCTACACTTGTCACAGGCTAGAGGTACAGTTTAGACATTTGTTATAGGATGAGTTAGACCAATGAAGGGGGATCCAGGATACTTATGACTGCTGATCTGTACAGAATGTAGTGCTGGAGTTAGTAAGTCACTTTTTAATTTTAATTGGGAGATTACTACATGCAAGTGTAGGTTCTGTAACTTCAGCTAAACACAGTTGATGAGTGGTGCACTGTGTAACAGTAGTGTGCCCTCCTGAATGTTCCCAGCTTGCTAACGCTGCAGTGGAGATGTGAAGCCAGCATTGTTACTCACAAGCACTACTGTGCTGAAGTAATGCTCTAGAGTGAATTCAAAGTCTCTTTGGAGCATATTGGCAGATTAGCTATTTCTGCTAAGACGTATTCCCCAGGTAGTCTGGTAGAGACAAAAATCTGACATTTCTACCCTATTGTTAATTACTTTTTTTCCCCTCCTTTTTCCTTACCTCAGGAACATGACACTGACACAAGTGAAACTGGATTCCAGAATGGTAACTGAGGTCTGGCTTTCTCCAGTTTGAGCTAGACCTTTTAGCAAAAACAGACTTTTCCATTTTTTTATTCAAGCTTTGTGTTCAGTATATTAACTGCTACCATCTCAGTAGTTCGCTGAATGGGCCATTTATGTGTAGTAGTTTGGATACCTCTTGCCTTTTGAGGAAGTGCTTGTATTTTGCAAGCATTTTCCAAATAATTTCCTATTTTTTTACTTCTTTATTGAAACTGTAATTTTGTAATATGTATATAAAAAATATTGTACTAAGAAGATGTGGTTTGGTTCCTTCTTTCTGGCTCCAGTGTTTGTTTTCTTGTAGCAAGGTTTACTGCAGGTTCTCCTAGTGTAATCTTTAAGTGCACTGTGGAAAAGATTGTTTGTGAACTGTGGAAAAGAAAATAGAGCCATAAATCCAGGAGCTGCTTAAAGTGTGCTAGTCTGCCACCCTGAGGCAGTGTGCCAGAGTGGAGCAAGGAGAGGTTGGTTAGTTCCTGTAGAAGCAAAACACTTCTTCTGAGGGAGGGGAGGAATTGAAATTAAGCTATAATGACCTTGCTGCAGATTGCTGCCTCGTATAGGACTAGGAACACATCATTTTGAAAAGAAGGGACAGCACTTGGATGAAAAAGACTTGAAGATTTAATGGGTCATTATTAAGAAAATGTGATACTGTGCAGAAACTCAGGAGTATTTCTATGTAATCTAGCCCATCCCTGGAGGTAGCAGTCTAGGTAATACTCAAGAATGGAAATTCAAGTGGAATTCATTGATCCTGAAATGCTGGAGCTCAATGCACAGGAAACAGAGCCAAGGATATGAGTGGTGAGAAGAAAAGAT
This sequence comes from Galbula dea, assembly GCA_013399015.1. NCBI lineage: Eukaryota > Metazoa > Chordata > Aves > Piciformes > Galbulidae > Galbula > Galbula dea. Next base: position 346,312 of record VWZX01011270.1, on the reverse strand, counting down.
TTACATCATTAACATGCACGTGTGTTGCAAGGACTTTTTTTAATCAACAGTGAGATTACACTTTAAATACAACATTTTTGGGATGGCATTCTGACACTCAAACTGTTAAACACATTCTTTCCCCACTTGAGCTTTCTCTGCAGCCTCTTTGACACCTGTGCTTTATCTTTGGGTGCATTAAGAAGAGTGTGACCAGCAGGTCAAGGGAGGTTCTTCACCCCATCTTCTCTGCCCTAGTGAGGCCACAGCTGGAGTACTGGGTCTGGTTCTGGGCTCCCTAGTTCAAGAGAGACAATGAACTGCTGAAGAGAGTCCAGCAGGGGCTAGGAAGATGCTGAGGGCACTGGAGCATCTCTGGGAGGAGGAAAGGCTTGGGAGCCTTAGGGCAGAGATGCCTTCCAAGCCCTACCATGCTGGGATTCTGTGACCTTACTCTGCTGTGTTTTGTAACATCAGAGCTGCTTTTTGCACAATACCTGTTTATTATTACCCTTTGCACACCAGCTTGGCACAGGTTTGTCTGAAGGAGGTATCCCACAGCCCCTCTAAAGTTACAGACCAGCTGAGATGTGCTAACACAGTGTTAGCAGAAGTGGTTGTGTCTCTGCTCACACTGCAGACACACCTTTTTTTTGTTTTTGTAGCAGCATGTTTGATTTCTGTTGTTTCTTCCTCTTTCATTTCTTTTTGTTTAGTGACATGGTTGTGTTTGTCACACAGAGTGCTTTGCACATTCCAGCTGCAGATTTACACAATAAGCTTAATCCTTCCTCTGCAGTATCAGTACCAATCAGTCAACCAGCACAGACTGCAGTGGAACCAAACAACTCTGTTATCCTCTTCCTAATTACAGATCTGGTTTGTACTGTTCTGTGCTGTTTATACTGTACATAGTTCTGGGCCCTTTTTCTGAGTTTTGTCACATGTTCCTGATGTAACATGGTTTAGAAATAAGTCACCTGAGCAGCCAGAGAACACAAGCAGCTCCCTGTTCAATGTTTGTGTGTAGTGCCACTCTAACAGCTAAAGTATGAGAACAAATTTTGGGGTGAAGGGATGTGTTTTGGCCAGAGGCTCTAGTGTGAAATACACATAGAGGCAGTAGCTTGAATCTGGTTTTCCTAGCTATCACTTCCTTGCCTTCTGGAAGTATTTAACACTTTTATTTTGTAAACAGAAGTGCTTACTTTGCTCGTGGGAGTATGATCAAGTTTATGGCTGGTGGACAGGATTTTGAAGGGGTGCAAGTGAATGAGGCTTCCCAAGAGGTGAGGAAGGTTAGACACAGAATTAGCCACAGAGTTTGTATATTAAGGAAATTATTGCTGTAATTCACAAAAGTTGGTTCTGAGCAGCTATTGCTGCTTTCCCTTTGTCTCTGTTGTCTCACACAGCATGACTTCTCTCATCTCTCAATCTATCCCCAAAAGAGGGACGAGTGTGTATTGGTTCTTCAGTAAAGTGCCTGCCCTGGAAAGGGTTTTTAACAAGTAATTAATTCTCCATGTCTGTGTCCTCTGTAAGCAGTGATGGGAGAGGAGGAAAAGGAAGGAGAGAGCAAGTGGCTGTAAAGGGTGGGAAGCTTTGACGGGAGAGCAAGAAAATCAGTAAGACGTGAGGTGCGATGGGTGAGCTGTGCCCTCGGACGAGGGTCTGGACTTTAGGAGGCGAACTGTGCCTGCGGCTCTGCGTGCGGAATTCCTGCGGCACACCCGAGGATTAAATTCCTGCATAAAGCCATCGGCGGAGGGTGGCAGGGCTGGACAGCGGCAGGTTCGGGGGCGCCGGGGAAGCCTCTCTCCTTCCTTCGCCGCTGCTCGGGCTGTCTTTCTCCCAGTGTACCAGAAGAGGGATCCCCAGCCTCGGCGGCGCCAGCTTCCCTGCGTCCCTTCCAGATTACCGCCTCCCTGCCCGCTCTCCCCGTGGGCAGCGGCGGATCTCTACAGCCGGTCGGCTCGGCAGCCCGGGCGGTACTGCTGCCATGGCACAGCGTCGGGGGCTAGGGCCGCGCTCCGCCGCCGCTCCATCACCGAGACCTTCGCAGGCCTCTCTGCCAGGTAACGGCGGCGGGCGGGACGGCCCCGGGCCGCGCACCTGGGAGCGGGGCCGAGTCGATGGCTGCCCCGGGCCTTCCCAGTCGGGGCTCGGCCATTTTGTGGCGACGGCGGCAGCGTCTCGCCCCTCCTCACCACGCCGTGGCGGAGGGCGGGTGGAGGTGGCTGCTAAGAGGCCTCCTCCTTCAGTCCGCGGAGCTCCGGGGTGGCGGGCGGGGTGGCTGCTCTCGCTGGGGTGGTAGCGGCAGCCTGGCCTTAGCCCGGTTGGAGCCGTCTCTGGTCGGCTCTGCGCTCCTGGTCAGGCACAGACCACGCGGAAAGGCAAGAAAGCATCAGAGACCACACACAGAGTGAAATTTACACCTTTATTGCAGTAGTATTAAAGACAGTGACTGGGGAGGGGAAGGGAAGGGAGCCAGCAGGGCTGGTGCCAGCTCTCGGGGGCTGCTATCACCAGCCTGAGCTTCCTCTACCCAGGAGTTGACTGTTTTGAGTCACCCCAGGTGGGAAGATTGAACCTTTCACCAGGTGTTGGCAGCTCCTGGCAGAGGACGGCGCAGAACTTCATCTGCTGTGCTGCAGCGTGGATGGATGGCAGCTCTGCAAACGCTGCTCCTCTCCAGCAGAGGAAGTCGCCAGGCTAGGGCCATGCAGCCCACCACGCTCCAGCGCGGCAGCATCACAGAGCCTGGTGCAGAACCACAGGGATGGGGTCAAGATCGCTCAGCTGGTTCTCAGGGCTGGCAGACCTGTGGGTCAGCATAGGGTGCCTCTTGAAGGCACCAGGCCAAGCCAGAGGAATTACTACAGAGCTCTCCAGGGACGGTGTGTCTGATTTGGAGCATCCCAGTAGCTTCAGCTCCTCAGTGCTCACATCAAGTGACAGGCTGGTATCCAAGGGGGCTTTTATTGCTGAGATCTCCCATCTGGGTGCTGGTGTCTTCCCAAGGGTTGAGAGGTCACTGACAAGCTCAGTGCTCTTGGAGAGCAGGCTCTCCAGCAGTTTGGGGTGCTTGTCTTTCTTACATGGTGTTGAGGTGTTCTGCAATGTGATATCCACCAGTGAGCCAGCTGTGATGAGGTGCTCACAAGGCAGACCAGACAGGTCAAAGACAGCCTGACTGAGGTCAGAGGTGCCCTGGGCCAGGCTGTGCAGGTCAGTCTTCACACAGCTGCTCAGAGACTCTGACTGCTTGACAACAGACAGGGAACTGCTTTTTGTTGCATTGTCCAAGTCCACGAGAAGCTCCCAGGTGTCTAGTTTGGAGGCACTGCTGGAGTCTGTGTAGTAACTGCAGACAGGAGAAAAATGGGAGTGGCCGGAGGCCCCAGCCACAAACCCACTTTCTAGGATTTCCTTTATGGTCAGGATGCTGGTACCATGCCTCTTGGTGGACATCACGGTGCAAAATTCCACCACTATCAGGCTTATAGAGACCAGGATGTTCCTGTTAGAATAAACATGTTATTGTTCATTAGTGTTCACTAACAAGTTGCAAACAAAGTAGCAGGTCTGCTCTCTGCACAATCCTGTCTCAGTCTCATTTAAGAGAGCAAAGAGCTGAGTGGGATCCAGGACAGGTAGGTGGGAGTTCCTCTGGCTCTGGTTAGGATGGAAAAGGTGGAGGAGCAGCTCTCATCTCTACATGGTAATCTGTAGCTGCAAACCTGTGGGGTCCTACAACCCATAGAAGTCACCAAGGGAGGTCCTCAGGGACAGGTTCTCCTAGCAGGTCTCATGCCATACACCTCTGCTTTCTGCTCCATGGGCAGGAGCTTTGTTCATGCTGTCCTGTTTGGGAGGGAAATTCTCACCAGCAGCTGCCTTCTAGCCACCCATAGAGAGAATGGGGCAGATCAGGTAAAGGGAAGGCAATTGCTGTGGTCTGAAAACATTTTTACACTAAACAGAGCAGAGATAAAAAGCCCCTGAATTTACTGCAGAGGAGGTTATGTGGTCAGTCTAGAAAGAAAGTCTTCTTTGACTAAAGTACTTTTTCCTTAAAGATTATTTAAGTAAATTAATACATGAGAAGTATTAAGTAAAGAAAAAGCACAACTTACCTTCAGCACCTGTAGACAGGCACTTTGAGACCCTGAGCCTTTCTTGCTAGTGCTGCTTGTAGTGGTTTTATAGTTCTGATAATTTGTTAACAGGCTAATTTCCCAATTAAGCTGGTTTGGGAGAGGGAGGGGTTTCTGTCTGCTCTTTTTAAGCCTAGGGGCAGTGGCTGTGGGCTAGGGCTTGCTGCTGAAGGCAAACCAAGGCCTGCAAGGGCTTGATGGGGTTTGTAGCTTGTTCATGAGCAACCCTGGAGAGCAGAAGTGTGCTGCAGTGGTCCTCTGCTGCAGGAGGAGCACGACAGAGGGACCCTTCCCACCTGAACCGAACACTCAGCCAGGGTCCTCAGCAGGGTGACACCTCCCTTCACTTGTGTGGTGGATGTTGTGAAATGCTGGCCAGGAGCATCCTCGTGTCCAGGTTGAATACAGGGAGTGCAGATGGTGTATACGAGCAGGGGTGTGTGCTGTGTGTGCACAGGCAGCGTGACACCAGCAGGAACCCCAAACACCTGGACAACCTGTTGGTGTGGCAGGACCAACTGTCACCTGCGAGCTGCTCCTGCTGCTGGTTCTCTCCAGCTCTTCACTCTCGGTGCATGGTGTGACGGTGCCACTGGCTGGTGTGATAGACAGTGCTGCCATCTAGTGTGACATTGTCACTGCTCAGTGGGACAGACAGTGACACTGCCTGATGTGACAGAAAGTGCTGGCGTCTGGTGTGACAGTGTCACTGCTCAGTGCGACAGACAGTTGACACTGCCTGGTGTGACAGTGCCGATGCCTGGTGTGGCAGACAGTGCCTGGTGTGACATTGCCACAGCCCGGTGTGACAGACAGTGCCTAGTGTGACAGCGCCACTGTCTGGTGTGACTGCCACTCTCATACAATGCCCACTGTGACAGCGGTGCTCCGTCCGGTGTGACCCAGTGCCAGTGCCCAGCAGCAGGACCCCAGGCAGGGCCAAGCTTTGCCTCCCTGCCCATCTTTTCTGGGACAGGCTTGACCCCTGCTCTCCTTCGGGTTCCCACAGCGCACCCCTGGAGCTGCAGAACAATCGCGGGGAAGCTGTTTGGGTTCCATGTGATTATTTTCACCCTCTGTGACAGGAGGGGCAGCCGAGGGCCCCGTGGCCCCTGGCCATGGGTGGCACGAGGTGACCACGGGCAGGGCTGTGGCAGAAGCGAACTCCTTTCTAGAGCTAGGCATAGCTGAAGAGTGCTCGTGGAGCCCGGAACCCATGCGGAGGGGACGCTGCAGCGGGTCGTGGCGGGGTAGGGGTAGGCGCCCTCCCGCGCGCGCCTCTTTGTGCGGGCGGGAGGCGGCCGCGCGCATGCGTAGCCCGGCCCCGTGCGGGGGTGGGGGCGCCTTTGGCGCGAGATAGGAAAGTGCTGCTTCTGCCGCCGTCGGTCGTTCCTGGTTTTGGTCCTGCCGCGCTTTGGTTCCGGCTCTGGCCCCGGGCTCTGATCCTGGGCTTTGGCCTCGCCATGGCGCGCCGCAGTCGCAGGTGAGTGCATCCTCCCTCACGCACTGGGGCTCCCGGTGCCGGCCCAGCGCCTTCCCGCCGGGGCGATGTGATGTGGTATGATATGATATGATGTGATGTGGTATGATATGATGTGATGCGGTATGATGCGGTGCGGGGCAGCCCAGCCCAACCTAGCACCGGGGATCCCCCTCTCCGCCGCGCGGGCTGTGCCCGTTCCCGTTCCCGCTCTCCGGCCGGGCAGTGGGTTTTGGCGGGCTGTAGGCAGGGCCCCGGCCCCGCGCTGCCTGTCCCGCTCTCCCCTCTCTGAAGGCTCCTTTTGACTCCACCCGGTAGCTGGGCTCTCGCCTGGCGGTGTCTGATCGGGAGGTGACAGGGCAAGACCGAGGGGGGACTGGTGGGCTCTATGCAGGGCCCTTTGGGCTCCTCTCCCAGCGCTGTGGCTGATTCTCGGGTCTCTTCTGTGCTGCAGCAATCCGGGAGACTGGTGAGCTGTAAGGAGGGGAAATGGTGCTAGTCCCTAGTTGCAAAGTCCTCCCAGAGGGACAGATGGGAGCAGAAATCGAGAGAAAAGCTGCTACTCTTGCCTTAGGCAGCATAAAAACTGCTAGAATGAGCTGGGAGCCCAAAGCTAAGGGACCTCTTTAAACCTGTGGCGGGGGGGGTGTGGGGTGTGTGGTCTGAGTGAATGTCTGTGAGGTGCTGGAGGCTCAGTGCTGGAAGAGAGTAGGTCTGGAGCTCTGCTCTGTGCAGTGGGGGTTGCTCTCAGGAGCTCTGTGTTGCAAGATGGAGTTTGCTTGCTCTACTGCATTTTTATCAGAGGTAGAAGTTACAATCTCTGTTTGTTTATCTCTAGTGAGGACCAGGATGAGCTGCATTACCAGGACACTGACTCGGATGTGCCAGAGCAGCGGGATGGCAGGTGCAAAGTCAAGTGGACACAAGAAGAGGTGAGTGGAAGGCTGGCATTTGCTGAGAGCAGGTCTTTAGGGTAGGGCTCTGGCATGGCACTGGGGGCTTGGGTGACTTCACCTCAGTCCTCACCTGCTGGCCACAGCACCACCTCCTGCTGTCTTGCTACTGGAGAAGACCATGTGTCTGTGTTGCTGATGAGAGCTGAGGTTTTCATGAGGCTAGGAGGTTCAGCAGGGATTGAAGTGTAGCCTGAAGAGTAAGAGCTCCAGCTGCTTTAGCTTCAGTGCATGAGCCCTGAGCGAGGCATGTGCTGCCTGCACTGCTCTTGTGAACAAAGAGGGGTTCCAGAGCATGACTGAGACCTCCAGCAAGCTAGATTGCAGTGGAAATATCCTTCCTTTTCCTCCAGCAAAAATGATGCCAAAAGTCCCAATGTTCCCCATGGCTTAGTCATCCTGTCTGAGAGCCTGAAATTAGTTGGGATATTCTCTTTCCTCCTCCCAGTTTCTCCATCATCCTTGTTCATTGTGAAAACTACAAGACATCCTTTATGGAGAGAACAAAGCCTCAGGCTCACATTGGGCAGGGAATTTTTTCATATCTTTGTTTTCCCAGCCAGAGCACACAGGCGTGGGACACTGGTAATAAGCTTTTTGTGAGCTGTAAGTGTATGCTCACCTGGGCTACGTAGCAGGGTCCAGGAAAGAAATGCTGTAGAGCCCCATAGAACTGAAAAACCACCATGCTACTGGTCATACTCTTAAACCAGTCAGCTTTCTTGGCCAGACAAAGGCAGTGGCTGAGCTGGAAGATGGACTGGCTGGTCAGGAGTGTTTTGGACTGGGTAAGTAGATAGCCTTGGCCACAGGGTTTGACCCAGACTGTACTGGAACAGGGCTGAGCTCTTGTTCTGTACTTTGTGAGCTTACCTTAGTACAGAGCCCAGAACCAATCAATCTCTTCCAGTTGGGCTCCACATACTGGAGTGCTGCTAAAGAACAGTGTGAGCTACCTTCATCCCCTGAATGCAGAAGGCCAAAAACCCCATGACAATTCAAACTAACTAGCTTCTCTTGATTCTGTCAGCCCAGGGGTGCCTGGTGGTGTGTGTTGCCTCAATGTATATGAAAGTGGATGTCTTTTGTTCTTTGCAGGATGAGCAGCTGAAGACCTTAGTAAGACATTATGGGCAGAACGATTGGAAGTTCCTGGCCAGTCACTTTCCTGTAAGTGACCTCTTGCCTAATTGGGAATGGTAGTGTTTGTATGTTGCTTCTTGTGCTTGTCAGACTGGTTCTCTGTGCCCGTGTAGCACCTTGCACAGTGGCACTCTGCTCTGTGACTGCAGCTCCAGGTGCTCCTTCAAGTTATGGAGACATTCTTCTCTTATAGAGGACTTTCAAGGGCGAGTCTATTGGGGCAGGGGTGAAAAACTGAGGTTCCTGTCACTGTGCCCAGTGCCCTATTCTTCATGTGCTTCTGCACGTTTTCCACAGAGCAGCCTGTTGGGGCGGGGGGGGACGGGACACTGCTGTCGCTCTAGGGGCTTCTGGGATCTTTGGTCTAACACATGGCTCTTCCCATTCCTCTTCCTAGAACCGCAGTGATCAGCAGTGTCAGTACCGGTGGCTGAGAGTGTTGAACCCAGACTTGGTTAAGGGCCCTTGGACCAAAGAGGAGGACCAAAAGGTAAGCCAGAGCCAAGAGGATCTGAGTGTTGGACTGTGACTGTGTGTGGTGTCAGGCTCTTGGGTCTTTCTGTAAACTGTGGGTTGTTCTTCTCAGTGGTGGATACCTGTGAGAGCAGCACTCTGACCTGTCTGAGCAGCCTAATGCAGCCATGGTCATGGTGTGCAGGAGCAAGTCTGGACCTCTTCAGCTAAACACCTTCTCCCTTTTACACAGTACTACTACAGTAGACTGCCAAGGGAGAGAGCAGAGAAGGGAATGAATTCATCTGCCTGCTGGCAGATCTCCACCTGACCTGGCCACGTCGGACTGAAGGAAAAATAAAACTAAAACTGGTGTTTCCTGTGCCACGGTAGACAGGCTGACGTGGATGTCTGAGGTTGGCTAGGTGAATCATGATTTCTGCAAGGCTGTTCCTCTGCTGCTTCCAGAATGAGCTGACAGGGGCTACTTAGACTTACCTTGATGTGCTTAAGAAAAGTTGGAATGAATTCCAACTTTTACCAGGGTTTTCTGCTGCAAAATGTCCTAGTTTGTCAGGCTCTCTGTAGCACTTCTCCCCCATTTCTTTCCCTTCTGATGCCATTACAGGCTTTTATGGTCCCTTTTGCCTTCCATCTATGTTCTGTCAAGCATGTCTTAAATAAGGTTCTCATGATGTCCTTCCACCTTCCTACAGCAGAGCAGTTGCTGCCTGCTTTCTCCTTCCCAGCCTGCCCATCCTGGCTAGGCTGGGCTCTAGCTTTCTCCTCCTGACACTGCACATTTCTTTGCCCTTCAAGCACTCCAATTCCTTGGCCCATGCCTCAGTTTGATGTCTTTGGTCTGTTTGGCTGCTTGATAGTCAAGAGTCTGCAGTAGGGACATTTGTTATGGGCCAAGAGCACTGTGAGCATCACCTCTCTACCCACACCTTTCAGCTGAGCACAACTGGCCAGGGTAGGAATACTCTCAGAGAACCCTCTCTAAGCCTCTCTCTAAGGTTTTGGTGGGGTGAATGTTGCAGGCAGTAGATTGTTTTGTCCTGATTGTGTGGTGGACATGTCACAGGGACTCAGAAGAGGTTTAGTGCCCAGAAGCATTTGCATTGAGCTGCAGGCAGAAGTGACAAAGCCCTGGGTGAAGGGGAAGTGCAGAATAGGTGGCTCTTCAGTGAACATGGCTTGTTTATACTTTGGAGGTCTCAGTGTGTGTGCTGGTGCTAGCAGGGAATGGAGCTGAAGTCCTGGCCTGGTTAAAGGGAGGCTGTACCCAGTGGGCAAACCAGTGCAGAGCTGATGGGGACTGTTGTCATGCAGCCAGATCCTCAGTAGGAGGCAGGGCAGAGGAGTCTTGGAGCACATCAGTACTTGGCCCTTACTCAGCAATGGGCATGTGTATCTAAATCTGGGTCCCTCTGCCCCTGGTGCACCTCCTGGCCTCCACCCCATCTTCTGTGAGTGGTTGTCTCCATTCACAGGTGCCATGTGGCAAAATGTCTGCATGGAAGCAGCCTTTTTCAGAAATTTGGCTGGACCATTGCTGCCACAAGTGTTTGTACATCTGACTGTCAGTACTGGTGCCTCTGGCTTTTTCTATCTGGCCTTACTTGGTCCCAAGAGAGGTGAAGAGCAAAGCCTGAAGATGACTGTACTGACCCTCCCCTCCTTTATTCCATTTCCTTATTTCCCTCCCACTCTCTTCAAAGGTAATTGAACTGGTTAAAAAATATGGCACCAAACAGTGGACCCTGATAGCCAAGCACCTGAAAGGGCGGTTAGGGAAGCAGTGCCGGGAACGCTGGCATAACCACTTGAACCCTGAGGTGAAGAAGTCCTCGTGGACAGAGGAGGAGGATCGCATCATTTTTGAGGCCCACAAGGTCCTGGGGAATCGTTGGGCGGAGATTGCCAAGCTGCTTCCTGGGAGGTAGGACCTCTTTGCTCACTGCTGCCTTCACAGCCAGGTGATCTGAGGAGATACGTGTGTTGGGCTTACTGGATGGGGCTGGAGAGTGTGCAGGAGCTGTTAGCTGGGCTTTAAAGCTGTTCTAAATGGGGATTTCTGTTTTCTTCTTTCTCTGCAGGACTGACAATGCTGTGAAGAATCACTGGAACTCCACCATCAAGCGGAAGGTGGATACAGGAGGTTTCCTCAATGAAACTAAGGAGTCCAAATCACTGTTCCTGCTCGTGGAGGTAGATGAGAAGGAGAGCCAAAGTCAAACAGGAGCTGAGAGCCAGGTACTGCACCAGCACATTTGCAGCAAGCTCTTCTGGTAATGCATATCACAAAGCTGTTCCTCCACCCTTCTATTGCCTCTCAGTCCTTTGCCACAGCCTGGTGTCTACACAGACAGTCTGTGCCTTCCTGTGACCTGGACTGACTCTTGGGAGATCTAGAGCTAGAAGTGTAATATGAGCCCAAGTGTGTTGTCTGGGTGGAGGATAGCAGTCTGCTAGTGCTGTTGTCTTGCCAATTCTAGCATCAAGGCTGTCTTGGGAGATCAGAGAATTTTTTTTGCTCCATTTTGCTGTTGCTGGGGGGAGAAGGAGGCTTCTTCAGACAGTGTGGGAGTCATGATGCAGTAGTATTGTGTTCCTTACCTCTAAAAATGGAAGCGGAGGAAGCATACACAATTTTATTTTTTTTCAAGAAGAAAGCATGTGGTTTTCAAAGGTTCTTGGAAAATAGGAAATGTCAAATTAGTGCTACCTGCTCAGCCTTTGTTCAGGTTTCACCTGGGATACTATTAAGTGAAATCTTCAATTAAACAGTCCTGTGCTTGTGTTGCATGGACTCCTGCTCAGATGGTGTGTGGGACAGAGCAGTGAGGGAGAACAGGGGTGTGAGCCAAACTGAATGGCAGGTAGGAGATCAGGCAGAGCTGAATGTGTCCAGGAACTCTTGCTCTTTGTCTCCAGGCCTTGATGTTTTACCTATTGATGCCAAAAATTATGCCCCAAAAGGCTCTATGGAACTGCTCAGAGACAAAGTTTTAGTCTTTAAGCAGCGAGGTATTTATTTCAGACAACGTTGGGGAACCCCCAGCTCATGCTGTACAACAGGGTTCCCAAGCAGTCAGTGAAAATCAGACTATTTATACAATTTAGTGAGAGATTACAACATCTTTACATGCATACTCATATTATTGCAACACCTAATTTTAATATTCATAGCAGGCAGAGTTAAGGTGGAGTTATTGGCGTGGTCTTCAATTTGGGGAGATTCTTGGTGGCACATCCTGTTACTTCATCTTTAGGGGTCGTGGTTTTGCTCTTCTTCCTCAGGCAAAGTTTTGAACTTTTCTTGATTCTGCTGACTACAATGTATATTTTGCAATAGTCTTTGGACTCCTGCCCCATATCTCTCCTTGTTCCTTTCCTATCTCTATTCATGTAAGATTTACATAAGATTTACGTTAGTCTTTTAGCATCTTCAGTGCTCTTTATCTTTCTGTGTTCTTACTCTATGTTCTTTGTGTCAGTATGACAGCGTTCTTTGTCCAGATGTTATTGTTCCACTGGTCTTACAATCCTGGTTCTTTAATTCTAGCTCAGAGTTGGCTTTCTGAGTTAACTCTTTGGGCCTTGCTCTGTTTCACTATGGTTTCTAATAACAGCTGGATTTTGTTTGTTGTATGTGCAAAGAACGTCCTGCAGAACTGGCCAGTTGATGTCTCTGAAATAAAGGAAGAGGATTGCAGTGATGAGGAAGTGACAGGTGTGCAGGAGTTACCCTCAGAGCTGCCAGCTGCTGAACTGGCAGAACATAATGCTGAGGGGACCCCAGATGATGCAGTGCCTGAGGATGCCTCTTCATTTGTCACATCACCATACAAATGGGTCGTCGAAGCTGCCAACTATTTGTACCCATCATCTGTGCCAGCCTTCAGTGAAGCCCTGGACATGATTGAATCTGTAAGTAACAGGCCCTTGATCCACTGACTAATGTAGGGAGACTGATCCCCACTCTTTACCCCTGAGTGAACTTACTGAGTCCCCTCACCATGTGCATCCTGAGGAGGGCTGAGTTTGTCACTGGCTTGTGGCTTCCTACCTCCTCTTTCCCAGGGCTGGATTAGGCATTTCCAGCTCTGCCAGTATTGCTGTTGGCTTGCACGTGCCCCTAGGTGGGTGTCGTTGTGCGTGGGCTTTACTGGTGTTGGACCTTGCAGATACTGGCAAATTTGTTATCAGCTAGTGTCCCAAGCTCTGTTTCATAACAATTCAGGCCCATGCTCATGGGCTTTCCTTTCCCTCCTATTACAGGATGGGACAGGACAGACTGGGAGTCTGAGACTGAGACTGCCAGGCCCACTTGTAATATGCAGGACAGACCCCTTCACACTTGGATGATGCCACCGTTTGCTTTCCGTGGAGATAGCTTCACTGAAACAAGTTATTTTGGGCCAAACAGCGGTGGAGGCACCAGGGCAGGAGGAAGCTAGCAAGAATCAACAGAGCACTTTCATCAGGAGGCATCACTGCAGCCCCCACCCTGCCTGAGGAGCTTATGAGCTGATTATCCGTGAAGGATCTGCTTTGCATGTGTATAGAAGGACAGAGTTTGTGCCCACAGCTTAACTGCCCATCGGTGGGTCCTTGGGGGCCTGTTTATGTGGTGCTTGTATTGGTGAGGTTGAGCTGTGAAGCACCTGGTCTCAACTGATCTGGTTATTTTTAATCCGCTCTTAGCGGTGCGGTGTGGTTACGCAGAGCCTTGTGTCCAGCTGTATTGATGTGCTGATGTGGTTTGGTGTTGGGTGACAGTTGCTTTATTCAGCCCCTGTGCCCAGAGATATCCCTAGCTGCTTTTTTTGTCCCCTTTCTGTGGGGGTGCAGCTGTTTGTGCAGCTGTGCTGGGAAACCAACCTTGCATAAAGAGAAAAATCTGCCCTGTGCACAAGCAGCAGCTTTCAGCTGGGTCAGTTCCCTGCTCTGGTTCTTCAGCTTTGCTGGCAGCAGAGGGGAGGAGGGTTGGAGCTCTTCTTTGGCCAGGCTCCTTGCAGAAGTTGTTGCCATCTCACACCCCCACTTATTTCACCTCCCAGTTCATCTCCATGTCTGCACTGCTCGGCTGCTCAGCTTTCCTTCCTGTGCTCCTTCTGATGGTTTCCCTTGTGTACAGGACCCAGATGGGTGGTGTGATCTGACCCAGTTTGACCTGCCTGAAGAGCCCTCTGCCGGCAGCAGCAGCAGCAGCAACAGCCCAGTGAGGCAAACCCCCAGCAAGCCAACGCCATCCTTGCCCAACGTGACCGAGTACCGCCTGGACGGCCACACCATCTCTGACCTGAGCAAGAGCAGCAAGGGTGAGCTCATCCCCATCTCTCCACACGCCGAGGTGAGCTTTGGCACACCACCCTCTGTGCTGAAGAGGCATAAGAAGAGGAAGATCTCCCTCTCCCCGGTCACGGAGAATGCCACCACCAACAACCTCTCCTTCCTTGACTCCTGCAACAGCATGACACCCAAGAGCACTCCTGTCAAGACATTGCCCTTCTCTCCATCTCAGGTATGGAGCAATGGCAGAGTCCAATCTGTGCTCCTCTGCTTGGGCTTGCTTGGGAGCCAATAAGCACGTTAGTGCTCTATCTACTTGCCTTACTGCCATGTTTTCCCATCAGCTCTGCCAGCTTTGTGTTTCTCCTTACTTGAATGAGGCAGTGGCAGCAGACAGGGTGTGTGTCTTTGCTAAAACAAGGCACAGAATTGGGCTCTGGTACTGCTTGTCTTCAGTGCTGCCCTTCCTGTGGGAGCAACAGCCTGTGTTTGGGAGCTCCTCTGGGGACACTTGCAGAGTTGGGGAAGCCCAGTGTGATGGGCAGGGCACATGCCCACTCTGAGGGAGGAATACCACTGTGCAGGTCTACATGCCTGCCTGCTGCAGGTCACTGGAGAGCATGGTGCTTCTGTCCCCAGGGCACTGCTGCTCCAGCTGTGGGTAGCAGAGTGGCAACAGTGCGCATTGGCTTTCCCTGTTTGTTCCAGTTAAGTCACACAGGCAGGCTCAGCAGCACATGCCTGGTGCAGACGCTGAGTTGCTGTGCTTAGGAAAATGTTCCTGAGCTTGGCTTTGTTGTAAAAGGGACTCAAGATCTTCCAGCCATTGTCATGACTCCTCCAGTGCCCACACATGTGTGCACACATGGTCTCCAGCATCTTGGTGTTCAAACCCAGTAGTGTCTCCTATACTGATGCAGTGGAGTTCTGTCTATAAAACAGAATAGAGGCTGCTGCGTTCTCCAGCACAGTTCCTGCAGCTACTCTGTTGTTCAGATGTTGTCTGTCTGTGCCTCCCAGGCCTTTATTTCTGCTGTTTCTGTAACCTTGGGTGACAAGCAGGAGAGCAACACAGGACAGTAAAACTCAGGTTCAAGCAGACCTCGAATGCAAGGTCAAGAACTGGGAAATCAGAGTGGGACCTGAAAGAATGCAAAAACTGGAAGGCCTGGAGTGAATCTGAGAAGGCAAATTGCATGTCCTGCCTCTGGGGCTGAGCCATCAGTGAATGGAACACACACAGCTCTCCTGATAGGTTCTTGGTTAGAAACCTCTTTCCTTATGGGAGTGAAGTTGTCACTTAATAGCTGTTGTAAAATAAAATCCTAGCAGAGATGAGGCAGTTTGTCATTTTGATGATTTGTGATGCTGTGCTCTGAGACTGTCTTTTTCTTTCTTTCTTTCCTGTGCTTTGTAGTTCTTAAACTTTTGGACCAAACAGGATACACTAGAACTGGAGAACCCATCTCTGACTTCTACACCCGTGTGCAGTCAGAAGGTGATTGTTACTACCCCTCTGCACAGGGACAAGACCCCTCTGCTCCAGAAGAACTCAGTGTAAGTCCTTTCCTCCTCCTCCATCCCAACCTGGGCAACATCATTTTCCACACAGGAGTCTGGTTCAACTCCAACACACCTTCCCCAGTTCTTGTACTGGCACTACTGAGAGAGGGGCAGGGCAGGCTGAGGATTTCTTTAAATCAGTGTTTCCCCCCAAAGATAGCTCCTCTCTGAGCTGCAGGGAACAAGTGTCCCATCTGATTGGGGCTGCAGCCAAGTGACCACCATTTTGCTCTGGATGGGTTATTGCTTTCTGTGCATGTGTTTGGGAAACCTTGCTGTGCTGTGAGCCCTGTGCCAGCAGGTAAGGAGTTTCATTTCCTCAGATCCATCCCTTTAGCTCTGCACACTCTGCTTTGTCTGACCTGAGGGGCAATTCAAGGTGATGATTGCCCAAGGCACTGCACCAGGCAGGTGAGAAGAGGTGGTCTGCACAGGGAGTGTTTTGGTTGGCAGTGTTTGGGGGTGCTCGCTGTGCTAGCAAAACAGCTCTGTTGTTGTCATAGTTCAGACCAGCAGCTCCCCTGTCTAGGTGTTGTGAGGTTACTTGGCTGCTCTAAGGGCATTTGCACCCAGGACATTTGCTGGTCCAGCTGTGAAGGTCACAAACCCAGGCTGGGCCTGAGAAGATCCACCAGTAGAAGTATTGCAGAGCTGTGTGCTGCCTGTCTCAGGTTCCTGTACTGCTTTCTGACGAGGGTGCTTGATAGCTGGCAGGGTGGAGCAGCATAGCTGGCATATCTGAAGGAGATTTTCCCTGCTAAAGGTGTCACATCCCACCCATGGGTGGAGGGAGTGACTTAGATCTGCAAATCTGCTTTGGTGTGGACTAAGGTGAGGCAATGCTCTGGATCTGTGCACAAACATCAACTTTGATGAAGAATTTCAGATAGAAACAAGTATTCTGTAAATGCCAGCCCTTTACAGTTCTATCCACCTGAGCTATGCAGCTTTACAGGGAAAATCCTTGCTTGTGTTATTTAACCACTTCAAAAGAGGTGAGGGAGGGAGAGAAAGAAGGGAAAGGGAAAGAAATAGAGACCAAGAGAGATAGAGACAGAGCTTACCAATTCCTGGATCCAGCATTGGAAGCCTGCCAACAGGGTGTTTGATGTAGAAGTAAACCCCATGCAGGCTTATATGTGTCTCTTTTTATTAACCCTAGTATTTTCAGATTTATTCCAGTGCCCCTGGAAACCTTTCCCTTGCTGGCTCGAGCTTAACCATGAGTTGCTGTGCTCAGAGTAGTTGGCATGCCTGAAGTGGTTACTGTGCTGTGAGCAGTTTGAGACATTAGCAAATCAAAAGGAGCATCTCCAGGCCCCTCACTGTGACTTACAGTCTGTGTCTTTTGGGGTTGTTCAGCCTGGAGAGGAGAAGGTGGCCTTATAGCGGCCTTTCAGAACCTGAAAGGGGATTATAAGGCAGAAGGAGAGAGACTTTTCTCCTGGTCTGATTGCAACAAGACACGGGGGAATGGCTACAAGCTGAAGGAGGGGAAATTTAGGCTGGAGATTAGAAGGGGGTTCTTTACCCAAAGGGTGGTGAGGCACTGGAACAGGTTGCCCAGAGGTTGTGGAGGCCCCATCCCTGGCAGTGTTTAAGGCCAGGCTGGATGTGGCCCTGGATGGTCTGGTCTAGTGCATGTGGCGTCCCTGCCCATGGCAGGGGGGTTGGAACTAGATGATCTTTAAGGTCCCTTCCAACCTGAGCCATTCTATGATTGATTCTATGATTGATTCTATGATTGATTCTATGATTGATTCTATGATTGATTCTATGATTGATTCTGATGAGGTTCTCTCAGGGCACTGCCCTTGCTCACAGCATGGTCGTTGGGAGTTGTCCCTTACAAAAGGCTCTGCTGTGCCTGTTTGCCCTGTTCACACCGGGAACAGTCCAGCCAGGCAAACGGCTTCTGCTGCTGCCACGTGAGACTCTGCAGGTGGCTCATGTAAGGAGAAGACTTGGAAGGATGTGGTTACTTTGTGTTAGTCACAGCATGTCTGATCCTTTGTCTTTCCTTCTCTCTGCTGCCAGGTTTGTCACACCAGATCAGAAGTATGTGGTGGACAACACTCCTCACACCCCCACACCCTTCAAAAATGCCCTGGAGAAATATGGACCACTTAGGCCTCTGGTAAGTGTTGGGCAAGTCTGTTGCTTGCTGGTGGCAGAAACACAGTAAATGCAAATGGGCTGTGGGGTAGGTTGCAGCGGAGCTGTGAGCCAGCTGTTATTTGTGTCAGAACAAAGTACAGTTTGGTAGTGCTAGGCAGGCTGAGGTGGAGGGATGAACGGGACCTTGTTGTTGTGAACAAGTGGGGTTCAGCTGACAAGAGTCTCTCATACCTGGGGCTTCTGTAAAGCTGTCAGGCCAGCAGAAATCATATCTCTTCCAGCTGAGATTGTCCTTGCACTGTGGGCTCCCCTGATTCTGTTATCCCTTGAGGGAAATACTTGTGACTCTGCTCAGTATACGAATTTTGCCTGTTTTGTGCTCTCTTTCCTCCTTGTCACATCAGCCCCAGACTCCTCACCTGGAAGAAGACTTGAAAGAGGTGCTCAGAAGTGAAGCTGGCATCGAACTTATTATAGAAGATGATGTGAAGCCTGAGAAACATAAGAGGAAACAAGGGGTAACCCAGCTTTGGATCTAGAACCTGCTGCTGAAGTGTCCTGTGCTGTTGAGGGGTCTTTTGGCTGTTTGTTTTTATCCTACTGTTGATGCCAAAAAGCTTTTGGTCGGTGGCTGCTGCCTTTCAATCAGCAAGAGCTGCCTGAGGTTAAGGCCCACTTAAAATGTGGCCAGTTGTGTCCTGGTTTAGGCTGAACTTGGGGCATGCTAGGAGATGCCTTGTCCATAACCTACTGACAAGACCTGTGGCATACTTGGAGCATCTGTGGCAACCTGGGCTCCCAGAAGGCTGTGGGATGGCCTTGGTGGCTTTCCTACTGAAAGGCTCTCCTCCTGCTGCCAGGAGGAGAGCTCTGGAAGCAGATGTGCTCTATGGTGGGGAAGGCTGCAGCATGCCTTCTTCACGAGGTGCTGGTACAATGCAGCCCTGGGGTGGTGTATGCTTGGTGTGACCCCAGGCCGTTAGGATGGGCACTCACTGGGGTGGTTGATGTTTTTCCATGCCCCTAGTTGCGCAGGAGTCCCATCAAGAAAGTCCGGAAGTCTCTGGCATTGGATATTGTGGATGAAGACATGACACAAAATGTGCCTGCCCTCCCCAAGACTGTCTGCTTCAAAAGAGCCCAGGTGAGGGACCCTCTGCTCAGAGCAGGGCTAGAGCCAAGCTCCTGCTCCAAAGAAACACTGTGCAAAGCCGTGGTGGGAGCTTTGATGCCTGCCTTTGAACAGTGCACATGAATGTGGATGAAGGGTTGGATTGGTTAGCTGGCCTTTTGGCCAGGCCAAGTATCAGCTCTGTTAGGGCAAATTATGCTTTTCCTTATCCTTCTACTGGTTTTCTGCTTTGCAGCCTATGAATTTCCTGTCAAGATCCCTGACCCTTTCCTCCTCGAGCAGGAAGAACGACAGCAGTTTGCTCAACAGAGCTTTTGTCCAAGTGCACCCAGAGAAGATGTCCTGCAGGAAAATGCCAAGTCATTTCAGACCACCAGCACCGGTAAGCCCACAGGTGCTGCTTTCTGTCAGAGGGTTAGCTGGTAGTGCAGCCTTTGTCCCTCCTTGGGAGGAGAAACAAAGGATTGAAGCTCTGTGCACTCCTGCGTAGGCACCCATCTATTATCAGGGCTGCCTTTGCACCAAGGTCTGGAGATGCTGAGCCAGTGGTGTCATGCTACAGCTTTCTCCTGCCTCTTTGCAAACCTGGGGCTCAAAAACTTGTGGTAGATCAGAGCTGTGGCCTGCTTAGCATGTTTGGATTTCCTCATCTGTATCCTGTCCCAGTCCATCAGGCAGTTTGGATGACTGGGGGCAAGTGTGGAGGTATTTTCATGTTCCAAGAAGAGACTAAGTGCAGTGTAGTCTTCAGTGAGCAGCCTTGGCTCAGTCTTCACAACTAGGGCTTGCATATGTCCCTGGATTAGATCTGTCTGTTGTGAAAGCTCTTTCTTGTGATAAGTAAGTACTCCTCAGTGAGAGTAATTCCTTCTCCTTCTCAAAATAAACCCTACTTAAACACTTCCATTTCTTCTCCTGTCCTAGGCAGGGTCGTATAACTCTGAGAGCTAATAGATCCATATCAATAAAGCTTTGGGAATGACTTGAAGGTGACAGTGAAGCAGTGTGTGTGTGGTGACAGAGTACAGGTGTGCAAGTGAAATCCCAGTGCCTCGGCGGAGCAGAGCTGTCTGTGGTGTTGTTGAGCTCTTGGGATCTATTGTGCTGAGCTGGTGTTGGTAGCAGTGGCAGTTATTTATTAAGGAAGCTCACCTAGCTGTGGACTGACTAAATCAGCCTCAAAGCCATGCTGTGGCTGCTTGGGACATTGTGGCTGTAAGCAAATGCTGAAGCTTAAGCTCTGGTTCTTGGCAGTATATGTAAATTGGTATTTCCAGTTCAGGACACTGCATTTATCAGAGGATTCCCAGGAGTTTTCCTGGAGTACAAAGCCACCTCCTGGGTTCCCTTTCTGCATGCAGTGACTAAAGCACACCTGATGTTCAGCTCTTCCTGGGTGCTGGGGGGCCCTGCTAAAACTGAAGGCACCTAAGTGCTGTTAAGGGTGATCTTTGGCCAACCTAGACCTGGGGTTTATGAGGAAAGGCTGAGGGAGCTGAGCTAGTTCAGCCTGTAGAAGAGGAGGCTGAGAGGGGTTGTAAGCAGTGTCTGTAAGTATCTGAAGGGAGGGTGTCAAGAGGATTGAGCTAGGCTCTTCTGGGTAGCAATAGGATGCATGGCCATGGGTGCAAACTGGAACCAGGAAGTTCTACCTAAACACAAGGAAGAACTTCTCTCCTGCAAGGGTACCAGAGCACTGGACCAGGCTGCCCAGAGAGGTGGTGGAGTCTTTTCTGGAGAGATTCAAAAACTATCTGGACACAATCCTGAGTGATGTGCTCTAGGGTGACCCTGCTGGAGCAGGGAGGTTAGACTAGGTGACCTCTGGTGGTCCCTTCCAACTTTAAATGTTCTGTGATTCTCTGAACTGAACTGATTGGGAATAAACCCCAAAGCTGTTCCTGAATTCCTTCCATCCCCCTGGAATCTCTTCAACACAAGAGCCTTAGTGGGCTTTTGTCTTGAGCCAAGTAAGAGAAAGCCCTGAAAGTGCCCATGGGTTGTCCTGAAACGGAGCACTCATCTGGGAAGCTGCTGAACATAGCTTCCCTTTGCCAGGAACAACCATCACAGTTGTGAAGAGTAACCAATGGTGTGTAAGTTCCTCCTGGTTGCAAGATGGGTGCTCTTGAGTCTGAAATTTGTTTCCCTTGGGTAGCAGATGATTTGATTATTTTGACTGCATTTTAAAGCAGGATGTTGGCACTGATTGTCCTCTCCTTTACCTGTGGTGTCCACATACTTTCTTTTCTCTCTGTAGATGACCAGGGCTTGGAAAGCAGTAGCCTGTGGTGGAACCCAAGACCAGCTCTTCATGCAGGAGAAAGCAAGACAGTTTTTGGGCATGTTGAAACAGAGTCACACATCCAGGAACTTACTCTTGTCATGAAAGACTCTTCTGCTTGCTTTTATTTTATTTTTTTAAATGCTTATAGGTGGAGGAGAGGGGGAATGCCAGGGAAGAAGAACCTCTGCCAGAGCTTAGTGTGGGGGTCGCTTTTTTCCTTCTGTTCTCAAGGTAGATCTATATTGTAACAAATGGAGGTAACTGCTGGCTCTGATGTGTGCAACACAAGTCTGGGGATCATTGTGGAAAGGCAAACGAGAGAAGGGTGGAGAGGGAAGAGCCCAGACCTCTCTCTGCAAGACCTGGCTTCTGAAGAAGTAGAAGCACACAGCCATGTTCCACCTTGAAGCAGTGTGTGCAGCAGGCAATGGAGACCAGCCTGGCTGTGTTTTGGGCTGGATATTCTGGAACCTCAGGAATGGCTTTTGCAAAGGTTCCTGCATATCTTGAGTCTCCTCTTGTGGTTTTCTCCAGGGGATGGAGTGATTGCCCTTTGCTCTAGGGGAGGGAGAGTGTCGAGCACGCATGGGAGATGTGCTTTGGGGTGTCCCATGTTTGGAGCCAGCCCCTTGCTCTCTGTGGAGCTGTTCTGTGCAGCAGGTGCCTCTCCTCAGGGCTATGCTCTCCCTTAAAATAAACAATGGTGCTCATATCCCCCGTCACTTGGACTCTGATTCTCTCTGGGGCCTTGGAGGGAGGCAGGGCTGTGTTGGGGTGGTGAGATGCAGCCAAGCACTGATTTTTGTCTGTGATCTTTGCTTTCCTGGCAAGTTGCTGAGTTCCTCTTAGCCTTTCAGCATGGGGGAGAAGGGCTGCTTTCCCCTCCACCCTTGGTTTCAGCAACTCTTTAGATATTATTTTTCCTGCTTTATGGGAAGGTGCAACAGTGTTTTTGAGCTGAGTGTGGCTGGGATTTCCACACAGGATGGAGACTGCAGAGTGATGAGCTGGAGAAAAGCACTAGGAGAGGCAGAGCCTCTTCTGTCCTTCCTTTAGAGACCAAAGATGCATCCATGAAGCTGTCCCAGTGCAGTATGGCTGAGAGGTGGTGGGAGGCTGAGACAGGGTAGAGGCCAGGAGTGGGTGGGATTTGTGGTGTCCAGCAGTGGACGGGTCGGAAAGCTGTGGTAGCATTTCACCAAAAGTGAAATGTGGCCATCTCAGCAGCATGTTAACTCTGTAATTGAAAAGGTGCTGGAGAGACTAAGCAGTAACTCAGCACATGAGCAGCTCTCAGGGTGAGTTGTGTTTGGTGCTGGGCTGTGACTTGCTGTCCTTTTGAAGCCACCAAAGCCATGGTGGTTGTTCTGCCACTGGTTGCTGCTGCTGCAGCAAAGGTTATGGGGAGGGTGTCTGTTCACCCTGTGCCTCTGCACTCCCCCCAGTCCCGTTGTGGGGTGGGAAAGCAGAGGAGGGCTGTGGAAATCTCATTTCAGGTTTTGGCTTACATTGGACATAGAGTAAAAAAAGAAATCCTTAGTGACAAACTTGTTAATGAAACTTTGGACCTTGGGAAACGAGGGTGTTCTGAAACCTAGCTCACTTTTCATTTCTACATGCTTGGGGCCAGAGCAATTCCATGAAGTAATTTTTACTTCTGTTTGTCAGTGCTGTCATATTTGCTTTGGGAAGGCAACTGGGACCACTTACTTGAAAGTGTGGCTTTAGCTGCTTCCATGCTATTGTTATTTTAAGAGAAATCATCCTAAACCCATTTCTCTGTGCTCAGGCTTCCACAGGCTGGGCAGTTCCTGGGCTGGGTGGCTTTACACAGCCAAGCCCAGAACTGCTTCCCTCCTGGAGCCTACAGGAGCTGGGAACCCTGAGCAGGCAGGGGCTGCAGGGAATAAATCTGTGCCTGAGCCTGGCACATATGTTTGGGAGCTGCCCCTAAATTAAAGGATTATGAGGCTGAGAAGCATTAACTGCTGCTCTGCTGCTGTAAATCCAGACAGTGCTGCCTGTCCTGCATTGCAGAGGGCTTATTAAGAAAGATTGAGGGGCAGAAAATTACCAAGGAAAATGAGCAAGGCCTAGCACAGTTAAGGAGTAAAAAGACAATTAGCTTTTAATTAGGAAATGGAGCTCCTCTGGGGTTGGATGTTACCAGGCTGGCTTGGCTGTCCTGGGGCTCAGGAGCAGGCACTGCTCTGCAGGTGGGGATAAAAGGCCTCACTTGCTTCCTTTTGCTGTTTATTTGGATGCTCTGCTTTATTCCCAGTAAAAATCTCAGAGGTTGAACTTCATGCTGGACTGGAGCTCTCAGGTGGGATTTCTGCTGAAGACTCCTTTCATTCCAGGGCTCTGTGTTGCTGGCTGTGCCCTGGCTGTTCTCCATTTGAAGCCTCTGCAGTAACTCAGCCCTCTCAGGCTGCACAACCTTCATTCACAACGTGAAACCTGGAAATTTAATTTAACTTTAAACAAAAGACCAGGATGGAAGAGTCCCAGGAGCCTCTGCTGTGTGTTTCCACGGCCTGGCTTGCTGGAAAGCTGCAGGAGCCCTGGGCTGCTGCTTTGTTTTAAACTTTGTATTTGCTTTTGGTATTTTGTATTCCTCAGCAAAGCAGATGACTGCTTGTTTGAATCCAGCTATGGAAATAAGATTGATTTTTATCAGGGGAATAGCAGAGCTGAAGCTCCTGGATCACAGCAGTGCCTTGATGGCAAACAGGAGGTCTCTTCCAGCTGGGACAAGCCTTGGAAAATTTAAGGAAACAAGAATATTGGGGTAAGGAAACAAAAAAAAAGAGAGAATGCTCAGGGTTTTTTATTGACAGGCTTCCTTCAGGATGGAGCTGGGTGGTGCCTGGCAGGGGCAGTGCAGTGCTGAGCTCCCACCACTCCATGGCTGGCAGCACGGGAGCTGTTGTGCATCCCTCGAAGGGCTTCGGGCTGCTGGGCTTGTTCCTGCTTGCCTGCAGGGATTTCACAGCCTTTTTATCTTGTTTTCACAGCTAATTCTGCTAAAGCCCCGTGCAAACAGCAGGTTGCTCGCAGGGGGCCGTTTGGCACAGCACCGCGGGGAGAGCTGTCCCTGCACGAAGCTGCAGAGGGATACATGCCGTGAATGAAGTGTTTTCTCCTCTTCTGGTTATTTCCTGTAACTAAAAGGATATGAAGGTAACCTAAGGATGTATCCCATCTACTGGCTCACCCACAGAACCAGCCCTGCCAAAGTGCTTTGCCTGCTCCCACGCAGATGCTGCCAGCCACTGCAGCTGCAGTTGAAGAAGCTACTATCCTGGGTGCAATTCCTGGTGCGACCCAGGCTCACCCCACAGACCTTGCTGACACACAGAACTCAGGAGCTAATAGGACGGCATAGAGCAGAGTAAATTGCAGAGCATGCCATGGTGAATAATTGCTTAGTGTTGATGCAGAGGTTTGAATTTGAACATTATCTGTTGCTGCCTGATGCTTCCACAAAATCACCGTGAGGCTGCAGTATGCACGGAAGGTATCTGGTGGGTTTGTCCTTCTGGAGCAGCAGGTTGATCCCATGTTACAGCAGGGCTGTTGGCAGCACTGGGAGCATCACAGCTCCCTTCAGGAGCCATCCCTGCCTCCTGGTGTTAGGGCATGCTGCTCTATCCCTGCTCTCCTCCTGCATGGAGCAGCTGTGCATTTTCTGGGGCTGTGGGTGTGCTGCATTGGGGTGAAAAAAGAGATGAGTTGCCCATTGGTGGTTCGATTTGAGTTACTTACACCTTGGCGTTTCACCAGCTCAGTGCAGGAAGCGAGACTGCCTTAGACCCTACATTGGACCTGGTGATGGGTGTAAGGAGATGCTGAGCTGAGGTGGGCACCCAGGGTTTCTGCTTTGCCAAAAAATGCTTTGACCCTGGGTGTTACTCAAAGCAGCAAAATGCCTCCTCTGCTGCCTTTGCTTCTGGTATTTATTGAGTAGTTGCTAAGCAATAACCTTGTAAAATTTCCCATGTGTTTTTTTCTGACACTCTAACCTGGGAGTTTAGTGGTTTAGGAAATTAAAAGGACAATTTTAGCCTGGTAGATACGTGCTGAGGATTAGCTGAGCAGCTCCTGGATTTTGCAAGAGATGGAGACAACTCAGGTTAAGAGCTTGCTGCAGCTGAACAGGTAACTGATTGTGCTTGGCAAACTTAAAATCCATCCCCTCCCTGTTTCTGGAGTGAGGGAAGTGCAGTTCTTCATCTCTGCCAGTACAGAATAGTAACATTAAAATACAGGATGAGGTCAGGGAAAACATTTTGCTGTGGGAACCCAAGGGTTCAGGGTGAATGTTAGAAAAGAGAAATATCAGGGAGTTAAAAGCCCCTTGTGAAAACACTGGGTAGAACTGCTCAGGGAACAAGTTCAGGCTCAGCTACCCTGTCATGGGCAGTGTCCAGCTTGTGTGTACAGGGCTACCAGTGGTCAGAGCTATCACCTGGGCCACATGAGGAAGGGAGAGCCCGGTGCCCAGCTGTGCTTTGGGGTCCTGCTTTTGCTGGGACAGAATCAAAGGCTAGCCATGGGCTGGAGGCTGTTAACAGTTTGGAGTCAGCCAGGGTAGCTGAACTGGGTTGGCTACAAGTGTAGCCCAGACCATAAATGTCATGCTCAATATAGGGGAAGTTTGCTGAGGAGAGGGGAGCCTCTTGCTTGAGCTTCCACTCTTGCCTGCTTGGGCTCCTCCTGACACTGCTCCTCTTCCTTCTCCTGCTCCCCTGAGGACTGCTTTCCCATTTAGTGTCACTGCTGAACCTTTGCTGGGCTGAATATAACTTTATGTACTTTATATTGGCATTGGTATTAATTTGGCTGTTTCATTAAATCCATTTATCATTTCAAACTGTGCTTCTCCTCTCCTTTTACCAATCTTCTCTGCTGGGAAGGCATAACCAAGTAGTAGAACAACTGCTGGAGTTTAGTCTCAGATATAGGCTAAACATAAACATTTGGGCAAAGAACCAGGGCAGCATCTTGTTTTGGATGGGAAGGTGCTCCAGTGTGTTGCACTGATGTTCACCAAGCAAAGTCACCTCCCAGCTGGAGCTCAAGGGCAAAATCTGATGCTTATAACTGTGCTTTTACTATCCTGTGTTTGCAATCTGTCACAGAAATGGTCCTAGGGTGAGGGACTGGGGATGGGGCTGCAAAGTGCCTCTGTCCAGAGAGGCTGCTGGTCTGGAAACTCCACTATCAGGTTAGAATCTGCAGCCCTGTCAAGGTAAAACCTGTTATCTGTCATTGTGCAGCAGGTAATGGGTGCCAGAATTGGTGTCAGATCTGCCCAGAAGGACCAGATAAGGAGGGAGAAAAAAAAAATAGAAACAATTTTAGATTCAGTTCTGCTGATGTACTTGTCTATTCCCAGAGTTAGTGTAAATAGAGCGTTGAATTAAGCCAAACCAGCCCCAGTTAATGTCTAAATCTGCCATTTCTCAGGCCCTGCAGAAGCAGACAAACACAAAATCAATATTTGCTCTAACTGTTGTGAAGTTTTCTTTACAGATTAATTTCTGCCTAGCAATCCCTGCAGCCACAGCTCCCCGGAGCCTTCCCTGCCATCATGGGGCCATATCCTGCCCCATGGCTCCCTCCAGCTTGGTGATCCTGGGCTGCCATGGCAGAGGGAAAGTGTGAAAGTATTTCTTAACCCCAGGATGGGACCAGGGGAGCCACAGCATCCTCCCCTTGCAAGGATGGAACTCTTATTTTCCGCCTCTCTTGATGTCAGGGAGCTTTTTTCTGAAGGCTGTGGTGAATACCACGCTGTGGACATGCAGCCAGATGAACACCCGGGTGTAAACACCAGACCCGTGCTGAGCCAGGAGATCATTACAGTTCCTGCTTCTGCCTCTCAAGGCTTGTTCCCGGCTCCTGCCGCTAGGGGGAGCTGTTGCCCCGCTGCAGAGCGGCTCCCTGGCCCTCCTGGCAGCTGCTGCTTCCCCGGGAGCGGTGGGAGAGGCAGAAAGGCACCACAGCTTAGAAACACAGAATCGTTTAGGTTGGAGAAGACCTCTAAGATCACCGAGTCCAACTGTTAACCAGCACTGCCAAGTCACCACCAAACCATGTCCCTCAGCACCACATATCCACGGCTTTTAAACCCCTCCAAGGATGGTGACTCTACCACTGCCCTGGGCAGCCTGGGCCAGAGCTGGACAACCCTTTTTGAGGAACAAATTGTTTCTGATGTCCAGCCTAAACCTCCCCTGACACAGAGTGAGGTTGTTTCCTCTTGTCTTACTGCTTGTCGTGTGGGAAAAGAAACCAACCCCCACCTGGCTCCAACCTCCTTTCAGGGAGTCAGCGATAAAGTCTCCGAGCCTCCTCTTCTCCAGCCTAACCAACCCCAGTTCCCTCAGTTGCTCCTCACAACACTTGTGCTCTAGACCCTTCACCAGCTTATTGCCCTTCTCTGGACACACTCCAGCACCTCAATGTAATGTCCTTGTAGTGAGGGCCCCAAAACTGAAGGCAAATCTTTGATACTAAAGTGAAGGACCCCAATGTCAAACTTGTCTTGCACAATAAGGGCAAGTACCATCCTTCCCTTGCTACCAGATGGGTTTAACAATGTGGACCAAGGCAGACTGATTGATTCACTAAGCACTTTGAGGCCTTAGAAGGACAGATGCTGATGCATGTGAAAAGATGGTGAGGGTGCAGGTGGGTGGATGAACTCTTGGCAGGTGGTGAAATCGGCTCTCCTGCTTCAGGACTGAGTGGATCAAGAAGAGAAGAAATGTTCCAAAGCTGCTGTGGAAGTGGTCACTCCCTGCCTGGTCATAAGAGGCAAAAAATGGGTTCAGTGCCTTGTCAGGACAGAGCAGTTCAGGATCTCTGCTTCTGGGCACATTCTTATGGTCTGATGCTCATGTCATAACTAACATGCTCAAGTTGACCTCAAGGTTATTCCTTTGCCCTGCAGTGGCCATGCAGTGATTTGGGAACATTGCTGGCATGTGAGAAAAGGAGTCACTAGGGAAATCTCCCTAAGGACTATGTCTTTCACAGACCCTTGTGAGTGCATCACACAGAACATTTCTGGTGGCCCAGTGAGCCCAACAGCAGCTTTCTGTTGGTGCCTCCCTGTGCAGTGTGAGCTCTTACATGTTAATACCCTACATCCTTTACCAAAAGCTCTTCTATCTTGATAGACCTTGTTTAACTGGCAGGCAATTAAACACAAGCACGGCAGTCCTGACACTGACATGCTAGATCAGCTGAGCTTCCCTGTGAACTGGTTCAGTGCCTGTGTGGCAGATCCCTCCAGCCAGCCTGTGTTCGCCTCTTCCTGGCTCCCATCAGTCAACCCCAGACCTGCTGATCACCTCCACCTTTGTGTGTCTCTGCCCTGTGCCTCTCCTCAGTCCGTTCTTTGGGGTTTTCTGAGACTGTGGCTGTGCTCCAGCGGTGGTTTACTGTGGGAGAGCCTCCTTAGCCCAGGTAGATGTAGCTGTTCCATGTGGCTGGTGGCTCTGAAAGGCAATCGGTTGTGCTATGTGTTATTTACTGCCTCTCAGATAAAATAGGTCACCAATCCATCTTGCATTTGTTGTGTGTGATGTTCAGGAGAAGACAGTGAGATCCTATTTCTTCCCTGTCCTCCTCCTCCCCACCCACAGGTGATAGGCAAGAGGACTCTGAAATCCCAGGCAGAAAGGTTTGATCTGGTGCCACACTGGCTTGTGGTGTGCCTGAGCAGAGGCTGTGACGCCAGGGAGAGTGCCTTGTGCCAGGACAGCTTCCCAATTGACTGCCTATGGGCTGGTTTTGTTTTGCCTTGAGATGTTGGGCTGCAGATGTCAGTGGCCTGTGAGATATTCTCCAGGTGCTCCCTGCTGTCCATCCCCTAGCAATTCCCCCTGGTTTTGTGTCAGCAGGGGATTCACATGTGGTATTCATGTTAGAAAAGGTATCCTTAAGCTTGAGATGTTTGTGATGTTCCTTCTGTTGCTTTTTCTGGGTAACTGACCTCCAGAGGTGTATTTTAAGGTAAAGGGAAGGGGGATGAACTCTTTTTTGTGTGTGATCAAGCTGTGGATGTTTTGGACTGTTCTGTGGCTGGCTACAGACCTGCTAAGTTTTCTCTGTCAGGAACAAGCCACAATGAAATACAAAACTTTCCTCATCTCTTTTCCTTATCTTGTTTAATTTCTGGCTGGGAGTTTTACAGCGCCCATCTGGCTCTGGGTTGGTTGCTTTCCCCTCCTGCCCCTGGGGCCTTGCCCCTGGGAGAAGAGCAGGGCCAGGACATCAGAATGACTTTGGGAGATGGAGATGACCAGGAGGCAGGGCAGAGCAGGAAGCTAGTGAGAACATAGCAGAATAACTCGGGAAGAGCAAAGAGCTCCAACTCTGCATTAGGCAGCACAGGCAAGGCAGGCAAAGCTGCTGCTTTTCCTCTTAAAAAAAAAAAAAAGAAAAGCAAGCTATTTTGGATGTTATTGATAAGGAATGAACTCCATTCCTCCTTTCTGTGTCCCCATCTCTGCAAGAGATGGTTCAGCTCTTCAGCTGAGGCTTAGCACAGGAGGCTTATGAAAGCATCTTGGTGCAAGTGCTTGGATGGTTTCAGTCCGTAATAGCTCCGTTCAGAACATGCCCCAGGCACTACACGTCAGCTCCTGGTGTCAGAGCCTGCGTCTGCTGACGCTGCCTATCGCCCCCACCGTAAATAACGGGAGTCAAACACAGCATCAGCCTGCCTGGCCTCCTAAGCATCCTCAGGCCCAGGCTATGCTCCAGAAAGTGGTCCAGTGTGGGCTCCCAGCAAAGCCTGGGGCTGTGGGACAGAGCCTGGTGTCCTTACAGGCAGGAAACCCTCCCAGTTGAGCTTTACTAGGACATCTGCCTTCTGCCAGTGGGTCTGCTTGTCCTGCTCTCTGCTGGGGCTTCTTGGGTGGGGGGAGAGCCACAGGGAAGTGGAAAGTGACCAGTGCCTCTTTTTCTCAGAAAGAAGTAACATGGATTTGGGAGTGAACAGCTAAATGGCATCAACTTAGTGACACTCAGCTGTCCATAGCAGGAGGGGTGAGTAACCCCTGCTTAGTGTGAGCATCTGGGGACAGTGTTGAGGTCAGAGGAAGGTCTGTTAGATTCTTCACTGAAGCCTCTCCCTATTCTTCTGATAAAACATGGAACTGAGAGCTCTGGTGCAGTCACTGACATGCTTTTACATCACTTAGTGTTTGCTTCTGCCCACACACACTTCTGAATAATCATAAGTTTCTTCTATAATTATGTTTGTTACCCACTTGCTATGGTGACACACTATCCTCTGCTGTGGATAAGACTGCAGCCAAGCTGCAATTCTGCTCCAGGAGAGCAGCTGATTCCCAGGGTGCTGATGGGGTGTGGGAGGGAAACCTTTTAGCAATTTTTTTTTACCAGGCTCTCCCCACCCAAGACAGCATCACAGCAGGTTGCACAAAAATTAATAACATGATCTTCTTGTGTATTATGGTAACAGCAAGCTAATTAAGAATGATGGGGCAACAGTTTTCAGGCTTTTAGGATTAGCTCCAGGTTTAGAGGAGGATCACATGTGTGTCTGAGCTGCTGTGCTCAGAAGTAGGGAGATAGGTTGCAGTAAGTGATATCTGACCCATATTTTTAAGTGGTTTGGTTTTGTTTTATTAAAAGGTTACAAACTTAGTCCCCTTCTTCCTCCACCTGCCTCAATTTATTCAATCCCTCTTCTTTAAGGCAAAACAAAGACTTTTGCTTTATTGGGTAAATGATGGTTTGGGGGTAAGGTGACCCAGCCTCCTAAACATTACGTTGTTGTATGAATTGCCTCCTTGCTGTATGGCAGGGGTGAGCTGGCAGCTGAGGTGCTGGGGTCATGTCATGTCTCAACAGACCAACAGAGGGTTCCTGAGACTCTGAGGCTGGTGAAACTCCACACGTGAGCTGTAGCAGAGGAAACCCATCATGTCCTGGTTTGCAAGGGCAGCTGTGGTACTCTTGTGGGTACTGGCCCATCCTGAGCTTTGGCTGCTGTCATGGTTATACCTAAAGACTGTTTTGCAGTCACCTCACTTGGGTGTTGAAGGAAGGGAAGGTCCTCAAAGTCTTTCATTCCCTAAAAACTTTGGGTAAGACCATACAGCTCCAAGTTATGGTCACACCTCTTAATTTGCTTTTCAACCTGGGGTCCCAGCTCTGCAGCAACCATAGAAGAGATGACTGGATTATTTACCATGTCAAAGGCTGAGAGAAGCTGTGCCTGCAGAGTCCTGCCTGCAGAGCCTCTTGGTTTTTGGTGCTCTCCTTGTAGGGAAGCGATGGAGCAGGGTTGACTTTAAGTGTTTTGCCCTTTCTGAAAGCAGTCTGAATTGAGGATGAGTTGTCTGGATAAATTGGCCAGGGCTCTGCATCTAATTGCTGAACCAGGCTCTGTGTCTTCCTCCTGTTTTGTACCACGCAGCAAGATGTTTGCAGTGGGTGCTGGGCTCTGCAGATGGTGTTTGTGTAAGGGCAGAGCATCTCGTGGCTGGCACAGCATCCTCCTGACATGTTTGATGCTTACAGCAGCCTAGCCTGATCTGACACCTGTGTTGAGCAGGAGATTGGATGAGACACCTCCAGCCTTACTTATCTGATCACTTCCCAACACTGCAAAGTTTTGCTAGCCTATATTGGACATGGATAACTGACTTCATCCTTCTGCCCAAGCCACTGTTCCCTTGGTGGGCTGTGAGTAGATGTCAAGGATTTCCTTGCTGTACATTGCTGTAACAATTGCTGTACTTTAACATTACATGTTACATGCTGTAACATTGCTGTACTTTAAGACACTTGGCATAACAGAGACTTGGTGAAACTCTGCCTTCACTGCATGGCTCTGTTATTTGCTGTGGTGACTAAACCTTTCCTACTCCCTTCATCTCCTGGTTGTCATCATCATCATCTCTTCCTTTCCCTCATCCTTTCCAGCTGCTTCCCTCTCTTTTTTCTGAATCTGTTAACCTCAGCAGCGTACAGTGAATCCTTCAGGCAGGAGCTCAGCCCTGTCCTGCATCCCCAGCAGAGACTATTTGCCTGCCTTGTAGGAAGGAGACCTTCAAGGAGTGCTGCCTGGTGAGGGATGCAGTAGCACCCTGTGATGTTTGCCAGGAAGTGAGGAGCCAGCCAGCCCCAATCCATAGTGTGCTGGATACCAATAGGGTGAGCAGTGCATAAGCTGCTAATTAAAACAGAAGTGTACTGCAGTGAGGTGGTGATGTACAATGGACCTTGAGATGCACTGTTTGCATAGCTGATGAGAGACAGTTCATGCTCTACAGTAACTGTGCTGCATGTATGGAAACCCATGGGCATGCCCTGCTGATGCTGGGTCCATGCTTCCACCTGGGATCATCCCAGCAGCTGCAGCCCTTGCAGCAGAGCTCAGGGTAGGGTCTTGCTTTGGTTTATTACTGAAACTGTGTCTAAATGTGCTGATAATGTTTAGGGAGCAAGGAGTGGGATAACCCAGCTGCTCCAGGGAGCAGTGACTGGGGTGGCAGGGAGGTGGTCAGGGACCTGCAGCCTCTCATGTTCTTCAGTAACTCCTCTCCTGCAGTACTTGCTGTAAGCTATTTGCTCACTTTCCCCTGCATGTTGGAGGGGTGGAGGGGCTTCTGTTTAAACGCTGTTTGCCAAAGTGTTTTGAGATCATTGAAGGTAAAACAAAGCCTTAGGTGGTTTGTATAATGAGCCAGACCCAATTCTCTCTTTCTTTATTGCCTGTCCATGAGGGCTGAGCAGATTCAACATTTACTCAGGTGGCAAAGTCAAACATGGTCAGCACATCTTAAATAGACTGGCACACAAATTAAGGGTGAACTACAGTAGATAATTCCTCTTACACTGAGCATGGCAAGGACAGGAGTTAGGTGGCTTTCCATTTTACAGAAACTATTCCCAAGGAAGGTTCTTGCCACCTGTGCTGGGCAGAGGCTGTCCTGCAGACCACAGCTGCTGCTTTGCTTCCCGATGTGTAAATGCCTAAGTAGTTTCTGCTGGTATTTTCACCCTCTGAACTGGTGTCTGATCAAAGTGCCTCCTTCTCCCAAGCTTTCACCCTGCAGCAAATTCTGAGTTGTGGAAGATGCTGGGTGCAGAGGTGAGCATAGCAGCAGGAGCCCAAGGTGCTGCTGAAACTCAGTGAGTTTTGGGTCAGGGCTGGCCTGGAGCTGAGCTAAGTTCCCAGTGCTGGTGCAGAGCTTTTTTTGTGAGCTACTAATTGGAGTTGTTCTGACAGAGAAGCACTATGATATAGTGGAGCTGAGGTGTGGAGGTCTGCCTGGACTGATGCTTTTCAGCTCAAACTCTGGAGAAGCTCATCTGCCCTTCTGCAACAGGACAGAAAATCAAGTGTAGGGAAAACCACGAGGAGGTAGACTTGGATTTCTGGAGAACATAATCTCCACACCCAGGCACTGACACTGAGTTCCTCCTGGGGTGGGCAAGTATGTCTGCTGCAGGGGAAGCAGCATCACTGATGGGCTGGGCATGGAGTGAAGGATGCACAGGGGTCCTGTGCTCTGAGGAGGTTCCTTTGCAGCATTGCCTTTCCTCCCCAGCTTTCTGAGAAAAACAGCAGTGGCATGTGGGAAGAGGCACTTCAGCTTCATTTATATTTGCTGAAGAAGGAATCTTCCAGCCACTGCATACTTAATGGCTTCCTAGGGCCATTCATTAACCTGACAAGTCAGCCAGTGAACCCAGAGCAATGATTCTAGCTGCTTGCCAGGATGTCTCTTTTTACCCCAATATAATGTCCCCCTCCTTCTAGCTCAGCTGATGAATCTGCCCTGAGATGCGGAGAAGGGGATCTCCAAACCAATGAATCCCTGTCAAAAGATTTGTGAGCAGCCAGCCAAACAATTCCAGCCACAGGAAGACACTAGACAGAACATCATTCCCCAAAGCTCTGCATTATGGATTAAGCATTTGCAATCCATAAAGCACAGTAACAACGTGGGGCTGACTGCAGAATGAGTTTCACCAAAAAGGGCTTCTTTTACCATCTCTGATCCTCAAGGATAAAGGGTAAAGTAAGTTTGGTACTGAGCAGGAATTCACTTGTCTAATAGTGGTTTTTGATGACTTGCAAAGGTTGTTTTATGATTAGCCATCTAATTATAAAGTGGCCCACAATTTCATCTGATCCAGATCTGCATCAGCTAAATTATGAAATGCCCTTGTTTTATGCAAATTCTGGAGATATTGCTTCTCTAACCTCCCAACCCTGCTGTCTGTCAATAAGGCTTCCATGGAGCATAAATCTTAGGGCAGTGCCAGAGCTTGATGCAGCTGTGAATAAAATGTGGTGAATTAATTCTGCAGGAGTACCCAGAGGGTGGTGAATGACATGGAGCCGTGAGTGTGGTGGCAGATGTGGGTGCCCAACCCCATGGGATGGCTCAAGCTGCGCTGCCCCAGCCAAGGAGGAGCTGGGGCTGGCACTGGGTGGGAGGAGGGATGTGTGTTTCTAGGGAAGGGTTCATTGTTCAACCAAGGGATGGAGATAGGAGGCATCTCCACACACAGTCTGGGAAGGTGCTGGAGGAGAGCTGCCCCATGATGGCTCTGCTTCATGTTCCATCCTTCCTTGCCTTTTGAAGCACCCTTTGTTTCTCTCTGCTTTAATTTCTTTTGGTCAGCTGTGGTCAAGGGTGTTTTTCTCTCTCTCTTTCACATTGCAGGCTGATGGCTCTGAGGAGCATTGCTGAAAGGCCCTATAACAATGGGCCATGAAAGGTAAATTCCTCCTGTGCCCCAGTGCTGTCCCCTTCCAGCACTGCAGGGAAGGTAGGCAGGGGAAACTGAGGCACAGGTCTCTGCCCTGGGTTTCTGTCTCCCACAGGGCTCCTGCATGGCTGTATCCATGCCTGACTGTACTACCCTACAGCCTCTGCTTATAGGGATACTTTATGAGGACAATTTGTGGTCTCTGGGCAAAAAAAATATGAGTTCGAGGGAGGAGCAGATGAGCTGACCAGGGCCATGCTGGACACAGGCTTGTTTAATTCTGCAATTGGTAATGAGCTGCCAGATAAGAGCCAGGGTGCAGGGTGGGCTGCTGTGACCCCTAGACAGCCCTGGGGTGAGCTCCTGAGCACATCTCCTCCTGCATGGTGGCATCTGAAGTTGAATTTCAGCAGATAAGTCTTTTTGGAGAGCAGTTGTGTTAGTGGCAGAGATCAGGCTGGGCAGGAACAAAACCTGTCAAACATTCTTCCTTGTGCTCTGTGATCCACAGCTGGCTGAGAGCTCTGGGGACAGTAAACTTCATGGCTTGGTGGCAGTGTCCTTCCTTAGTTGGGAGGTGTGCTAAAACACTCCTTACCTGTGGACAGGACAATTTGAAAGCTCTGACAATGCAGATACTGGCATTGACTATTGAGGCTTCTGTAACCTGAGAGGTATTTTGGAAATGGATGCCAGCAGCAGAAGGGTGTTGTGAGGATAAGGCACAGCAGCTGCTGGCAGAGCACCTGTGACCCTTCCAAGAGCACACAGCCCATCATACCTGTCAGTGTGAAGAAGTCACAGTATGACCTCATGGTTTGTGTTATTTTGAAGGCATGGGCTCTAAGCATGTAGGAGAAAAGCACCTTGAAATATTTGTGTGACAGAACCTACCTGGACGGGTATGGGGTGAGTTGGTGCCTTGAAATCCTGGAGATAGAGTTTCTAACAGCATGGGCTGAGAGACTTTGCTGTACCTGGAGGTGGGCACATCTAAGACCTGGCTGTAGATGGCCATGGGACTATTCAGAGCCACTGTACAAACTTCCAAGAGTGCAATTTCTCCTATAGTACCAAGGAAGGTAATATGGTAATAAAATAGTCTGAAGGTGGTGATTCTTCCAGAGCAGGATGGAAAAATCCCACATTTTTCATTCACCAAAGCAGGTGTTTGGGGTTTTTGCTGCCATTCATGTTCCTGATAAACCACATTTTTAATGATGGGCTTGTGTCTGTATCCCTGGGATAGCCAGGTCAGTGTGAGCTCCTGAGGGAGAGAGGGTGGGAGCAGAGGGAGTGCAGAGGGAACTAGGAGCTGCTCTGGGAAACCCTGGAGGGCTTTCAAAGGCTTCAGACTGGTCCATGTGAGAGCACCTCATGGCCCTGGAGGAGATCCTGGTAGATGCTGGGATCTGCCATGGGGGTCTCAGTGCTGGAGAGAGGGGAGCATCAAAGGAGGAGAAGAAACACCAGAAGAGGGGGAGGAAAAGAAGATTATAAAGATTAGGTCCAATTAGATATGTGCACTTTAAACATCAGATCCTATTAATCACTCCTGGTTTAAAACTAGGCCCTATTATATGGTTGCAGCTTCCAGACAAAGTCCTGTTAAGTGGAGCTGCTTTGAAATCCAAAGCCTCAGACACAGCCATTATGGAGATCAGGCTCCATTAAATATATTCAGTTTGAAGATCAGGCTCTGTTAAACACAAGCAGTTCAAAGCTGGTCTCCAATTAAGCAGAAATGGTTGGAGAACTGGAGCTTGAGGGGAAAGGGGGACCTGTGGAGCAGCTCCATGCATCTGCAGTTCCTCCCTGGTGGGAATGAGCCTCCTGGCCAGCCATGGACAGGAGATGCCTGTAATCCTGTATGGTGAATTGTCCCAAACTGGCTGTTCAGCATGATGGAAGCTAGGGTGCTCTCCAGGGTGGTGGAGATCAGAGGCTTGGGGCTTCAGGAGAGTGCCCTGTGTCCCCCTCAGGTTTCTCTGACTTTCAGAGATCTGTCAGTGGGCTGCACCTCTGAGCTCTTTGGACCTGGATGGGACCCAGGGCTGTGCCTTTGGTGAGATGGTTGTGTAGATAGAAGGTAAGTCCTGGACAGCCCCAAGGTGTGTGGGTATCCAACAAGCTATGGATTACAAGGAAATGTGGGCACTCACCTGTCTAAGATCCAAAGAACTGTGAAGGCTAAGAAACACATCTCAGTGATGGTGTCTGGTCCAAACCCGTCTCTGGAGCCTGCCCTTCTGCAATGGATAGCCCAGAGCTGCTAAGCCTTGGCTGGAGGTGTCACAGCTAATGTTTTTCCTGCAAAATATCCCAGAGCATCCCTCCTCATCCCATCTCTCCACATGCTCATCACAGTGCTGCTCCTGCTCTGCTTTCCTAGCACATGAGGCACAACAGTGAGGAGAGCAAGAAGGTTCATTTCCTACCTGGCTTCCACATCAGTCCAGGTCAGTGAAGAGCTCTTGAGATGTTCTTGCAAACATTACTGGCATCATTGCAATTTGTTTCCAGGGATTTACTTGGTGCTGCTTTTGGTCCTGAGCCTCAGTAACATCAGATAACTTTTAATTAGTGCTGGGTGCTTTGATCTATGATGGAGCAAAGGGATTTTGCCATTTGGATTTTAGCATATGAAATATTAACTTAAATATGTATATATATTTAATTTTTGTATTAAATATTATATAGCAGCACAGGATTAATATTAAAACTTTAATACAGTGTAAATGTCAGAATGAATTGTAGTGATAAAACCTAAATGAAATGTATTTACTTCTGTTTCACTTTCAACAGCAAAAGATTTTCTAGTCAAAAAAGTGGTTTTTTCAACTTTTCAACTGAAGTGCCATTTCTTTGTTCTACAAGAAACCATTCAATTAGAGGTTGTTTTGGGTTTATTTTTACCACTTCTAATTCACATGACCTGAAGACCCAGAGCTTTAATGAGTGCTGAGGCTAAGACCTGCAGTGATAGATGAGAGTGCTGTTAGCTCTGGGATCTTCTCCTCCTAATCTTTCCTCTCCTATTTGTTCCTCTCCTTCCCCTGTCTGGTTCCTAGGAAGAAGACTGCTGTACCTGGCCCTGGCTGATGGTCTCTTAGCAGCAGATGGGTATCCAGAAGGGTTAGTGGGATGCAGCTCTCTGATGCTGGGCAATGCTCAGAGAAGCCAGAGGAAACAAGCAGCCTCTTTTCCTGTGACCATTGCTGGGCTCAGGTAGCACATACACAGCTCAGGAGGTTGTTTGAAAGCCATGGTGAGGATGAATTTGCTGTGTGCATGCTTGAAACGTTGCCTGGTGCAGGTGGTGTGCATGGTGGCAAGGTGGGAAGCTGTCCTCAGGAGCACAGGGTGGCACAAGAGGATGCTTTGAACCATGAGCAGTATGAGGTGAGACTGTGGGGTGGGGATGGTGTCCTGCTCTTGCCTGACCCATCTTCTTGTGATGTTTGGCCCTGCTCACTCAGCTCCCTAGCAGAAGCTGAGAAGCTTTCAACTCCCAGCTGTCCTCTCCTGCCAGTGAAGCAGAGCCTTTCGACCCTGAAGAAAGAAATGCGAGAAAACTGCAAATGAGCCCCTGAGAGGCTGCAGGGAAAGGTCCAAGGGATAAGGGACTAGGGACTCCCTGTCTTGCCAGCTCTGCTGGTGTGGTCCAGGTGAGCTGAGATGCTGAAGGGCTGTGGAAATGTCTGAGCTGGCTTGGGGTGGGATCATGGTGCCCAAAATCCCCTGTGTAGCTTTGCTGTATTAATGAGCCACGCTGCAGCAGAGAGGTGCTTGAGGTTCTGTCCCAGCAGAACAAGTTGTCTGACCTTGTCCCCATCCTGGCTGCACTTCTGATGTTCCAGGTGGCTAGGATGGAAGAGCTCTGTCCCAAAGGCCACCAGGACAGGCAAATTGCTGCCTTGCAATGCTTGAAGCAGTGAGGTGACACCCATGACAGGTGAGGACATGGAGCATGCTGATGGAGCCAGTGCAGAGCAGGCAAGTCTCTTGGAGCAATGCTTGTGTACATGAGGTTTCCTTTCCTTTTCATTGGTTTATCTACATCTTTTATAGAAGCAGCAGCAGATGAAAGGGCTCACCTCTCACATCAACCTCCTATCTAGTGCATTCCAGGAAAATGGTTTTAGCTTGATAGTTTGGTTTGAAGGAACTGATGGCAAAATGAGCTAGGAAAGCAAGCAAGACACCCCAGCTAGTTTAGCTGCATTTCTAGGGGCAGAAATTTGTTCTCTGAAGTAATTTGAGAAGGATACATTAGGCCACATCACTGAGGTGCACTTTAGCTCAGCTCCTTGGCTTCTGCTGCACACCAGGGATAGTTATATACTGCCCCAAATCACTTCTTCCATTCAAAAACAAGTGTCAGGCTTTTGGGATGATGGGGGCAAAGGTAGAGTTGCAACAACTTTTCAAACCTTGCCTCTGGATAAACCTTCTTGTTGAAATTCCTTCCCTCATTGGATGCCATAAATCACATGTGAGGGCTTCCTGGATCAGGAATAAGATGGTGGCCTGGGCTGGTGAGAGAGCAAAGCAGGGTGATGTGCAGAGGTGAGGTACCAGGCCTAGGGCAGTGTGCTGGATGCAGAAGTTGGAAGGTTAGCTTCTAGGAAATTGCTTCCCCTGTGTGGATGGATTTGGGAGCAGCCTTTAATAACAGGGCAGATCACACATCATGATTGCAATTATCTTAAAGAGGGAGATGTGCTGATTTCATATTTGCCTCTGTGGGATCTATAAATCATAGCCCTTGTGTCTAGACATGTGAAGGTGAATAAAAATGAATTGTATTCAGCAGAGATTGTCCCTGACGGTGCAAATGTGAGCCTCCTGGGGCAGGACTGTGCTGCTCAGCACTCTGTGTGTGTGGTCCCTGATTGCATGGCCCTGAGGTGCTTTCACAAATGGAGCAAGTATCAGCACCTGTTCTCTTCCTGCCTGCCAGGAAGGAGCCAGCACTCACTGGAGGTCCCCAGTTGCCCTTGTTGGTCCCTTGCAGTAGACACCTGCAATTCCTCAGCTGAGAGAGCCAGCAGGCACTTGGGGGTGAATCAGCTGAAGGACCTTTTGCTGCAGGGTGACACTAATCCCAGATTTCACATCCTGCTGAGGAAAGCCAAAGACTGGATGCTGTGCTAGGGTCTGGACTAACACACCCTGCTGAGAAGCAGCCTACCTGAAACCACTAGCCAGCAAAGCCACTGTTTCCTCTAGGGATAGTCTCTTTTTCCTTCCCCAGAGCTAATGTAAGGAGTCTCCTGATGGCCCTGTGCAATGTGGGCAGAAAAGAGGGCCAGGCACCAAAATACAGAACAACAGGAACATGAGGGTTGCCCCCAGCTTTGTACCTGGGTAGCTCTGGGGGCTACTGGGACTTCATCTCTGTGGTGACTGCTTCTGTTTCTCTCCCAGCCCAAGCAGGCACAAGCTTGTGTCTTGAGGAGAGGTGGTTTGCTGAGTTGATGAGAAATCTGCCTTTAAATTGGAGGCATTTGTAAGTGTGGCTCTCTGGATGTGCAGGGAAATGTTACTGAGCTGCTGTGCTATCGATTTAGATGTTTACTTGTGGTTTGCAGTCTCACTCCTCTGTTCCTTTCTGTTTGCTGTGTTGGTCGACAGGAGCTATTCCCTCCCTGCCTGGGAGGGAGAGCTGGGTCCTGCTGGCATGGCTGATCCCCACAGACTGGGCTCAGACCTTCATGGGGAACCTCATTCATGGAGCCTGCTGTAGCACAGCACTGTCCCAGCAAAGAAATTTACTTTCCACCTTTCAGGCTCAGTGTTCCTCTGTGGTGATCCATAGGAGACAGAGCACAGCTGCTGAAGCTTATGTGAAGCATCACCTGGTAGTCATACAGAGAAGAAGTGAGGATTTGAAGGGCATGGCAATTTCTTAAAGAAACTTCCAAGCTCCCCCTCTTTGCTGGGTGATGACATCCCTCAGGATGTAACTGTCAAGGGTTATGGCTGGGCTGGCTGAGTGACAGACACTCTCCATGAACCCCTCTCCCTTCCCAAAGGGAAAGAGAAAGGGAATATGGGAGAGAGAGAGCTATGGATTGGAAAAGAAAACTAAACCTGCTTTAATGAAAATAATATTATACAAAAGCACCATCAAACCCAACCCCTGACAGCAATTCCATCACTGTCACCACTGAGGTGTGGCAGCACTGGGGAAGTCCCAGACTGGACTCAGAGGGAAATGGGTTCAGGAGCTGGATTCTGGAACACACAAATTGGGATGGAAGACAGAGCAGTCTCTTCTGTGGACACTGACCATTGAAGAAGAACTTGGCCCTCATGATCCCTCAGCTTTATACTGAATATGATGTACAAGGACTGGAATACCCTGTGCAGGGGAATCCCCATTTGGGGCTGTAGACCTCAAGTGTTATCTTTGCTAGAAGCAGACATAACATATATCTGTAAAAAGATTCTGTTAGCTGCAGAAAGTGCATTACTGAGAAGAGACAGCTGAAAAACAAACCCACTGAATAGAATGGGTTATCTTCTAGCTTAAACCAGAACATTCACTAAGAGGAGGGGTCACGAATGCTGATGGTCTAAAAGAGACCACTAAGAAGAAATTCCTTTCTGCAGATACTGCTTCAGCATCTTGCCAGGCATTAATCCCCCTGGTCCTCACCCCTTGCCCGGCAGAAGCAGCTCAGGGCACTAAGCCGAATGGATAGACTTAATTCTGCTGGCTGGAAAACCCACAGCAGCTGGGACAGAGGGTGGTTTCTGCTCAGGATGAGCCCCTGTTCCCAGTGCTGTCCTCCCAGGCAGGGTTGGCTTGTCATCCCTCTGGTCCTGAGGGACAGGGTGCTTTACCCAGTGCTGCAGCTCTTGGGGTCACCCCAACCTCCCAAACCCATCCAGGGCTGCCCTTCTGCCCCCATCGATGTGACCAGGCTCAACTGGCAGCAGTTTAACACTTGGATGGTGCTTGCAAAGTTCTCTTCTGTTTTCCCAGCTAATTGGGAGCAGGGAGGTATATGTCTTGCATCAGGACTCAGGTCTCCAATCTCTTCCCAGCTCAGCTTTGAGGATCCTGGGTTCATCTTTGCACCTTAAGAGCAGTGAAGATTGTTCAGGTAGAAAAGGAGCATATGGGGCACAGGGTGGAGAAACTGGTTTTGTCCCTTTTGTGGTGTGGAATGGCATAGAAAAGGAGTTGTCTGGATTACAGGGAGAGGAATACCAATTATATTAAAATGGGGGTAAAATCAGGCCATTCACTGACACAACTCATAGCTACAGGCTGTGTATGAAAAAGCTCAGATTTGAATACACAGAAACATTTTGGTTATGATAATCCTGCAGTGTTCAGGC
Organism: Galbula dea; assembly: GCA_013399015.1. Lineage (NCBI taxonomy): Eukaryota > Metazoa > Chordata > Aves > Piciformes > Galbulidae > Galbula > Galbula dea. Next base: position 304,614 of record VWZX01011270.1, on the reverse strand, counting down.
AAAACTCCTGTGGGGTCCAATGGGGGCCTTGCTCGGGGCCTGGAGGATTTACCTTATCTGTCTTGTGAAAATGTTAAAGAGTTTAAAGCCACAGACTGACTGAGCTGGAGGAAAGTGATGTGCAGCAGCAATGCCAGTGGCTGCATGTGCCAGCGGGAGCCAGGTCACAGTGTCCCTGCAGAGGTGCCAGGCTTCCCTCTTTGTCCTTTCCTATTCACCGTACAGCAAGAGGCAAGGGATCAAAGGGAGAACCTTTCTCTCTCCACACTCTGTCAGCTCTTTTTCTTCTCCTTTGTTTCCTTTGTGCTTGGCTGGGCTGTAAAGTCCTCTCTGTTCCTGGCTGCCCTTTGCCCTCAGTGCTCAGTGAGGATGGGAAATGGCCAGTGCAGGGTCACTGGAGGAGCCTTCCCAGGACGTGATCTGCTTTGTTAGTGGTGGCCCTGCCACGTGTCCCTCCCTGGAGGATGCAGTGCCTGCTGTGAGCTTCACAGGCACTGGTATGACCTGGAACGTGAAGCTTTCCTACAACACAGGGTACCATAATGTCCCTGTGTCACTGTGTTCTGCTAAGGAGACAATGAGCCATACCAGCACCTTGAGGATCTGGTCTCCAGTGCAATGCACTGGGATTCAGGCACTTGGAGGCTTTTAAATACTTGTTAGAGCTGCAAAGCGTGGTCACTGGGGACAGTTGTCACTGCCCTTGTCCTGGGTTGGTGGGAGATGGCTGGCTTTGCTTCTGTGCTGCTTCATGCCATGGCTGTTTGCCCTGGGGGCTGCTGCCCCATGTCCCCAGCCACAGTGTGGGGTGTAGAGTCACCATGCCTGGAGGGATCAAAGAGCCATGGAGATGTGGTGTTGAGAGACATGGTTTAGTGGTGACCTGGTGTTGCTGGGTTAACTGTTGGACTTGATGATCTTAAAGGTCTCTTTCAACCAAGATGATTTTATGTACCCTGAGCACCATGCTGGCAGGAAAACAGAGACTTTAAAAACATGTTCTTTAACCTATTCCTGTTTTCTCAAGTGCTGCAGTGGTTTTTTTGGGCCCCATCTCTTTCCTGCATGACCTGAGTTTTATCACTTGAGGCAATTGCATTGACAAAAACCCTTCTGCAAGGTTGTTTAAACCCAAAATGAAGTGGAATGAGAACTGTTGAAAAAGGAGCAGTCTTTGATTTTCACCATCTCCACTTCCCAATATGTGATGGGAAGAAGAGCTGGCCCCAGCATGCCATGACCTTGCAGATACATGGGCTGTGCTGGTGTAGGTGCAGCTCCTCACTGAAGCACATCCTTGCTGCCTTCTGGACAGCTGGAGACAAAAGGGCATGCTGATGTAGAAGGACGAGCTCAAGTGAGGAGCCTCTGGGGAGTTGTTGGAAAATTGGAGATGAGAAGTACACATGAGGCAGCTCAAAAGGCTGGGGCAGGACCAGCCACCAGGGAGGATATTCTTGTGAAAGAAGGGAAATTCTTCCTATAGCTGGACAGCAATCAGATTGTGTCCTGAAGGATAAACCTCTGTGACACATATGATGTTATTCCTCTTGCATTTCAGGTGGTCATGGCTCTTGTCACTAGGGATCTGAACATCTGGTCAGCTGGAGCCCTTCATCACTGAAACCTCAGAGGCAGTTTGTGGGAGCATCCTCCAGAGGTTAGTGACACCTCATGGGAAAGTGCTCATTTCTAAATTCACTGCTGCCTGATTTCACTCTGTATCCTCTTGTCTTTGTGCTGCTGCAAAAAACCAGCCACTGGCAGCTCAGTGCAACAGTGTCTGGTTTTCACCTGATTAACTTTTTTTCCCTCTGTCTTGGGGTTCTTTTCACTTGCTGGTAATTGGTGCTGGGTTGCTGGGGGGAAACCATCTGCGTGACTGGGGAGATTTAGTGAGTCTAACAGAAGGGATGTTATCAGAGTCTGGTACTTTAGAAGACTATGGTAATCCAAAGCTGATTACAGCTGGACTAGTGCAGCAGGAAATTTGCAACATATTGGACACTGACACTTCCCAGAGGTATCAAGCAGGTTGGAGCTGTCTGTTTGTGTTGGGGGATGGGGAGGGTTTCCTCTGCATTTACACGAAAGGGGGCAAATGGTGATCCTTTCCCTTTGAGATCATGGCTGCTGTACAGCTTTGCCAAAGGAGGTGGGAGGGAAAAAAATCAGATGGAAAAAAGGAGATGGAGAGCACCTCATCCACTCCCTGGGCTGGCAGTGGGTCTGTAGCTGTGAGGGTGAACATGTCCACAGCCAGCTGTCACGTTCCCCTGCCATAACAAAGTCCCCATCTAGGACTGCTCCCCATGGGCACAGGTCAGTCCCTCACAGCCTTCCCAAGTGTGTGGATTTATGTCCTTGGGTTTGGCCACACTTTCGTGTTGTCCCCAATGAGTAATGCAGCCAGTGCAAGTCAAACACATACATTCCAGGTGTTGAAGGGAGCGATGGTGTACCCCTGCTGGGGCACAGAGGTAGCTCTCACTGCTGTCATGCTTCAGGAAGGAACAGTAGGGATTTGATCACCTTCAGACCTATAAATGTCACAACAAGCCCTGCTAAAAAGTCTGTCCCCATCTTTCTGATAGGCTCTTCAAGTACTGGAAGGCTGCATTAAGGTGTCCCTGGATCCTCCTCCAGGCTAAACAACCTCAACTCTCTCAGCCTGTCCTTGCAGTAGAGGTGTTCCAGCCCCCTGATCATTTCTGTGGCCTCCTCTGGAACCACTCCAGCAGGTCCATGTCTCTGCTGTGCTGAGGACCCCAGAGCTGGCCCCAGCACTGCAGGTGAGGTCACTTCAGAGCAGAGCAGAGGCAGAATCCCCTCCCTTGACCTGCTGGCCATACTGCTGGGGATGCAGCCCAAGATAGAGTTGGTTTCTGGGCTGTGAGCACACACTGCCAGCTCGTGTCCAGCTTTTCACCCAGCAATCAGTTCTGCTGGTGCTTTTGTGAGCAGAAAAAGGGCTTGTGAGGGGCACTCTGAGCCAGGGGCTGTGTCACAGGAGCAGCAGCATGGAGCCAATCTGGAAGTGCAATGTAAAAGAGAGCAAAGACACAAGAGACTCCTACACCAGCCTGCTCTCATCATTTTTGGGGTGTTTGTCTCCACTTGTCTCCCACTCGAGCACCCATGCAGTGGGTGTCCTCCCCTCAATGCCGACAGCAGCATCCAGCTTTGGCAGTGCTGTGGGTCAAGCAGGAGGCCACACTCAGGCTGCCCCTCATTGAACTGAGCTATTGATTGATATTTTGATCCTTACTGCTTTATATACTTGCTCAGTAATAATTTGCTTAATAAACCCTTGCTATGGTGATTACTGAGTCCCCAAGCCTTTTGATTTCCAATTGCATTCCCAACCCCAAAGACATCAGAGTTTTTGTGTTTCCTTTGAGGATTGTAATAGCCCAGTGCTTGTGCAAACACCATTTGATTGAGCCAAGAAGGTCAATGGTCTCATGGAATGCTTCAAGAAGAGTGTGACCAGTAGGTCAAGGAGGTTGTCCCCTCACTCCACTTGTCCCTAGTGAGGCCAGAGCTGGAGTACTGGGTCCACTTCTGGGCTTTTCAGTTCAAGAGAGACAAGGAACTACTGGAGAGAGTCCAGCAGAGGCTAGGAAGATGCTGAGGGCACTGGAGCAACTCTGGGAGGAGGAAAGGCTGAGAGTCCTGGGGGCTGCTGAGCCTGGAGAAGAGCAGCCCCAGAGGGGATCTGCTCAATGCTGAGCAATATCAGCTGGATATATCAATAAAAGATAGGGGCAAGAGGATGGAGCCAGCCTCTTTTCAGTGGTGCCCAGTGACAGGCCAAGGGGCACTGGGCACAAACTGAACATGAGGAAAAGACTTCTTTTCTGTGAGGATGCCAGAGCCTTGGCCCAGGCTGCCCAGAGAGGTTGTGGAGTCTCCTTCTCTGGAGAGATTCCAACCCCAGCTGGAGATGATCCTGGAAAACTTGCTTTGGGTGACCCTATTTTAGCAGGGTGGTTGGACTAGATGATCTCCAGATGTCCCTTCCAACCCCAACCATGCTGGGAGGTCGTGGGATTTATACAGCAATGTTCCACAGTGAGGGAAGCATCCTCCTTCCCATTAGTGCAGCATCCAGCATGGCAAGGCCCTGGCTATGTACAATCCAGGAAGAGAAATATGAAATAACATCAATAAAAGGAAGCAGAAGCGGAGCTTGCCAGATGCAGCCATGCAGGGGGTTGTCAGGAAATGCCAACACTGCATGCAGGCTCTCTGTGAGATTAGAAAGTGTTGGGAAATTGTCCCCCTGAGTCTTTAACCAGGAATGGACAGTATGCAAATACAGTTAGTTAATCATTGCAAAATAGGACAAGGTTTCCAGGGGCAGAAGGCAATTTTATTCTTTCATTATGCAGGCTCCTAGCTCTTAAATGTGGTGAAGAGAATTTTAATTTTATAATTTTTTTTATCAGCAAACAAAAGTGAATGGGAAGGTTTGTACCAGGAGATGCTCTTGGAGACCCTCTCTGCTCCTGGGGGGATGGAGGCAGGGTCCAGGGGGCTGTGCCAAAGGCTCCTGAGTGCTTGGTGTGGTCCCAGTTACAAAGCTGGTGGCACCCTTCCCAGCTGCAGCTGGTGTGAACTTTTGTCCTGGCCTTATCTACAAGCCAGCTGTAAACCCTAGAGGTGGCTGCAGCCATCTCAGGGGGCCTTGCCAGGCTGGAGGAGCCAGTTTGGTCCCATAGGCAGATTTATCACACTGAAATAAGGACAGCAGCCTGGAAGGTTTGTGAGCACAAGGCAGCAGGCAACAGTGCCCATGGGGCAGGGTGGCATGAGCAGATACACCCTCAGCCTGGACCCCACTAACAGGGTGTCAGGGATATTTATTCATCTCTCATTTTCTCATTTGCTNGGAAAGAAGAAAAAAAAAAAAGTTCCTGTTTAGCTGTTTCAGTCTAATTTGGGATGAAACACTGAAATATTCCTTGGCCTGAGGCAGTGTTTAGCAAGCTCTATTAATACAGCTGCATGCATATTGAAGCATATTAATAGCCAGGCTGCTGGGAGGGGGGTGCACATCTGACTGTGCCTTGATGCCACTGCTGATGCCATGAGGCTGTGTCTGTCCTCACTGCCATGCCAGGCAGGGATGTGGGATGTGGAGCTACCTGCTCTCCAGGCCTTCCCACTTGTGTGTCCCATGGGAACCTTTTTGGGCCTCCCTACCGAACGTGTGGGGGCCACATGGCCTCCAGCCACTGGGTGAACCCTGGGCTGTGGGTGCTTCGGGTGCTTTCGACTGTTTTGCTGCCTCTAGATGGCACTGACCCAACGTGCATGCTTCAGGAGCAGGACAGATTCTGAATGATCCCTTTTTCCCACCCTTGAGTTATTTTTGTTTTAGAATCCTGTAATAATGGATGCTCAGTTTCGACAAACGAGGTGCTGATTGCAGAAATAATCGATGCCATAGAGAGACAAGAGCCTGTCCCTGCTGGATTCTTCCCTCCTCTCCATGTGTGAGAGCTCCCAGGAGGGAGCTGAGCAGGGCGCCAGGGCAGAGAGATGCGCAGCCCCATGAGCTCTGCTGGATGCTCTCTTCCTTGCCAGCATCCTTGTCACACCAGTGCAAAATGCCCTATATAGGATGGTGACAGCACAGAGTGCACCTGGGCAGGGTCCTCAGCTTTGAGAGCCATCCCCCATTTTGCTCTGGGTTATCTTCAGTAACAGCTTTGCTCTCTAAATCCCATTTTATGCTTATTTCCACATCCCTTGAGTCAGGCAACAGGAATCTGCCTTAAATCCTGGAGCAACATGAGATCTGGAGAGCTTGGGGATGCACCATGGACCAAAGACATGAGGAGAGGGAAAATTCCTGCTATGGAGGATAAAATGCTCCAGCTTGGGTGGGAATGGGATGCAAAACAGTGCCTGGTCCCTGAGCAGCCCCTTTCTGTCTGCTCTTTGTGTCATCCATGCCCCCAGCACCCTGCTTCTCCCCTGCAGGGACTGGGATGTGCTTTTTAACCGTGGGGTTAAGTGCTGGGGAAGACTTCTTTATAAAGAGACATAAGACTTTCTGGGTGCTGCAGGGACTTCAACAGCCAAAGGGTATCAGAAAGAAGGGCAGTGCTGCAAAGACAGGAGCCTATGGGGTTGTCCTGAGCCCCTCACTGCCTCCCTCCGCTGTGCAGCTGAAGGATGGCTCCAGCCACCGGGGGTTGCTTATCTGATAGAAGACAGAGCCCCCAGGGTCACCCAGGCTGAAAGGCTCCTTATGGTCCCTCCTGAGAAATAATCAGAGCCTTTTTGACAACACTGTGCCTAATCTTGTGGATCATAATGTGCAGAGAAGGAGAGCAGGCATGGGGCTGCTCCAGGCCAGCACATTACAGTGGAGCATCTCTCTCCAAAGTGTCTCTCTGGGATCCTGCATGGGTAAAGAAGGGTTAATAGCCTGTCCCATAGCATCCATATGAAGGTATTTGAAGATAGGTGTGATTGTTTTCTATGCTTGCTGGGCAGCCTGAAGAAGGGTATAGTGTCTATATGTTTGTTTGTACTTGAGTATTTATTTGTTCATATTTTTAGCATTCTTCTGGAAGCTGCCTAAAGGACAGGGTGACATTATTTAAGCTTTATTTAAAGGACAAGTCAGGGGAGATTTCTGGGAAATTGGGGCTATTCCCCATGCAGTGAGGGAGGGGAATACTGAATTCCCTCCTTTCCAGCACAGATTAGCAAATATGTGTTGCCCGAGCAGGAGGGAATACAGTTTGGTTGGGAAATTTGTCTAATGCAGGAGACAGTTCTTCTCCCAGGGACTGCTGTCCTTGCTGTCCTGATTTCTTGGAGATGGATATCCTGTACACTTTGGGAAGGTCTGATGGATAGGTTCTTAGCTCCTGGAATTGACATTATTGCTTCCAGCATGAAAACCAAAGCAAAACACTGAAAATAACATTTTCAAGGAGTTTTTGGGAAGGGTCATAATGTCATTGGAAGAAAAATGGATGTTTGGTTTGGATGAGGGCTCATCAATTGTCTGGGGGCTGAGTGCCTCTACTGGGAAATGTGAATGTGGTTAAAACATTTGCACTATCTTCTATTTGCAAAGTTACTAAAGCTTCCAGAAAAGTTGCTTTTAGAGGTTCCAGTATGTATTTAACTCTTCCTTCAGCAAATGTTTCTGGCTTTTATTCTTGCTGAGTAGATGGAGCTGACTTTTAAAGTTTATTGTTGTCTTGCTGCATGTCCTGTTGCAGGAATAGGGAGCTCAGGTCCCTGTTCTGGTCCTGGTAGGATCCTGTTTGCTCTTCTGACTTCCAGCTCTAGACTCTTTTGCAGGGCTTTTCTCCTCACTGGAGAGAAACATATGGACATGAGGTTCTGAGAGCAAATAAAGAGCTCTTTTTTTCCCTATTATCCCAAATGGTGAGTGTCCCTTTTCTTGTCCCACCACTCTGCTGACAAGGTGGCAGCTGCTCAGTTACTTTCAGGGTAAGGTGTGAGAAGTGTCCTTAAATATTGGTTGGAAGTAACTGGTCACCTATGGCTTGCTCATAATTCTGCACAGCCAAGGGACCTGTGAAACAGCAGAAGCAGTGGGATCACCAACCTGCCCAAATATCAGACAGGTTTTAGGGCAGGATGCCAATGGCAGAACATTGCATTCCTACACGTCCACTGGGGAGGAGGGAGCAAGGTCTAGTGCCCTGGACTCACTCTGAGAAAACAAATCCTCCAGCCACAGAGAGATAAAGATGAGGAAAATCAATCTGAAGCATTTATAATGAATAGTAAATAAGTAAATATAGGCTAGCTGTCTACACAGGTACATAGCTTCATCAAGAGACACTGGTGACATCCTGATAATGGCTTGCATTTAATAACAGGATTTAACATCCCTGTAAAGGGAGCAGGCAGTCATCTGTTGCCAGAACTGTGAGATAGAGTTTTCTTGTATTACACTTTCACAAATTGCTTGTGAAATAAGGTCAGGCATTGGAAGAGTGAGATGCCATCCCTTCTGCTTCCCAGCTGGAGCACAACCTACTGCCTTGGATGTGTGGAGACCAAGTGGTGGCTTCACCTGGCTGCAGTGAGGGATCCAAGCCCCTCTCTGGTCCCATGGGGCAAAAGCTGTGTAGTGGCTGGTGTGGCTGGGGCTCTGTGATGGGGCCTCTCTTTGAAGCAGAGGCTGTGCATCCTTAAGGTCATGGTCCTGCTCTCAAGGGGATAATCTCTTGGGGATTCTCTCCGACCAGTTCCTAGGCTGCAGAACCACAAACCCCCAGCATAGCTGGGGCTTAACCCAGCAGTACAGACCATCCACTGTAATTCCAGACTTTCCTACCCCATTACAACCCTGACCATCCACTGCAATTCCAGACTTTCCCAACCCATTACAGCCCCACTACATACTCGGATACCGTCACAGGCAGCTCTGCTTCCCTGGAAACTCTGCAAGATCTGGATGTGCTGGCATCCTTTGAGAGCTGGGATGGGTTACCTGGGGGGGATCAGCTCTACCCCCTCCCCAAATCCCTGCTCAGCAGCCAGCAGGCTCCCAGGGTGGAGAGCTGGGTGCTGGGCAAGTGTGTGCTGCAAGGCTGTTGTAGGCTGTATCAAAGGGCTCTGTTGATATCATGGTAACCACAGGGGTGAAACTTGATTAGCTGGGGTTGTGATCAATAATTAATGATGGTTATTTATTATTTGTTAAGTGCCAACACTGTGCTTGCTTCCAGCTCCCCCAATGGATACAGAGCCTTGCTCAGCAGCCCTGAGTTGCATTTTTATGTTGCTCATAGGTCACAAAAGATTTCACAGAAAGAATATTTTTTAAAAGTCTAATCTTTTGTAGGGAGAGAACAGAAACATCCTACTGCTGGAAAATTGGCTGTAAAACTGGGGAGAAAAAGTCTCTTTTTTTTCCTTTTTTTTTTTTTTTTTCCTAGTGGTTTGATTTCAGGACAGCTCTCAGCCAGCTCAGGATGACATAATCTGCATGTCAGAAGTCAGCACAGGAGCAGTGGGAGTTCATTTCTGCAGCTCCTCTGCTCTGCACTAAGCAGGAGCTGTGCTGAGAGCATCAGAGCAGAGAGAAGTGAGATGTAATGCAGTTGGATTTGAAAAGATTTGAATAATTTAGTTGACTGGGTCAGGGGCAGAATGTGCCACTTGTGGTACCTCTGAAGTTGTGTTAATGCCTGAGGGCTGCGATTCACCCTGGGGCAGGGGGTGAAGGAAGGTCCTTGGCTTTCCTTCAGCTGCCTGGAGGGATGCTGGCACACACGTGGTCCCTGTTGACAGCTTGCAGTGGGTGTGGGCAGGAGGACAGGTGCCACTGAGGGGGCTTTAGCTCTCGGGAGAGAGGTATCTGTGCCTTGAGTCTAATTCTGTACCAAGGCAAGGGATTAAACAAGAAGAGAGGCCAGGGAGATGGGATGGAAAGAGCAGGTGGTGCTGACAGCAGGACAAAATACTTAAAGGTCCAGGAACTGAAGTGGATGCAATAATTTGGATCCCCCTCTGAAAACCAACTTCCTCTGGGCACTCTGTAGTGGTAGGAGAAGCTTACAGTGGGTAGGCAAGGAGCTGCAGTCTGTCTGCCCACCTCTGCCCTTGACAAGCAAGGTGCTGCTTGCTGTGCCCCTCATGGGGATGACCTCTGCTGTGCTGAGCACCATCACCTCCCTCCTTGAGCACTGGGTGAAAACAAGGCTGGGTTTTCAAAGGGGAAAAAGAAAAGCAGCTGGGTTTTGAGAAAACACCACAGGTGATTCTTTAGGACTTTATAGACCCCTTCTGAGAGATCCTTTCATGGATCTAGGGGAGCCTAGAACTACAGACCCACTCTACAGAACCTTTCCTTAAAGTCCTAGATCCCAGATCTAGGGGAGGGTCTAGAACTAGAGACCCACTTTATAGACTCCTTCCTATAGGTCTCTTCAGGGATCTAGGGGGTCTAGAACTACAGACCCCCTTTATAGCCCCTTCTCAGAGGTCCCTTGGCTACCCTGAGGGATGACTGCTCACTGTTAGCAGGAGAGACAGGGAAGTGCCCCTGTGGACCTGGGGCTGGGGAAGTCACCACTGAAGCTTCCATTTCTCCTATTGATATACTGGCTCATCTTTTATTTTAATGAACTTAGCAGCCTTTTAAAGCTAATTATATTTCTTGCTCTATTGCTCCAGGAGATTAGAGAACCTTTTCTCATTTCCCACCTAGACAGAACTCCAGCCCAATTCCCCTGGCACAACAAGGGTGGTGCCCCCACGACACCCGTGGGAGATCCCTGTGTGATCTGCAGGACAAGATCTCCCCAGCAGACCCCACCACCACACACTGCAGTGTACATACAGGTGTTACCTGGGTTAAAAGCATTCAGGCTCACTCTGCCATCCCCATCTGCTGCATGACTGCCTCCTCAATCCCTCCCATTCCTGGTATCGCTCTTCTTTCCCCTGTGCTCTAGCTCACATCCCTTCTCTCCCAGGCTTCATAGGGTTGTCTGGAACCAGCGAGTGCAGGGCTGGGGTTGGTGTGTGATGGATGCAACCTCACACCTTCCCAACAAATGTGCCTTGGCTTTCTGACAGCAGCACAGCCAATTTTTAAGTCAGCTTTGGATACTCTATAGCCCTACTGTTATCTTGCTGGTCCTGCTGGCTTGGACAAATTGCTTAAGTTTTGTGCCTGTGGTTTAAGTGTATATATATATATAAAAATCATATATGTATATATAAATATACATACATATATATGGGGGTTTTGCCAGGAACTTTTGTTCCCATCTTATCCCAGCCTCGTGTCACGTGGAGCAGCAGAGTTAATCTCTACAGAGAAACAATTTGGGATGTACAGAGCTTTATTTCGCATGGAAACACTCTCTAGTTAATCCCTGTTTTGATGCAACAAGAAAGGGAATGAAGGGTTAATGAACCTTCCCTGAAGAGATTAGTCTGGAATTGTCAAGGCTTCTTTAGTTCTGCAACGTTTATTAAAGGCTGTTTTTTTGTTTTATTGTTGTAATTCTCCATTCAAAGAAATCCCTCCTGGAGAATTCTTTCAATTTGGTCTCCAGCACAGAAATAAACTGGCTTATCTGAGATCTTTTAATATCATATTCAGGGCTTTTAATAAATGTGAGTTTCATCAGTGCCTTTTTTTTTTTTACCCCCTTGTTCCTTCTATTTTTTTTTTAACTCGTGAGACAATTTAATATTAACACATCACACCTTATCACCCAATAACACTTAGTCCCTGTAATCTTATGACAGGCTAATTTCTGTAGCAACATCCCCTGTGTCAAATCTGCTCCATTCCATTACTACACTGGCTGCTCGTGCAGCCTGGGTTGGTAATGAATATTCTGGCTTCTAAGCTTTTATCTAAGGATTATGAAATGAATTTGGAGTTTAGCTTGAGGGAGTTACAGCTTCATTTTGCCTACTGGAGTGAGTTCATATTGTTGGGATAAATTGTAGGGGAGGGGGCATGCTAAAAATGCAAAATGGAGAACAGAAAAAAATATATCTCTATAAATATATATGAGCCAAATCCCCTGAGTGGGGTGGGGTATTAAGTGAAAAAGGGTTAATTGAAAAGAGAGATAGGGAGAAGCATCTGCCTGGCTCCTGGGGAAGGGTGAGAGTGGCAGTGTGGTGACTTGCACCATCTCCCATGTGGAGAAGTGTTGGAAGAGGCAGGTTTGAGCTGGAGGAAGGAGAGGGTTGTTCTCACTCTTCTAGGTGGTCACCTGCCACCAGCAGTGGTGGGAGCCCTGGGAGCCCTGTCTCAGTGCCTCTCCCCTCCTCCCTTTCTCTGCTGCCACGAAGCTAACAGATTTCACTTAATTTAATATGTGCAGCTCAGAAGGCTGGAGATGAGGTGAGCTCATTTGGCATAATTATGGGATGTGTCAGGAATGTGAAATTCAAGGCAGTGTAACTGTCCTGGAGCCATCACACCTCCGACAGCTTGTCTGCTGGTGCTGCTGCAAGGCTGGGAAATGCACCTGCTTCCTCAAGCAGAAAATAGACTCTTAAAAAAACCGGGTGAAGGCTAAACTTCTATCGTGGGGCTTATGTCTAACATATGCTTCCCATCCCTGCCCAGCTGCCCCCTCCCCACACCTCCTCACTTGGCTCTTGTGAGCCCCTCGGCACAGGGCTGAAGTGGGAGACGCCACCCAGGGCAGGACACGGGGAGTGGGGACGAGGGAGCTCTGGCCCATGTGCTGCTTGGACACAAGCTTGTGGAAAAGGTGTGGATGCTCTTGCTGATATGCACAACTCTTCCTGGGGTGGGAGAGTGGGTTAGGCAATGTGCATGCTCAGGTCAGGACTGGAGCACTCTTGGCTATCCCCATCCTCTCCTGCCTGTCACAGGCAGCTGACAGCCACTATTCCATCGTTATTGTATGGAGCAGCATGGGGCAAAGACGTGGCTGTTGTGAGCAGAGGTGGGTGCCTGTTTCATTTCTGTCTGATTTCTGCCTGGATCTCTCTTACTCCTCACTTTATCTTTTGACAGTCCCATCTTCTCAGGAAATCTCCCACCCCTGCTCCCCTCGCAGGTGATCTGGAGCAGTTAGCCAAGTCCCAAGCCCCAGTGGGTTCAGCTTTGCTTGGCTGTCTGCTGCCTTTTCAAAGCTTTGGAGCACACTTCTCCAAGCTTTCTGCCACCAGTAAGGAAATAAATAGATGGCACTGGCCTGCTAATACCAGACAGCAGTGTTTTTTTGACAGGAGACAGCGGTGTTGTGCCTACTCCAGTTTACACTGGGGATGTGGGAGGGTGTTACCTGTCTCAGCCCTGCCCATCCACTCTGCAGAGTGCCAGCACTCACCCCCTGCCTGCCTCTCCTTTCCTCAGTGAACACCGGCTAATGAATTCGACAAAAAATAATTACCTTGCCATAAACTGGCGATTAGCATATGAATTGGAGTTTAACATATGAAAGGGCTTTGGATGCCACAGAAAATTAATACAGAAAATGACCATAATGGAATAACAAATGACACTTTAAAAAGTTGGCTCCACAGAGCAGGGCTGACATGGTGCTGACTGGCACCAGCATGCTTGGGCTAGTCTGGGGAGAGGCAGGGAGGAGACATCCCATTCTGACCCCCCCAGAGCAGGCTGGCCCCAAGCCTTGGGGCTGTCTCTACCCTGTTACACTGGAGCTGAGGCAATTCCTTCAGGTAAAACCTCATTTGTGTTCTGGCACTTGCTTCTCATTTAGCTAGGTGGTTTATTTTTGGCCCATGGCTTTTGTCCAGAGTGATTGTTTTGTTACTGGTGGTTAACCTGGAGCCTTTTCCACTTGAGCTTTAAATACCCTGGCCAGACTGGCTTTCAGCTGCCTCCTTAATACATCCAGGACAGAGGGATTTTAAGACAGCTGTTGAGATGTGTTGTCACATTGTTAAAAACAATCTGGGGATGGAAATTATTATTCACAGGTAAAAAGTTTTCTAGGACAGAGTTAAGCTGCTAAAGACAAGCCATTTATTTTCTGAGGGGAGGGGGAAATCCCAAGCTCTTATTAGAATATGAAAGGGATGAAGATGGTTAAATGTAGTTTGGGTAACAGCAGCTCAATGAGCTGCCACTCATGGTGCTGAGCTGTCACCTGGGCTCTGCATGAGCTTGTAGACTGCAAACCCCAAGATATTGGCTTAAGTTGCCTTTCCCGAAATTAAAAGGCAACATTTCTAAGGTCAACCTTAGAAATAGTGTGGCCAGCAGGACTAGGACAGTGATTGTTCTCCTCTACTGAGCCCTGGTGAGGCTGCACCTTGAATCCTGGGTTCACTTTTGAGCTTTTCACTAAAGAAGGACATTGAGGTGCTAGAGTGTGTCCAGAGAAGGGCAACAAAGCTGGGGAAGGGTCTAGAGCACAAATGTTGTGAGGAGCAGCTGAGGGAGCTGGGGTTGGTTAGCCTGGAGAAGAGGAGGCTCAGGGGAGACCTTCTCACTCTCTACAGCTCCCTGAAAGGAGGTTGGAGCCAGGAGGGGGTTGGTCCCTTCTCTCAGGTAACAAGTGAGAGGACAAGAGGAAATGGTCTCAAGTTACACCAGGGGAAGTTTAAGTCGGACATCAGGAAAAATTTCTTAATTGAAAGAGTAGTTGTCAAGCTCTGGCCCAGGCTGCCTAGGGCAGTGGTGGAGTCACCACCCCTGGAGGGACTGAAAAGCCATGGAGATGTGGTGCTGACATGGTTTAGTGGTGGACTTGAAAGTGCTGATAAACAGTTGGACTCAATGATCTGAAAGGTCTCTACTAACCAAAACAATTCTATGATACAGTTCTATGACTCTCTAACTTTACTTCCTTGTGGTTAAGCTCTCCCCAACTTTTGTTTCTGTTCCAAATTTCCTGAGAGGCCACTCAGATATTTACTACTTCCAGGGAAATCCCTGCAAGGTTCTTTGCCATGGTTTCACCTCCCCTGCAGGCTTTTGTGGATGGTGCTGTTCCGTTCACAGTACTGCACTGCCCTTGGAATCTCAATCCCTTCCCAGCACTGGATGTGTTGCCTTTGCCATGTGCAAAGTCCTCCCTTGTGGCCTGGGTGTAGTCCAGATGACAACTCTATGGTTTCCTGCCTGTCCCTTTGCTTTCTCTTTGATTTGTTGGGTTTTTTTCCCCCTATTTTGCCTGTGAGCAGCAGACCCCTAGGATGTGTGTATGCCTAAGATAGTAACATAATTATACCTTCCCAGCTGCTGTCTGTAAATGCTCTTGCCATGAGTGCCAATTAAAATAAATGCAGATGATTTGGAACTTAAAGGACAAACAAATTGCTTTTTGTCTCCATATCAGCCTGGGTGCTGGGGCCATTAGGGTGTTCTGCATTTTACATTTATGACCTGTTTTGGTTCCTTTTAGCTGTGCTAAGACCTCAGCCTGGTTACTAACTAGGGCAGGCAGGCAGCAGTGTCCCTGGTTGTTTGCTGGACTGGCTTCTGCAGCCAAGGGAGATTGAGGGAAGGTTCTCCTGCCCTGACCACTTAGCTTGCTTTGGATGGAGGAGCAGAGAGGGCTGGATGCCCTCATGGCTCAACAAGCAAACACTGATCTCAAGAGCTTGCTCTAAATTTCCAGCCAGGCAGAGCAAGCCAAATAAGACAACCATGTTCTGCCCCGAGGGTTAGCTACCTGCTGCTGCAATGCTAATTGCAGTGAATTGTGTCCATCAATTATAGCAAAGAGGGTTTGCTTCCTGCAGCAGGGGAGAAGCTCTGATCCTCTCAAAGGAGCTTTCTGCTAATCAGCTGAGAGATGGGAGGTTTGGGAGACAGCTAATGAGTGGCATGTGAGCATCCTTTGCCAGCCTGTAACTAGCATGTCCTCAGTCATCCCAAACGCTGCTTTGACTTGGATGGTTGTGCTCTGGGTCATACTCACAGGCCCCCCACCCTGCTGTTGACCCTTACCTGCCTGCTGTCAGGAAGGGCTGAGCTGTCCATGGCCATCCCAGGCTGCTTCTCCTTGGGTTTTCTGTAACAACCTTGGCCAGGTTGCTCGTGGTCCCCATGGAAATGACCATCACTTTGCGTCCCTCAGGGCCCTTTTGAGGGTCTGGCTTTCCAGTGAGACCCTGTGTCCTGCCAGAGCTGTGGTGGGATCATCCAGCAATCTGAGTTGAAACTTCCCTTTGCTTCCTTCAGATAACTATTTTAATTGTAGTTAACTATGATACTGCTAACAAGAAGAGGGATTTCACACTCTTGCCAGCTTTAGGAATCTATTGTTCAGGCTGTTTACCTCCCTTCTTGTTCCAAGGAATGATTAATTGTCTCCTTGGACAAGGTTGTCCTCTAAAGTGGTGGTAATTTATGTAATATTTCTCCCTTCATACAGTAGTGATCTGCTGCTTACAGGTACTGCTCCTGGAGTCTGCTTTTGGGGATGCTCAGCTCTGTGCCTGACCGGTCCTGGAGGGACCAGAGCAACCTCACAGCTCCACACCCCAAGGTGAAAGGGCTCCTGGAGATCACCTCTGCTGCCTCTTTGTTGCTCTCTCCCCAGTGCATTTTGGCATAAATTTTACTTCTGTTTTCATGTTAAAAGCTAACTAAAATGAGAAAGTCCTTGTTGAGCCTGCTCTGTCTGGGAGGACACTCTGGGTGATATTGTAATGCCACTGAGTTTTTTAGTTTGAGTTTTTCTTACCATTAAATCC
This sequence comes from Galbula dea, assembly GCA_013399015.1. NCBI lineage: Eukaryota > Metazoa > Chordata > Aves > Piciformes > Galbulidae > Galbula > Galbula dea. The sequence goes on along the minus strand of VWZX01011270.1, from coordinate 288,429 downwards.
TGAAGTTGGATATTCTGATATAGAAGAATTCAGAATGTGTTTTTTTCTTGTCAGCCACACGGGCATATCTCTAGGCAAAAATCTTTCCATCTGGGAAGAAGGGAGTGGTGCAGGTGACCTGGAGAAACTGCTAGGGTAACAACCCAATTTTTAACATGGATAAATATGCTCAAATCCTACTCACTCTTAGAGTTCTGATCTTAGACCTGGGTTTGGCAGAGCATCACACCCCCCTGCTCTGAACCTTCACAGTGTCAGGAAGGTGTTGGCTGTGTTGCCTCGCAGAGGCCAGCAGCGTTTTGGCATGTGTTTGTACAGAAACACCTACAGAAAGCTCCTGAGGGCTTAAGTTAGGCTTAGAGCAGGGAGAAAAGAAGATTTGCTGACTTCTTTCTGTTTTGTTGTTTGGCCAAACATTCCCTGTGGGGATATAAGATGCTCATTCTCCTTTGCTGCTTTGCCATGAAGGGTTTTGTCTTCAGTTCAGATTTATTCATCTACATGAACAGAGTACATGGTTTTGACCAAGTGTAGGCATTAGGTTAAACCAATATTGCAATAAAAAGGAAATCCTTATTCTCTGCAAAAATCCTCAGTACTCTGTAATGACAAAAGGAGGTTGTGGTGAGATGGAGGTTGGTCTCTTCCCCAGGGTTACCTGTGAGAGGACAAGAGGAAATGGCCTCAAGTTGCACAAGGGGAGCTTTAGACTGGATATCAGGAAAAATTTCTTCCCTGAAAGAGTTGTTAGGCATGGGCTCAAGCTGCCCAGGGCAGTGGTGGAGTCACCATCCCTGGAGGTGTTTAAAAACATAGAGAAGTGCTACTTAGGGACATGGTTCAGAGGCATGGTGGTGACAGATTGATGGTTGGACTTGATGATCTTAGAGGTCTCATTCCTTAATGATTCTGAGATTCTGTGATGTATCTTGTGTCCAAGGGAGACAAATAGGCACATGAACTGCCTGACTTTGTCTGTGCAGGAGTTTCCCAGTAACCTCTTTATCTGATCTGTGTTTCATGGTCCTCCCTGGGCTGGACAGGGACTCATGAATGAGTAGTGGAGTTGTGCTGACCAGGTCAGGTATTCAGGTGTGGTTGGGTGGCAAAGAGGCAGAACTGACTGGAGTTTTAGGGCAATTCCAAAACTTTGGATTTTCCTATTGCTCTCTCTTATCTCCTTTTTAGAGTTACAGGTCATGTGCAAGACCCAAGTTGTAGCAAGCACCAATTCCCCAAGGTCCTGGAGCCACTGGGTAACAACACAGCTCCTTGCCCTGTCCCATGCCATCAGACCTTAACACCTTCCCTCCTCTCCATTCTGCCAGCTAATTATTGCCCCTTTTTAAACACATAGAAATGGTGCAGAGAAAGACCTTTGCCATGAGCCTTTGGAGGATGAGGGGTAGGCACTGGGGCTATGACATCAGCTCATCTTCAATGAGGAGATGCTGGTGAAGCAGGAGCACCCTGCTCCTGCAGATGCAGCCACCCCCTTGAAGGCAATCTCCAGGTTAGACTCCAGGATGAAGCTGCTCTGCTATTTTTTCTCCTTTAATTTCTTTTTTTCCTGATTGTTGGAGGCATTTCTGCATTTGGGGAGTGCCACAGCCCTTGGGGCTCTGTCACTTCAAAGCCTGTCCCCCTTAATGGCAAATCTCCCAGCCCGTTGCCACCCACCTCTCCCTTCCTGCTGCAGCTCCCCCCTCTTCTCTCTCCCTCCCACCCTGCTGCCTTAATTCTTTATGGACAAAAGCTGACTTTAGCACAAGTCTCCTTTGATCAAAGGGAGCCTTATCCAGTCCCAGAGACAGGCTCATCCTGGGGAGATGGCAGGAATTAGGTCAGCTCTGCAGTGCTCAGCATCAGGGCTGCTGGCCACCCTCCTCCTGCCGTTGGAGACCCCCTGGGGTAAGGATCTGCTTAGGGGTGCCTGGGGTTCCCCTCAGCACTCCCATATGGGTGAGCAGCCTGTCCTTGACCCATCAGCCTCCACTTGCTGCCTCAGGGTGCCCCAAGATGTCTTGGGGCAAAGGTCACTGTCCTGGGTGGTGATACTGTCAGGATGGGATTCATCAGGCTGGCAGCAATGAGCATTGTGAGCAGGAGTAGGCCTGTTAGAAATGGAATTAATCCCCTTGCCACTCAGCCCATCAGAGCCCAAGCCCCTTTATCAGCTCTGCCACTATAACACAGTCATCTACATGGAATCACAGAATCATTTTGGTTGGAAGAGACCTTTAAGATTATTAAGTCCAGCCTTTATTTCATTGCTGCCAAGTCACCACTAAACCTTGTCCCTCAGTACCACATGTCTTTTAAATCCCTGCAGGGATGGTGACTCCTGTTTCAGGGCTTAGCAACCGTTTTGGGGAAGAAATTTTTCCAAATGTCTAACCTAAACCTCCTCTGGCACAACTTGAAGCTGTTTCTTCTTGTCCTATCATTTGTTACCTGGGAGAAGAGACCAACCCCCACCTGGTTCCAAAACCTCCTTTCAGGTAGTTGTAGAGAGCCAGAAGGTCTCTCCTGAGAGGAGGCTAAAGAACCCCAGTTCCCTCAGCTGCTCCTCACAACACTTGTGCTCTAGATGGGACCAAAACTCACTGGGAATGGGATCCAAAATGCAGCACTACTAGGGCAGGACTTGTCCTGCATCTTTGAGGTGATTTTCTGCTTTTTTTGGGTGCTGGGTGACCTAAGTGTGTGGCAAGCCAGAGGGGAGCATGGGAGGGAAAGGAGGTACCTCCAGCTCAGCTGCGTGGACAGGATCACACTACAGCCCTGCAGCAGCATTCAGCTCAGCCCCATGACCTTTTGTACAGCTCATTACCCACAAATGCTGAAGAGAGGGAGGGCAGAGCCATTAGAGAGCGATTTATACGTAAATGCCTGAAGTATCAAATAAAAGCAAGACCACTGACATTCATTAGAAAGAAAAATAATTGAATTTTCTTGTATATCTCTAGTTTTGTTGTTGCTTGTTTTTTGGTTTTGTTTGTTTGTTTGTTTTTTCATGTTGGAAGACAAAGCACACTGCCAACCCACCCCTCCGGCTTCTTGATTCTCCAGTTGCATCCTTGCTGCGTCCAGGCACAGGTTAGGGCCAGGTTTTCCCTTGCCCAGATGATACAGAGAGGCTCTAGCTTCTACCATCCTCTGTAATCCCTGGAGAGGGACATCCCACCTCTACTGCCCACCAGGGACACTAAGGTAAGTCCTCAGTGAGTGGCTCTGCTCTGTGGGAGCCCAAGGTGTTCTCCATAGCCCACACCACAGCATGGACCTCAGTTCTCCTTGGAAAGTCAATCTGGAAACTCCATCCTGGAGGGATATCCAATCAAAGTGAGTTTACCTTTAGCTAAAAGCTGATTTTTCTCTGCTGTGAGGTTTTAGCTCTCAGCTGAAGGCTGCTTCTATCAGCAGCAATAGAAACAAGGTAAAACACATGTATTCTTAATCAAACCATTATCTGTAGGAGACCCAAGTAGTACAGCTGGTGGCACTGCTGCTGGAGAGAGAGTGCTGGTGTCTTTGCATGTTTGAAGAAGCAGCTGATTTTCCCTTCCTCGTGCTGTACTGTCTCTTGTCAAGCTGAGATGGCGCACAGGTGAGTTTGGGGGTGTCACGGTCCAGCTAAGGGCTTGGGGGGTGCCTTGCTTATGTCTCAAACCTGGATGTAGCTTGGTGTGAGGCAGAAAAGCTCCGCAAAGACTGGTTCTGGACTTGAATGCAGAGTGGAAGAGCTGCCCACTGTAAAATTTACACCCTTCAGAGATCTTTTTGCACCACTGATTGTGTCAAATCCCAGATCTTTCTCCTACCTCAACATCCTTCTATCCTGGCCCCTTTGCAAAGCTGCCTGAGTCTGTGAAAACTCAAGCTGCCTCACCTCCGCAGCCATCAGCAGCTGTTTCCATGGGTGTATGACCCAGCAGTGGAGACACAAGGATGCTTTTTGGCCTCTCCCTCACTGGTCAAGAGCAGGATGTCTGTGCAGCCAGGCTCATGCACCTCCCAACAACCACCCAGAGGGTGGCACCTGGGCTGGGCTGCTTGTCTGTAGTGGGGGTAACTGCACCACTATCCTATGCTTATGCAGATGAATGTCAATACAACCAGCCCCACCCCATGGACATGGTGGTGGGGTTGGTTCTTTGGTCAGATGTTAGCTCAAACACATTTCTATCACGCTCCTCAGCACATGGTGCCTGGAGATTTCCAAGGCAGACTCTCAGCAGCTGTGTAAGGGAAAGCTGTTCAAGTAGGAGAGAGGGAAAATGGGAAAGAATCCATGTTACAACAGCACTATCAAATATGTAGGAATCCATGTCCTGGAAGAGATATGTTCATTATCTCTCAAAGCATTATCCTTGTACCAAACACAAGAGCTCACTCTGGATGTGTGGCCAGGTATTGCACACCCAGAGCAGGTGCAGGGAGCAAATGTGTCCTTGACCTTACCCCTTCCTCTCCTCCAAACACACAATTTACATTTGGAAGTGCAGGGGTGGATTCTCCTTCCCCTATTCCAGCTGACTCTGGAGAGGGACTTAGAGTTTCACTTAAAGCAGCAGCTTTTAAAGAAGTTGCCTGGCACAGGCTGCCCAGAGAGGCTGCAGATGCCCCTCCCTGGAAGTGTCCAAGCCCAGGCTGGATGGGGCTTGGAGCAACCTGATCTGGTAGGTTGCACCTCTGCCCATGGCAGGGGGTTGGAACAAGATGAGCTCTAGAGTCCCTTTCAGCCCAAGCCACTTTATGGTTCTAGCCAAACTGCTGAGTCCCCTGCAGGACTTTCCTGCCCAGGGCTTACTACCTGGTGTAAGTTACAGCTAGCTCTTACATCCTTCAGTGGTGTGCAGGAAGCTGGCCTAAATTTTGGGTTGGGTCTGAGATACTACTGGTTGTATCCAGAGATAAAAATGAGTTAAAATATGCATTTATTGGTGGAAAAAAAAAAGAGTGCTTGCTCTTTCCTCTCCACTTTGGTACTAGAGCTAGGAGCCAATGCCAGGGGGACAGTCTGACAAAGCTGCCAGCATCACTCAGGCAGAGAGTGGCTGAATCACTGCAGACAATAATCCTCTATTGATTTTGCCTTGTTTTTACAATCATTTGAGAATTTTCACTAAGCAGAATGAAAAAATCTCCTGATCCCCTAGAGGGTTCTTGTGTCTCTCTCATTCTCTCAAGGAAATAACAACAACAAATAAACCAAAAACAAAGCATAAAATTAAACCCATGAGTAAACCATAAATAGTGGAGTAGAGCCGGCTGAGAGGCCTTTGATGTTCAAATGCAGCAGTTACTTGTTTGGGTTCTTATAGTTTTCCTGTGTTTACTTTCCTAACTTTCCATAGGCAGAGTTTCAGTAGCAGGCATGGCTCCTCCACATAACATCATGGAATAGTTTGGGTTCAAAGAGACCCTAAAGATCGTCAAGTTCCAATCCCCTTGCTGTGGGTAGGGAGCATTTTCAACCCTGCATGGAGGAGCATGAGCTGGGCTGGGCAAGGGTGGGTTTGGTTCTTGGCTGGATGCTTGTGTCAGAGGCTTTTGGGGTCATTCCTCTGGGACAAGTCTGTCTGCTAAGGTCATAGCTACATTTTGATGGGTTCCCAAAATATGTCTGTGTTTGTGCATTGGTTCACTGTGTCTGCCTATGCTGGAGTTGGGTGTCAGGACTGATGTGGCTAGAGTTTGTGTGTGTCTCTGCTGGACTTGGTTGTCAGGATTGATGTAAGCTGGAGTTTGTGACTGTGTGGTGGCTCTGAAGAGATTCCCATGGCACACAGGAGAGGTGTGTACATGCATGCACACAAGTGCTTGAGGACAGAGCTCTGCACATCTTGTCTGAGTGCAGTTTTTGCAGTAGAAGCCAGTTCCAAGTGCTAGCAACACAGTTATGCTGCTCAGAGGTGCTTGTTGGCTCACACAACTGAAGAGAGTCTACCATTCAAAAGAAATCATTTACAAACAGCAGATGTTTCATAAACTATGATAAAACCCCCCAACAACCAGAACACCAGCCCACCCAGTAGGTGCATGTGCCTCAACTTGGAAAGAGGTATCTAGGCAGAGCAGCTGCTGAGCATGCCAAGGGAGGTCAGCTCTGGAGCAGCACTGGGGCACTCAGGATGCTGAGTGCCTAATAAGGAATTTTGAAGTGATACAAAAAGGGCATCTGAGGGAAATTCAACTTGTGATTTTTTGGTAAGAAATAGGGGAAGGAATGACCTGAAGTGGGGGGTTGTAAAGTGAGGAATGGGGAAGGAAGAGGGAAGAACAATAATGAAGATGCAGCAGCAGTGTGAAGCACTTTGAGCTCTGAGCACTTTGCAGCCTGCAGCATGAATTTGTCCCTGTCCTTGTCCCCTGCCTTCCCCAGCCTGGCATGGGTAAGACAAGGGGAAGGGGCAGCAGAGGCTGATGCTGCCATGGACCCCATCCCAGAGTGTCTTTTTGGTATAACTGTAAAAAAGTCCAACATCAAAGCATATTTTAATTTCAGCTTTCGGTTTGATTTAATTTCTTCTGTGTCTGCTAAATAATGAGATGTGTTTTCAGAAAATGTCCTACTAGTGCTCTTTAACTACTTGGTTTTGGACTGTAATCAGCCTTCTCCTTGTCCTCTTGGTCCTTGCAGCCCCAGCCCAGGCAGTGGCATCAGCCAGGAGAAGGTGGACATTTTCTTCCCCTTGTGCTCCAGCAGGGCTGGGCATCTGGGGTGCAGAGCTGCTGGGTGAAAGCTTCGTCCAGCTGTGGCTCCTGGAGACACATCTGCCATGTACCCCCTGGACCAACTGCAGCTCATTGCATCTGCCTCCACTCCCATGACTCTACATCTCTATACTGTCAGGAACAGCTCCTTCCTTACAGCTTTTCCTTCATGAACCCCCAGGTCTTCTGTGCTTTTCCAACTTTAGTCCCTTTCATGTTCAATCAGAAGATAGCAGCCCCAGCCTTGGTGGCCATCAGCCTCCTTGGTATGACAACACAGGTCTCCCTAATGCATTACAGGGATGGAACTCATCTGAAAGACATGCTCTGTTCTTTCCCAGCTGGCTATTAACCATTGTATTTGCCCCAGAAACCCTTTGGCAGAGATCCACAGCTCCTGGCCAGTTTTTAGCAACCTGCAAAGTAGCCTCCAGTGGTAACCAGTGATGTAGTTTCCCACTCACAGCCCTAAGTGCCTGCTAGTCTGTTCACCATCTGGGTGAAAGAGATGAATGTCAGGTATTGCCACCCAAAAACTCCTGAGCACTGCAAATGAAATAAGGAGTATAGAAATGTGGAGTAAAGGAGGTCTCAAGAAGGATCTGGCCAGCCCCTCCTCATGGAAGCTGGGTCAGGCAGCCCTGGCTGGCAGGAAACTGTGCTCATCATGCAAAAGGGTTAGCAAATCTGGCAGATGTCAGCCCAGAAACCTTAGCTGGGATCTCCAGCTCTCACTGGCTAATGATGGAGCTTTCATGGCTCCCATTTTTCTGATGGCCACGTCCATGCCTTCCACATTGCACTGGCTGCCAGAGGAGACAGTTCACAGCACAGTGCCCAGGCACCAGATATTAAATCCCCAAACCACAGCCCACTGCAGCCAGAAGGCTGTTTATGTGTTAAAGACTTCTGATAGCTCTTCCTCCTTCTGACTTGTGCTTCCTCTTATTTGTTCTTCCAGTTTGTCCCTGTCTGGGACCCAGTGAGGTTTCTGGACTTAGGGAATGTTTTCCCTGCTGGATGTGTTATGGTGTCCAGAGCCTGGGTTTAGCCAGCATTGCAAAACTAGCTGAAACCAGCATGGGCATCCTGGAAGAAGGAGACCACATTCTGGTTTAATAATAACTTGGTCTCCTTGGAGACCATCACATGCAGACAAGCCTCAGAAAAGGCTCATAAGGGACCTTAGAAATGTCCCTAATTTTCAGTCCCCTTCCTCCTTTTCTCATGTCCCAGGTCCATCCTGGTTGAATTACTCAGGCAGAGCAGGATGTGCATTTCCAGGTGCTTTATTTTTTCCTAGAAAGAGAATTCATACAAACCTGGTGCTGTCTCCTCCCCTGGGTCATGGCTGAGGGCTCATTTTCATGCTCAGCATTGCTCATTTATTCCTATTTCCATGAATATATTGCTTTGTAGAAGGTCTCCTTGGAGAGGTGCTGTGCAGTAGAGAGAGCTCATCCAGATAGGATCAGTGCTGTCACCATCACCTGCATCACCCTAGAGCCTCAAGCTCACCCCACTCCTGTGGTGCTTTGTCCTTACAGACATGAATTTCTCCAGTGTTGAGGAAGACAGAGGCCCAGCCTGAAGATGCCTGTCCTAGTTACATCTGAATGAGTCCAGAAGGTGACCCTGCCCACTGTGTGCAGGCTGTGTTTGCAGACCTTCTGCAGAAGCTGGACCAGCCACCCCAAACTGACCTTCTCCTGCAGCTCTCCCTTTCAGTAGGAGCTGTCTTGCAGCCATATGAAAATGTTAACATTTTCTTTAGAGAGTGAGAGCTTTGAAAGGTCCCCACCCGTCCCTGAGCTTTTCCACCAGTAAGAGATTCATTTGAGGATGGTGGTTACCTGTCAGAGCAAAGGTCCATCAGGTCCAGCACCCTCCCCTCCAAAAGCAACCAGGGGAACGGGTTGAATTGAGGGGAAAAAAGTGCTTGCAGCTCAGGCCCTTTCTTGGGGGGCTGTGTTTAATAATGCTGATAGACTTTTTTCCCCATTAATTTGTCTAATTGCTTTTTTTTTCTTTATTTTTGGGATCCATTTGCTGGTCTCAGCTAAGGAAAGAGGAATGAATTAGAGCCTTTAAAAGTGCCCAAAGGGTTTTAAAGGAAACAATTCTCTAAACACAAAGCCTCATGCTCTCATACTGTCAGTAGGAGCTGCAGGATTGTTCTGAGGGTGGTAGGTGCAAATGTGGGGACCTCAGCCCTATCACTTTCCCAACCCCTTTTCTGACCCAGAGAAACTGGGCTGGTTTCTCTGGCTCTGCTTGAAACCTGCTGTTCCCTTTACAGCTTTTTCTTTTTTGTTATGGACCTGCATGGTGACAATGACTGCCCAAAACAGGCTCTCCTTGCTCTAGGACTGAGCCTTTTGTTGGTGAGGTAGCTGTTCTCCTCAGTGCCTGGCTCATCTTCCTCTGCAGAGCAGGTCCCTGTGCTGCTCCTTGACAATTCATCCTCAGGTAGGTCACTTTATTTTTCTTTTATTTTTGTTTAATGCTTTTTAATAATGGAAGAGCTGATATCAAGCTGCATTGCAGTTTCTCCCTGAGTTTGTTTCATCTGCTGCTTGCACAGATAAGCAACCACCCCCTAGCAGTGACAATGCCAGTGCAGACCTTGGGGAGAGGGAAGGCAGGGGGCTTTGTGCAGGGGGAAGGGCTTTTTGCAAGGTCTCTGTGTTATTGGCACAACTCTGGCAGCTGTAGGTCTCCTCAGGACCTTTTCCAGGAGAGCAATGCTTGTTGATGTTGTGCAGACACCACTCTGTGGGAGATGGAAGTTTATAGACCCACAGAATGGTTTGAATTGGAAGGGACCTTATAGATCATCTACTTCCATTCTTTCTGCCATGGGCAGGGCTGTCTTCAACTACAGCAAGTTGCTCAGAACCCCAAACACCCTGACCTGGAATGTTTCCAGGGATGGGGCAGCTACAGTTCTCTAAGCAACCTGTTCCAGTGCCTCACCACCCTCACGGTGAAGAATTTCTTCCTAGCATCTACTTTAAATCTGCCATATTTTAGTTTAAAGCCATTACCCCTCATCCTGTCACTGCATTCCCTGATCAAGAGTCCTTCCCCAGCTTTCCTATGGCTTCCTTTCAGTACTGAAAGGCTGCAATAAGGTCTCCCTGGAGCCTTCTCTTCTGTAGGTTGACCAATCCCAACTCTCAGCCTAAGGGGTTCCAGCCCTCAGATCGTTTTTGTGGCTTCCTCTGGGCTCACTCCACCAGGTCCAAGTCTGCCCTTTGCTGAGGACTCCAGAGCTGGTGCCAGCACAGCAGGTGAGGTCTCCCCAGAGCAGAGGCAGAATCCCCTCCCTTGAACTGCTGGCCACACTGCTGGGGATGCAGCCCAAGATAGAATTGGTTTCTGGGCTGTAAGCACACATTGCCAGCTCATGTCCACCTTTTCATCTACCAGGTCCTTCTCTTCAGAGCTGCTCTCAATCCACTCATCACCCAGCCTGGATTTGTGCTTCAGTTGCCCAGAGTAAAAAAATGCTTTTACTCAGTTTTCCTCCACATTTTGTTCCTGCTGTTCCTAACCTCTGGAGGCTGAGGGGTTGCCTGTGCCAGGCTGCTGCAGGATTTAGGAGCTGATTTTAAGAGCTCAGAGTGAGACCCCACTCTCTGCTGGCAGAGCTGTCAAGCACCAGAGGATGGCTGTGAGCCATTCTGCAGCACAGCTAGTGATGGGGCCATGGAAGAATGAGTGCAATAAGGGAAAAAGAGCTGAGGAAGCACAGAGTACAGAAATGAAGATGATCCAAGGGGAGGGAAGGAGAACTGGAAGCAGCTGCCAGAGGACTGTAATAGAGTGACAAGAAGCTAAGACTGCAGCAGCTGCTTGGTGCACCCAGTAACCCCACACATTGAATGAGATGCTGCCTGCTGGTAGCTGAAAGGGCTGGTTTCTTTAAATAAATATTTTAATCATAGGTGGGTGATGCACTGGCAGGGTGCTCAGCCCCCATTCCACCTAACAGGGCTTTATTGGACCTGCTCCTTTCCCATCTGCTAAGGCTACTTTCTTTGACCAGCTGCACTCCAAAGTGAGGATGGAAGGCTTGGGCTGTGGGGGGATGCTGCTGGGAGCTCTGGTCCTGCCTGCTCTTGTGGACATGGGCTATGGCCTGAAGGAAGAAGGTTCAGGCAGGCTGGACACGTATTGGCCAGGTTGAGTGACTGCAAAGCAACGGCTCAGCATGGACCTTGGGCAAGCATTTGGGTTGATGCACCTCTGTGAGCTCCTCTCACCTGGTCAGGGGCATGGTTATGCTTGCAGTGTCTGTCTTCAGATCCATGTAACTCAGATGAGCCCCATAGTTTCTTTTATCAGCTTAAAACAGATTCTGAAATCCACTTTAACTTCCCCTTTCCCTTCCTGGTCTGATGATCACTTACCACATCTGGCTGTGCTGTTTTCTGCATTGATTGGGCACCTAACAGAGCATGGGAGGCTACTCTTGCTAACCTGGAGAGGGTCTGGGCTTGCTGGAAGGCTGGAGGACTGATTCTGCTCAAGCTGAGCGTGGAGAGAAGCATGGCTACCGTCTAAACCCAACCTGAGCACTTCCAAACTGCAGGTGTTCACCTCAAGCCTATCTAAACAGAATATACAAGCAGAAGCTGTAGATACAGATGTAAGCAGAAGAGACATTGATCCAATTCTTGCTGGGGCTCAGGCTCTGAGCTGGAGGAGTGGCTGTGGTCTGGGTCACCAGTGGCCTTACTGATGTGATGGCAAAGTTCTGTTCCATCCACCACCTACCCCTCATCTCTTACCCATAGCTTTGGAAAGTGTTAGAACAGCCTTAAAATAGATGGCAAAAGGCAGAAAGTGCACAACCAATTGAAACCATTTCTGCATAGTTTGCTCTATTTTTAGTCACAATTTGATAAATGAATGTAGGTCAAAAAATGTGGGAGTTTGCACTTTTCCTTTTGTGCAAAATTCAAGAGAATTTTGGAAAACTGTAGCAGCTCAGGAAAGGACTAAGTAGCTCCTGAGCACAAAGCTTGTTTCTGCCTGAAGAGCAGACTCCTTGTGTGGTGGGTGGGGAGAAGTTAGGTTTTGTTTGCTTCCAAAATATTCCCTACTTGGGAACAACTCCCTAAAATCATACCTAAACCACAAGTTTCCACCTTGCTTATGAAGGTTGTGCTTTCTCAGATGCTTATCCTTATTTCTGAGGAGCAGAGGAGTGCTGGTGTACATCTGCCCTGTGCTTATGCTGAGCAGCCTTGCTCAGCCACCTTCCAGCTCCCCAAAGTGGATACATCTGATGCAGAAAGCAGACTGGCAACCCTGGAAATGGAGCTGAAGCTGGGGTGTGGTGCATGATCTGCTAGCTGTGCCTTAATCCACCCCTGGGTTAGTTGTCAGAACAGATTTTGATATAATAAAGCTCTGGGAGTTGGCCTTATTAAGGGCTCCAGACACCTCACTAAATTGCCTAATGGGAGAGCTGGAGTTTTTCCCAGCCACAGAATCATAGGCTGGTTTGGTTGGAAGGGACCTTTAAAGTTCACTTAGTCCACACCACCACCACCTCTTGCGGTGAGCAGGGACATCTTAACCAGATCAGGTTGCTCAGAGCCTCATCCAACCTGACCTAAAATGTTTCCAGGGATGAAGGATCTGCCACCTTTCTAGGCAACCTGGGCTAGGGTCTCACCACCCTCAGAATTAAAAAGAAATCCTTCCTTATCTAGTCTAAATCTCCCTCTTTAGCTTCAAACCATCACCCCTTGTCCTTTCGCAACAGCTCCTGTCTGTCCCCATCTTTCTTATAGGTCCCTTTAAGTACTGTGCAGTAAGATCTCCCTGGAGCCTTCTCTCCTCCAGGCTGAACACCCCCACTCTCTCAGCCTGTCCTCACAGCAGAGGTGTTTCAGCCCTCAGTTATTTGTGTGGCCTTCTCTGGACCTGCTCTAACAGCTCTGAATGTCAGTGCTGGGTGTCCCAGGAGGTTGTGCTCCAAAGCTGGGGTGACGAGAAGGCAGCACTGCTGGTGTTCGAGGAGCAAAAACTTCTCTGCAACAGGGAGCTGTGGAAATCTATCCTTGAGCTGTTCTTCTAGGTAGACAAGGAGTTAGTTTGTACCAGCAATAGCTTTATTTGCAGAGTTAAAAATATATAACTTAAATATTGGCCTTCTGCAAGCAGCCAGCTTGGTCCTCTCCAGCCTGGGAGTGTATCTCAAGTGTTTCAACCAAAGACATCAATTGCTCCTGCAAAATATATATCCCAGATTTGCTGTTCCTCACCAAGTTCCTGCAGGAGTCAAGTACAAATTGGGCAGGACACTTAGACCTCTGCTAGAGGAATGAGAGATGCAGCTGGAGAATCTCAGCTAGACAACTTAATTCTGCTAAACTATTAATATATCTGTGATGAGGCACTGAGTTGTGCATCAATCATAACAGAGACCTTTCAAAGAATAACAGATTGCTTTGTGTATTCCTGGCTCTTCTGCAGAGATCAGGGTCTGAAACTGCTCTGGGACAAATTGTCACCCTGAGCTGCAGGGTCATTGGGCTCTTGGGTGCAGAACCAGGCTGGGAGGGTTACTCAACCTGAGCAGCTATTCCGTGGTTAAGGAAGACCAGCAGATTTCCCAGTATGCAGAAGTGTTATGATCCTGATTATAGCTGCTACAGAAGTTACAGTTTAACCTGCACTTAAAGCTCCCCAGAGTGGAACTAGACTTGGTATCTTTTTTCAGTGTGTTATTACTGGGACTTTGTCAGGTGTTGCCTTTTGGCTGCAGAGTGATTGAAGCACCCAGCAGATTTAAATGAGAGAGGTACTAAGAGAGATACCCAGGGCAGGGTGCGCTGACATCACCTCTTGGACACTGCTTAGCAGGAGGGATGTTAAGAAAAGGGCTGAACTTCACAACAGAGGCAAGAAGCTGATGTGGTCTCCCCTTTGCTGAGCAGTCAAAGGCATCCTCAGTGTGCACCCTATGAGATGACTGCTGAAAAACCCTCACCTGGTGGATACAGATGCAAGATCTGGTTCATTCTTCTGTCAGATGTTTCTGCTCCATGGGAAGTGTTTGAGGGCTGGATTTGTTTGGGAGGAGGGGTAACATAAGGAGAGGTGGGTGGCAAGGTGATCTGTTTTGAAATGGCTGATAGACTTGACCTAGTTCCAGCTATAGCCTCAGCTGGGTTTAGAGAGGTTATTCCACAAGGTTTTCTTGATCTCAGGATTCTTTGAAGGAAAAGGAGAGCCGTTGTATGAGGAACATGTGTTTTGATAGAGGACACCTGAGGATGAATATCCTTCTCAGTACACCCGAAGGTATTCCCTAGTCAGCCCTTCAGAAGATAGATTAGTGCTGGGGGTTGGATGAGTCCCTTTGCTGCTGCAGCTGAATCCCACAGGGGTGAGCCTGGAATGTTCCCAGTGCTGCAGTGCCCAGGAGGGATGCTCTGAGCTCTGCCCCTGGATAACCCTTTTTCCATCTTCTCTTTTACCCCACCCTGCAAAGAAAAATCTGCTGGAATAACTTCCTTCTTGTAGTACTCAATTTCCATCTGGACACTTGCTCACTCCTCTGCTAGCTTCCAGGTATAAGCAAATGTAATTAATATGTTCTAAATTAACCTCCAGCACATAAAGGAGTAAAAAGACACAACCTTCCCTGACTTTCTCCCAGACCCCATTCATCTCAATGATGATGTGGAATAATAGGACTGCAAGAAAGAGTATTTAATATCCACCTGTGCCACTATGAAGGTGTGCTTCACAGCCCTCTGCCTGTTGGAATTATCAGAGTGAGCAGGGATGGTTGGCATCTGCAAGCAGCCTCCTTGGCTTGCTCAGGCTTCAGCCAAGGTCACAGCTTCATCAAGGAGGAAGCTCAAGTGATGCCCCAGCCCTCTTCATACTGGGATTTCTCAGGTGGCACTTGTTGAGGGACTATCAAAGAGCTCAATGTCCTTCTCAGCCATGCTCCAGCTGAGGAACCACACTGCACAAAGGAAAGCATTTTTTTTTTTTTTTCTATTGAAAGGAAAAGTATTTGGGAGCTGATGCAATCCTTTTCTAGCCTGACTCACTGTCCATCTGTCATATTTTGACCCCAGCGGGCAGCTTGGCCCCACACAACTGCTTGCTCAATTCCCTCTGGTAGGATGAGAGAGAAAAGTGGAAGGGCAGAAGTGAGAAAAATTGTGGGCTGAGATCAAGACGGTTTAAAAGGTAAATCAAAAGCTGTATGTGCAAATAAAGCAAGGAATGAATTCATCACTTCCCATTGGCAGGTGTACAGCCAGGTGACTTGGGAAGACAAACACTGTCACTACAGATTTTCTCCTCTTCCTCCCTCCCTCAGTTTTGTATGCTGAGCATGATATGGTATGGGCTGGAGTATCCCCTGGGTCAGGTAGGATTAGCTCTTCCAGCTGTGTCCCCTCCCAACATCTTACTCACCCCTAGCCTGATCAATGATGGGGTGAGGAGGAGGAAAGGCCTTGACCTTGTCAGCATTGCTCAACAGTAACTAAAACATCCCTGTGTCATCAACACACTTGCCAACACAACCCCAAAACACAGCCCATACCAACTACTGAGAAGAAAATGAGCTCTGCCACAGCCCAAACCTGCACACCATCTCTGCTGGCACATGCAGTGTTTGGGTGGGCACTGAGTTTGGGTGCTTCAGCTTGGCCTAGGCCTCTGCTCCCAGGTCAGTCCTGCTGCTGGGTTGGGGCAGCTCCTGGCCGCAGTGGCACAGTTGTGTCCCAAGCTGCATGGTGGCTCTGGGAAGGCAGCAGTAGTAACTGAGGTGGGAAGCTTCAAGAGCAGCAGGGTTTTGTATTATTTCTGTCTCCTTTGTCTCTGGCCATTTAAAAATATTTATGTATTAGAGGGAGATATGCCAAGTTGCTTGTGTGTGCAAATCATGTCTTTAATTATGCATTAACCTACATTAACAGCTTTTTATCTAGAAACCTCAAAGCAATTAGTAAGGGAAGGCAGTGCATTGCCATGATGGTGCAGAGCATCACTCTAGGGATGGGGATGCCTCTTCCCACAGCATGGGAGAAGCTGTTGGGAATGGCCATGGCTGGATGAACCTGGATTCCTCTGTATGTGTGCAACAACCTGGCTCTGGGCTACAAGGAGATCTGTTTGCACAGCCCAAGGAAAAGCCAGGCCTTGTCTTGCTAATCCCTGGCTTTGAATACTCTCACTGCCCACCCAAAGGGTTACTTTCCCTTGAAAGGACATGTACAGATGACAGTGTTTATGTGTCTGCATTTGAAAATCTGGTCTCTAAAGTATCTTTCCAGTGTTTTCTGGAAAACACTCATACAATATCAGAAGCCTCTTTTGCCTATGGGTTTGTTAACCACCAGTGGCCAGCAGGTGGTCTACAGAGCTCAGTTATGCTGCCAGTGATGCATGTGCTTGACTTGTGGCAGAAAAAAGTGGCTTGGCTCTTTTTTTTAGACTCAGTCAAAGCAAGATTAACAGCAAATCAATGTGTGCTGTAAGTTCTGTGCAGTTAATACATACAATATTTTAAAAGTACCAAATAATAGAAAGGCAGGAAGGGTAAAGAGACAATAATTGATGGATCACCCGTGATTTTTGTAGAGAGAATAGTGTGTGCAACTCTGAGATGTGGCACTTAGCAAGCTGACATCATGTTCTGCAACTCCTCCACCCATTTAGTCATAAAATGACTGTTTCCAGTGTACCTGCAAAAGCTGCACCAGAGAACAGTGCAGCATGTTTATTATCAAGTCCCAGAGGTATGTTGTGCATGAGGAACAGCTGGGAAGGATGCAGATGTGACTTGTAAAAGGCTTAACCTTCTGTTCTGTTGGATGTGGACACTTTCTTGTGTGCTGGCTTCTTCCCATCACCACCAATGAGTGTCTTCTAGGCAGCAGGACTTGATTCTTTTAATGGGTAGGAAATTGTGCTACCCTTGGCATTGTTTTTGTGACGAATGCCTGGTGAGAAATGGTTTGCTAGCTGCTAACTGCCTTCCCAACTCATTAAATCCCACGGGAGTGAATGCTTCTTATCTGAGTGCTTTGTTGAATGTAGCCTGCCAGAGAGTGGGTGCCTGTCACAGCAAAGCTCAGCCAAAGCCTGCCCTGGGCTGGCAAACAGGTTGAGTCCTTCTTGTCAGCCTGTCTCCAGAGGGAGCACCTCTGATCTTAATAGCTTGTAATTGCAGTAAGTGACCAGACAAAGTGCAGGGAAGAGAGTCGTGGGGTTTTTCTGCTTGTAGTCTCAAGAGCAGAAAGGCAGGGACAGAAGCAAAGGCTTCCCAGCTGCAGCCTGACCTTCTCAATAGGGAGATTGGGCAGAGAGGGATCCATCAAGACTGGAGCCATCCTGAGGTGGCCAACAAAGCTCCTTCCAGAGATAGTGTGTTATCATCCTTAATTACTGCATACTTTGATAACTTGGAGGGACAAGTGGCTGTTGGAAGGACTTCAACTTTGACTTTTTTTACAGTTGTCCTAGTGACAAGGTAGTATTTTCCAGAGCAGGAAAACTTTGAGTCAGTCACATAGCAGCCTAGCCCAGGGAAGCACAGGTAGAGGGGCTAGGTAAAGAATATTTCAATTTGAGGATGGAGTTTCCCCTGGAGGTCCTATTTAGTCTCCAAGAGTTAGTGTACAAAGTATAATCTTCCATGATGGGTGGGGAATAGTTATGACAGCTTGCAGAGCAAGGAATTCCATCAAGGAAAGATGTAGTACTTAATTTTCATGACTTTAAAGGGCTATCAGACCCTTCTAAGCAACAGTCTCATTAGCTCAAGGCACACAAGTGTCTCTCAAAAAGCGATGTCATGTCCTGCTGATCAATCCTGAGGTGGTTTATTGGATGAGGTTTTGACCAAAATCTCTCTAGGAAGAGGAGGGTTGGCTGATGGCACCATAAAGGTGAGATTTTCATGCTGCTCTTTAAACCAGGACTGGCTCTGAGAGCTGCTTGGACCCATTAAAATATCCAGTGTATTCAGCACTTGTAAGGAACTGATGGCACTTGTGGATGTGGGGCAGGCTTCTCAAAGGCATAGATGGCAGATCAGGGCCTGGTTCAGATTGCTGGACAGGAACCAGGGTCCTAGAAGACTCCATGAGGGTGGGAGGAACTTTTTCTGAACAACTGAGTAGCTCCATCCTAACTGTCTGACTGCTGTACACAAATCCAGGAGCTGATTCTCATCTTCATTAACCTGCAGGCAGCAGGTTGGGGGTAAATGCTGTAGGACTAGTTTACACCCATGGAGCAGGCATGTAGGATGAAATCTAGCTGAAAATTGTACCCCAAGGAGCCACTTAGAGAGAGAAAAAATCAGGATACTCTGAGATTTTTCAGGTAGGAGTGCAAGTACTATGCACAGAGAGCTGCTCCTGCAGAGGTTGGTCTTTTCACTTGAGATTGATCACTCTGCCTCAGCATGTGTTATTAAAGGTAAAAAATACAGGGATGCAAGGGAATAAACTCTAGTATAAAAACCCCAAGATTTATGCTTGAGCTTTTCCACCCAGCTTCTGTATTTGTTTTACTGCTTGCTTAAAGGGCTCAATTATGTCTGGGAAGAGGTGGGGAAGAAACCTGTCACCTAAATGACAAGGCACAGTGCTTGGGGGAGGTGTAATGCCTACTGGATGCTGGAGGAAGGGAAAGGGGACTGGCTTGGAGGGCAGGAATTGGGCACTGCTCTTGAGTGGAAGTGCGGCAGGTGAGTGTCTAGGGCTGAGGATAAGTGGGATATAAAGATATAAATGCTCCTGCTACTTGGATGCTTTGCTGTTCCAAAAGACCTCAACCTCCTACCTCCCTTCCCCTTGCCAAGCCTTAAAGAACAAACACTAGCAGTTCCTTTTTGTTTTTCAAAGTAGAGAAGTTGTACTTTGCTGCAATTCAGTGGGCAATAGGCTCTGAGTTATGGATGTGTCTTGGATTCAGGATGTTCTTTGCTGTCTTAACTGTTCTCAGATCTCCAAGCACTCTGCACGGGATATTTCCATCACAAAATAATCCCACACCTGGCAGAAATGTCCCTGTAATGCCTCAGTCTTGGGGAGAGGTGTGGGGTGCCAGCAGGAGGCACACTGGGTACCAGTGGCTGCTCACCACTAGCAGGTTTAGGAGGAAGCAGGATGGGGATTGAGGAGGCATCTGCTGCTGCAGTATCCTGGCTGCTCTGCTGGCACCTGAAATCATAGACTCATAGAAGGGTTCTGTTTGGCAGGGACCTGAAAGGTCATCTAGTTCCAACTCCTCTGCCATGACAGGGACATCTTCCACTAGACCAGGTTGCTCAAAGCCCCATCCAGCCTGGCCTTGAGCACTTCCAGGGATGGGGGCATTCACAGCCTCTCTGGGCAACCTGTGTAAATGTTTTGCCAGAAGAGTAGCATTTTCTAGAGGTGGAATTGCAGTGAATTGAGGGTGTCCTGGTGTGGGTGTCTTTGCCCCAGTGCACAGTGGGGATCCCAGACTGCTGCTGGTGGGTGGTTTGCTCTGGGGAAGGCACCAGGGGAGTTCACTCCAACATGCCCTGAGAGCTTGCCCTGCTGCTGTCCCACATTACCCAGAGCTGGATGAGTCCTCTATTTTCTCACTTTCCTTTCCTCTACTCCAAGAGGCACTAGTGATGCTAGGGCCAAGCAGTTCTTGGGATCCCGAAATGGATTTTGGGGCTTATTCTCCTCCTTGTTTCAAGGATCCAAACCAGTTTCCAAGGATTTCAGAAGTGAAGCCTTTTTGGAGGCACAACTTTGCTAGAGTAAAACCATAAACAAGGCAAGTTAAGTAGTGAGCCTAACTGAAAAGAAAAAACAAAGAAGTGGTCAAGTGAAGAAACTTTTTGTTACTGTCAAGTCTTAAGAGCAGTTGGTTTTGTTCCATATCCTCCAGGTTTCCACCTCTTTCATCCAGCAGTAATTTTCCTGGGGTTGTAAAGGCAGTTGTTCATACACTATACAAATACTCTTCTGTCTCTCAAACTTTCACTCTTAAAAAATATGTTTAATGGAAAAAGCCCACTGAGCAATTCATTGCAGCTGTTTCTATCCTGTCACCAGGGAGATACTGAAGGAAGAACAAGTCTGGCATTGCAAGAAGGTGGGAAGGCTGGGGGAGAATTGAAATGGGGGATGGAGAAGAACAGGCAAAGGGAGGACAAGAAACCCCTTCTGTGTGTGTGCAGACACGTGTCCACAACATGAGTCTGTGCATAGATTTACATATAAAAGTACAGATCTGTATTTATTTATGGCAAAGCAGCTCAGAGAGAGTTTATTTATTATTGCTGTTATTGGTAGAAACTTCTTCTTCCTTTGCCTGAATAGCAAGAAAAAAATAATCTATTATTGTTTCATGCCATGTTGTACAAGATGCCAGTACACAGGTTAATGAAAAAAATGCATGAATTTGGATAGATATATAAGGGTCCCTCAGGTGTTCAGTCATAACTCATTGTAGCTGGAAGGCAGAGCAGGCATAAATAGGCCTGATATAACCAACTGTTTTACATACAAATGAATGCTTGCCTTTTATTTAGTTGACAATATTATTATTTTGAATCCAAGGAGACTATTAAATGACTTCTGTCAGGCTCTCTCCATTAGGAGTGATCCTTGATCTCTGAATTGACTGTAGTGCTGGCTCTGGGCTCCATGCAGGGCTGTACAAAGGAAGGGGTTGTGCGCTTCTATGTTCATTATTTCATGTGATGGGGAAAGTGTCACTGAAATGCATTCCATTACAGGAATGTGCCTTCCACATAAAGCTCTGAAAAAAGGAAATAAATTGCCTTATGATGGCCATTAGGCCCCCTCCTAATTAAGGGTTTTGTACTTGTACTGACCCCACAGCAATGGAGAACTGATTTCTTCTTAAATATAAATAATTTCTTCTCAGTCCAGGTAATATGGTGCTGGTGTTTGCTCCCAGATTGACAGCAGAGGGATCCACATTTGCTTTTACCTGTGGGAAGTGCACCGGTGACAAATGCCTTCCCCTGGATCTGCTTAGCAGCAGGAGGAGGTGCCCAATTGTATGTGAACCCCAAAAAACTCCTAGTGCTCTTCCCACTGGAAGCAGAGACAGAAGCCACTGGTTTGCAGAACCTACTGATAGAAAAGATATGTGCTGGAGCCTGATTGGTGTCAATGGTGCCTTGGTGTCAGACGTGCCTTGGAAGGAAAAGGCTCCAGGTGTCATCAATCCCTAGAGTAAGCATGGGGTGTTACATGGGATGCATTCCCCTGCAATACCATCTTGTAATTAATGAACAGTAGTGAAAACATAAGTAAATTAGGTGCTTAGTTCTTCTGGTTGTCCATTGACTGCAAACCTAGCCAAAATGGACTTGCTGCACTTTATTGTGGAGCAAAATGGATCTGGAGTAAACATTCAAAGGGCAAGCAAAGAGATGAGGCTTTCTGAGCCTGACTAGTCTTAAGAAGAAGAGCACTTAAGAAATGGGGAGGAATGTTGGCTTATTGGCTTTTATAGAGCTTATTCTTTAAGCCATTTATGCTTTCTTTGCATAAGCAAAATGAAAATGACTCTAAACACTCTGGGTTGGGTTTTTTTGGTAGCTCACTGACAACTGCTATCAGTATTTTCTGGTAGCAGGCAATAACTTCTCTATGTTTTTCTGGGAGTGCTTGGGCTGGGCTAAGCTCTCTGAAAGGGTTGGAGCTGGGCTGGGCTCCCGCTGGTGCTTGGGCATGGCTGAGGCCCCTGTAAGTGCCTTGGCTGGGCTGGGCTCCCGTCTAGTGAGATGTCCAAAAGCATGTGGGAGGGCCAAAGGATGTGGGAGACTGATGAGGGAGGAACGTTGCTGGTCCTCTAGAAGAACCAAGCACCCAGACTCCTTGAGAGAGCCTTGCACCCAGCCCCAGGTCACCAGCCCTGGGAGGCAGAAGGGGTTGAAAGGGGTTGGGAGGCCCAAAGGAGGACAGAGGCTCAAAAAGACAGCCCAGCCCAAGCACTAGCAAGGAGCTTAGCCTAGCTCATGCACCATCTGGGAGGCTAGCCCAGCACATGCAGTAGCAGGGATCCCAGCCAGCCCAAGCACCAGCAGACTGCCATCTCAGTAAGAAATGCTGCAGGAGGCTAGGTCAGCAGTGAAGTCTGTTGAAGCTCTCTCTGCATGAGGGCTCTGGGATAAAACTGAGCTCTGACTTCGTAACACCCCATGGTTTGGGACAACCCATGGACCACTCATCCCCATCTCCTCCAGCTTCCCATGCTGGCTGCACTTTAGCCCACCCTCAGGGCTGGACACAAGCAAAAGGTGTCACTGAGGTGGGATTTTTGTTTGGGGTTTTTTAAACCACAAAAGCTGAGAGGCAGGGAGTAGGTGATAGAGAAAAGCTTAAATCTGTAACATCAGTAAATACTTCATATCTGCCAATATGCTGAGTGACAACAGCCCTCTCCCAGCTCCTGATGTCTCCATTGCCAGCTGCTCTGCACCAGCAGACTTCAAACTCTTCCCGGCCTGCCCAAGAGCTCGTATGTAGGCACCAAAGGAAGTTTGCTGTGAGAAATCTGCAAGACACCGAGGACCTGAAACCACTCCAGGGTCACAACAGACACACAAATAGCATCTGCAGAAGATATGGAGCCAGAATACCAAGTCCCTGAGCACCTAGCTCAACGAAGCCTTCACCAAGCTACAGGGCATTACACAAGAAAAATATTCCTCTTCCTTGCTGTATAAACATATTGCAGTTGTGTTCATTCCACAACCGTGCACCTCTAGTCAGCTGTAGCACATTAAATGCAAATAAAAGAGGAAGAAGTTTGTTGTGGTTAGCCTTGTGGCATGGTGTTAGGGAAGCTTGTGCTGATTAGGGGCTTGTAGGAGCATTTCCCATGGAAACTTCTTCCTTCCTCCTCCGGCGCTGCTGTGTCCTCGCAGTGCTACAACAGCGAGCCTACACCCGGAAGGTACCGGAGAAGGGAAGGCAGCGGGGCTGGGCTGGCTTGGAAGGACACCCCGGGGAGGGGGGCAGTGGAACTGTCCCGGCTGTATACTGTTTCGTGCCTCTGTCGAGGTCTGTTGCAGTCCCTCAGGCTCTGGAAGGACTCTGCCTGGGCTCCTTTTAAATACAATTATTCAAAGGAAACTTTGGCTTTGCATTAGATCTCGTTGTGGCACAGGGGTGGTAAGAGCACAGAGGGAAAGGCTGCACATTATTCCTTATTTCATTTGTAGGATATGCATACTTGTCAGAAGCGTTTTCCTCCTGCCCTTGTCTCCTGCCAATTCTTTGATCACTAGTCTGTAGCCTCCTGCACGGATGCTAAACTGATCTGAGCAGGGAAGCCACCCATGACCTGCCAGTCTCGGTGCCTCATGGCTTGTTCAAAGCCATGCTGCCAGGTGGCACCTACCCACACACCAAGAAGCCTTCATGCTTCACCACCAACTCTGTCCTCCACATCCCCAGGAAAGAGAAATAGCTCCCATGGTTTATTAGCAGGGTACCCAGCCCAGGGATGGGCCGAAGCCCCCACTTGTCCCCCCCAGCTGGGTCAGTTCTGGCTGAGAATGGAGAGGACTCAGATGAAAAATGAGAGGTACCAGGGTTTTTAGGTTCAGGAGGGCTCTCTACTTTTGGATTTCAGTTTCTCAGCTCCAAGAGAACAACAATACTGTGGGGCTCCATATTTTTTTTATCTTAATTTTTCAGCTTAATATAAAATGAGGGAGATTTCCTTTCAAATGTTAATTTTTCCCCTTTTTTTTTCTTTTGAAAATGCAGTCCTCTGAGCTGAGTCTGACTTTTTGAAGGCTTTATTTTAAAATTCAATTTCTCTTCATATGGTTTTCAATAGCCACCATGTTTCCATGGCTTAGGTGAGCCAAGAACAAAGATGACCCCAAACACCTGTAGCAAACTAACTAAGCTGGGGTTTGTTATTTTGCACCCAAAGAGGCAAGAAATAGCCTGGAGCTAAGCTCAGGGAATGGAAGGCAGGATGGTGTGTCCTGCAGTGCTAAAAAATGCATACACCCCAAGGAGGACATCTCCTGCATAGCTCATTTGCCTTCCAGCATCACCTCAGTAAGAAGAGCTGCAGGAGGCTGGCTCAGCAATGAAGTCAGCAAGCTGCATCAGCCAAAAAAAGGGCAAGATGGGGCAAAGAAAGGGGATTTGAAGAGTCTTAAGCATCCTACCTTATTTTTCTACTTTACCCAATAACAAAATATTAACTTGGAAGGGTGACAGAGGTCTTTTCCACAGGGCAGCACCCTCAGCACATGATTCACTCATCCAACGTTGTTTAAACCCTTTGTAGAGGCAACACCTTGGGACAGTCCATCTCTCAGCCCCAGATCACCAGCCTTGAGATTGAAAGGGGGACAGAGGGTCAAATAGGGTTGGAAGGACAGAGATGTGCAAGCCCCCAGTGTGATTTGGCTTGGCTGACACCCCTATTAGTGCTTGAGCTGGGCTAGTTCCTTGCTAGTGCTTGGGCTGGGCTGGCTTGTTTGCTATCACTTGGGGTTTGCTGGGCTTCCCTGCCAATGCTTGGGCTGAGCTGGGCTCCCTGCTGGTGCCTGGGCTGGGCTGGCTGCTTTTACTTGGTCTTGGCTGGACTCCTTGCTAGTGCCAGGGCTGGGTGGACTGTGCTGGGATCCCTGATTGTGTTTGGGCTGGGCTGGGCTGGGCTTTCAGGTAGTGCTTGGTTTGGTTTGGGTTGCCCCTAGCTGGCAGCAAGGCATGGAGACATTCTTTTGCTTCTGATTTCACCTGAAGTGATTAAAATTTCTTCATTTAGGTGCTGCAGAGGTTCCAGGTCTGTTCTTTACCCTGTGCTATAGGAGAGCTGCCTGGCAGGTACTTCCTATGGGTGTGTGAATGGGGCCAGGCACAGAGACCAAAGCACTGTTACAGCTTTCCTGGCCGTGTGTGTTGGCTATTTGCAAATGGCTCATATGAGGGAGGCAAACATACCTCTGTTTCTGCCAAAGGAATTAAATACTGCTTGTGAACATCATGATATGTATGTGGGGAAGTAGGTCCAGGAGTTAGAGCTCTGGGGAGGGTTGCTGAACAGACTCTACCTGCAGAAACCTTGTGTTTAGATATGTAGTGGCTGTTTTACTATCAAATGTAGCTGTGGCTCAGATGTACAGTTGATTAGTGGGAGGTGTCTCTTTAGGGAGCAGCAATCAATGCCTTTGACACTAAGCTGCAAGGGAGATCTTGTTATCCTGCCCAGCAATGGGAACAACTTCTGCAAGCTTCAGAAAGATGGGTACTTCCTTTAATGAATGTTTTCTGGCCTCATCCACAACTGCAGAGGGAGCAGCTCACTATGTGTCCCCTGGATGAATCTTTCACAGCCTGGAAGAGCCCATAAATCGTGGTTTGGTAGCACTTGTATGAGAGTTGCCATAGATGGGTCTCATGCTGTGACGTCATGGGGTGTTTGTATGGAATGGAGCAAGGTGGGACCTCAGATGAAGCCCTTTCTCCACAAAAGGGTTGCAAACTTGTTGATCCATGGCCTTGCTGTTGATGTGGGATAATTGGGGATGCTGTCCTTGCTCTGACAGTGGTGGATGTGGGCAATCCATTATTTAATCTTCAAAGGGGAGGGAAAAAAACATGTACTTATGAGCTCCTAGCTGTTTTTCGGTATAAGGGATGGGAACCTGAGCAAAGTCCTTTGTGAAGACCCACCAGGGAGCACCACTTCAGGGCCAGCTTTGCTCCTCACCTTGGGTTGAGGATGCAGATGGAGACCTGGAGCCTTGCACTGAGCTGGACTGCTCTGCCACGGATATATTCAGTGTAAGCTGGTGGTGGCAATAGGCATCTCTGGCTCCTGGCTTCCAGCTGTGTAAAGGGGTTGGAGCATTTTCAGCTGATGCTCTTGAAAATTGAGCAAGGGATGTGAGTGTTAAACAGGGTGACATGAGAGGTGTCAGCAGCTGTGAAACAGAGTCTGAGCAGAGATAATGGTGAGTATTAAGTGCACCTATATCTCTCAGGCTGGTGTAAATGTTATTACTTTGCTGTCCTGCTTCCTTCAGTGGAATCCTCAACAGAAAAATGAACTCTGCTGTTCTTCCAACAGGACTGGGGCCTTCCTTGTGTTCATTTCTTTGGCTGGAGGCTTCCTACATGTCACCTCTCATCTGCACAGAAGGGGGTGGTAAATACTTGAGATGAAAAACAGTAGGTGACACCCATTTATTGATGTTTTCTACATTGTCTACCCAAGACAGGCTGGCTCCAAGGCTGGGGGTGCAAGGTGAGTTCCCTGTTAGCTGGAGTTAAATGAGAGAGCATCTTTTAAGATAAATTCTTTCTCTTGATGCTCACTTGTTCATTTCCAAACAGGACTTTGCTGCTTCATGGGGTGTATTATTTCTGTTGAGTTTGATTTTGTTTGTTTGGTGTTTTGGTTTATTTTGGTTTTGTTTGTTTCTCTTTTTTTTTTCCATCTTAAGGAGGATTCAGATTCTTCCTACTTTTTTTCTAGGGTCAAGCATGACTTCAGAGGGAAAGAGGGGCTCCTCAGTGACTGCTCCACCCACTTTGAGCTGCTCCTCCATACAGCAGGACCAAGCTGCAGCTGGTGGGAGAAGAGGAGGGGAAACTCCTCTTTACATATGTTTGAAGGTTAGAAATATCAAGGATGAAGAAGGTCATGAAAAATGTATGTGCCTCATATGGGGGCTGGCCTACATTTCCCACCAAATGACTCCTGGCCAGTGCTTTGAAGATGTACTCTGTGTTTAGAGTTGCTTTTCTGTTGCTTCTCTTCTACCTGTGTGAATTAATTTGGGTGATGTCTCAATTCTCCCTGTGCTGTGCAACATTTCTGTGAGGTGATACTGGGGATGGATGAACTGCCTTGGTGCCCCCTGTGAGATGAATTCAGATGTGTGGCTGCTGGGATGTAGAACTTTGGTATCCTCTAATGGTCAGTGGAGCATGCTTTACATGGTGAGAATGATGTACAAGCTGTGCCAGTGGTGCTGGATCTTTGGGCACAAAACCCAAAGAGTTCTTCTCACTGGTGTGGCCACAGAGGCTGAATAACTTGTAGGGGAGAGGACAATAAACTCATGAATTGATTTTTAACTCTAGGCAAAACTGGTCCCCAAGCTAGGCAACTTTAACAGTGGTGCATCACCAGAGGGGGCTGCTGGAGCTGCAGGATGGTGAGGGTTTGTGTGGGGGTACATGGTCTTTCTGTAAACAGAGCACTGATAGGGAGAATGCTCCTCCACATCTCTGTAGTTCACATCTGCTGCCTGCCTGCATCTACTGACTCATACTATGACTCTCAATTCATAGAACAGCTTTGGTTGGAAGAGGCTTTTAAGTTCATCAAGTCCTGCTGTTAAGCCAGCACTGCCAGGCCACCACTAAACCATTTCCCTCAGCACCACATCTCCATGTCTTATCAATCCCTCCAAGGATGGTGACTCCACCACTGACCTGGGCAGCCTGGGCCAGGGCTGGACAACCCTTTTGGGGAAGGAATTGTTCCTTATGTCTAACCTAGACCTCTCCTGGCACAACTTAAGGCCATTTCCTCTTGTACAATCACTTGTTCCTTGGAAGGAGGCTGACCTCCACCTTGCTTCAACCTGCTTTCATTATGCGTCTTGACTACTTCATGCTTTTCCCAACATAACCTGTTTTGCCCTTGGGAAGAAATTGCCAATCTCAGGTACTGGATTACACTTGTGAGAAGGCATGTGCACAGGCAGGATCACCAATAAATTTAAGTTAGAAGAGCCCTTTTGGGGTCCTAGTGATCCCAGGCTGCTCAGGACCTGGGACCATGCTGTGGCTGTACTTGTGGGCTGCTCCTGAGCTCCCTGTCATCTCTGCTTTAGCTGGTGTTACCAGACAAGGGCACTAATAAGTTAACTAATTACTCATGT
The DNA here is from genome assembly GCA_013399015.1 of Galbula dea. Classification (NCBI taxonomy): domain Eukaryota; kingdom Metazoa; phylum Chordata; class Aves; order Piciformes; family Galbulidae; genus Galbula; species Galbula dea. The sequence continues at coordinate 260,768 of VWZX01011270.1, read as the reverse complement.
CCAAATCAATTTGCTGTCCTGTCTGCTGCTGCTTCTCTTTGTAGACAATATCAGCATTGATTCCTGAAGTCATTCTTCACATCTCCAGTGCTGTGCACAGACATGCACTTACAGTGACTTCTGGAGCAAGGTCTGAAGGAAGACTTCCTCCTGCAATGAAACTTGTTTGCTACCTTTTTGGAGCAGTTAAAATCCCTTGAAGCGGGTGCAAATTACTTTTCTGGTAGATCTCAATGACCTGCTGAAAAGGCAATCAGAATTTAGCACTGTGGCTGAAAGGTAGAAAGAAACTGGTGTAAGAAGGAAAGTGGGGTGCAGAACAGGGCTTGCTGTCTGAAAAGGCTGGCTCTTGTTTTTCACCCCTTTGGGAACTTGGTTCCTAGTGTGTAGTTCAGCTGGCTGGAGATCTCTGGTTGAAAACCTGGGATTTTGCAGAAAGCTTTAAGTGATTTGTCATTTTTCCTGGTCCATAGCTGCAATAGGGCACCAACAAGTGTTGGGGTTTTACTTTGAGAAAAGCAAAGCTCTTGCTCCTTGTCATGTTCAAAAGATGTCACATCTCCTATAAAGATTCTTTAGCAGGCAGAACAGAAATCAGGGCTCCTGGGAAAAGAAAATTAACACCTGCAGCTGGACAAAGAATCATAGAATCACTTAGATTGGAAGAGACCTCTAGGATCACCAAGTCCGCCCATCAGCCTATCACCCCCATGCCACTAAACCATGTCACCAGGTGCTACATCTACATGTTTTGTGAACCCCTCCAGGGATGGTGACTCCTGGGCAGCCTGGGCCAATGCCTAACAACTCTTTCAGGGAAGAAATTTTTCCAACCTAAACCTCCTCTGGTACAGCTTGAAGCCATTTCCTCTTGTCCAATCTTTAGCCACCTGGGAAAAAGGGAAACAGAACCCAAACCTGGAAAGTGGTTTTCCATCTGCAACCTCAGAATAAAAATCAAATGCAAGAAGGTAATATCTATTAGCTCCAACTTCTTGAAGGTTTTTGCCCCAGTTATTGGAAACAATCAGTTCACTTTTATTGCGTGCATATAATTCTTATTTTGTGGAATAAACCAGATTTAAATGCAAAGCCCAGACAAATCCTCACCCAGTGCACACTGCTATGTTCTTCCTGTCTGACAGTCATTGAAAACTGCTTTCTGAGGATGTTTTCCACCTCGTCCACAACCATCTTAACAATCTCAAGTAATCTTACTTCTGTGGCTGGCTTAAGATGATACCATGTAAGATGGTGTCAGAAGCCTTGCTGAGGTCAGTATATACAACAGTGACCAACTCTCCCTCTGAGTCCTGCCATCCTGTCACAGGAAGATAGGAGATTGCCTTGACATGGTTTGCTCTTGACAAATCTGTGTTGGCTGTTCCTCAGTGCCTTGTTATCTTTTAGGCACTTAGAAAGCATTTGTTTGATTTGTTGCAATATTTTTTTCAGGGAATTGAAGTTAAGCTACTGGCCTGTAATTCCCTGCTATGTTTGCTGTTCTCTGCTCTTCTGGGACTCACCACAGGCCCTGAGCTTTCAAAGATAAGCAGTAACAGCCCTCAGATTGCTTCCACCACTTCTAAGTACCTGGCAGTGAATCTCAGCAGACCTAGCTGATTTGAAAACATGTAATTTATATAAATACCTTCCAGACTATTGCTTCCCTCTTGTAGTCTGAATTCTTACCTTTTTGTCACAAGTAACAATTGAAATATCTGCAGAAATGAATCCATCATTTTTAGTAGTTAAGCACTACCCTCTGCAACAATGGCTGGTAACAGCTCTGCTGAGTAATGGGGGAACTTTTCTCCTGGTGATTGACTTACTGCTGATTTGACTTCATGTTTTATTTTGATATTATTTAGCTTCCTTATAAGCTCTTCAGCAAAGTGTAACTTCACTTACTCTTTCATTTTAATTCCCAAATGCATGCCCTGTTCATTGACATGGTCCTTAGCCATTTCAATCAGCTACAACCCATGTTCTTCTGTCCTGTCTGTGGTCCAGGACATGCTCCTCACCAGATGTTTTTCTGTAGTTTATTTGGTGTAATTGTTTTAAGATTCAAAGTCAAGGTAGGCCAGAGGGTGAGGAGATGTTATGCTGGAGATGGCAGAAATTCCCTAATCTGCCACATCATCTCTGCTCTGCCCTGTTAGGCTCCAGCAGCTGATGGCTGTGGTGGGCACCCTGGGTTATCCAGGCAGGCACAGTGCCTTGTGGACAGAGCCAGGGCAGCAGATGTGCTGTCAATTACCTGAACTTTCCAGATGAGAACTTGTCTTTAAAATAGACCAAAAGACTTTTCACTTTGGAAGTCTGACACCTTCCATTTACTTTTATCTTTGTCTTGTTTTGCCATGATTTTGTGACACCATGCTAATAGTGAAGAACAGATTGCACTGGTAACGTTATACTGTGACAACCTGTTAAGCAAATCACAGTGATGTTTTCCTTCCCTGCATTAAGGATGGCTGAGATGTGGCTTGCTGAAGGAAACATCAGACTCTTCCTGTGTTTCAAAGTGCTTCCCATTTAGTTTGCAATGAAATGGTTTGACAGTTTTCATGTAGATACCACTTTGATCTGTGTCAGCTTGCTTCAGCGCTCTTCATTGGAACAAACAAGAGATGTTTTGTTCTAGAGAAGTAGTTTTTGGTAGCTGCTGTCCCTGATATTTTTAAAATGAATAAGAAGCCTGATGTGTAATGCATTCTGTCATGGGGGAACTTGTCAGTCATGGCAATGTCTATTCTAAGTTCTAGTGGACTTGTCATAAAATGAAAAGCCTCACCAAAGCAGCACAACAGAATCACAACTGAAATCCCAGATTTCTGAAACAAAATCCTTAGTGAAAACTTGGAGACAAGCTAATCCTGTGGCATTTGTAATTTCTGAATGGCAGCTGAGAGAAAGCTTCAGTTTCAGCAGAACTGAATCTTTGTTAGAAGAATATTTGGATGAAAACCAACCAAAGTAAGGGTTCTTGCCACCACTGTGAGATGCACAAGTGTGATCCTTGAGAAGCTACATGGGTGCTAAAGGTAGGGTTGTGCTGGGAGGTGCCTCTTCCTGTGTCTCATTCAATCTTCTGCTTCATCTGCTTGCAGGAAGAACCCTTTTCTCTACGTAAGAGCCTTGCTGGTGAAGCCAAGGCCATGAAGTGCCTCATCTGTAGGAACACTTTCTCTTGCTGTCCTGCATGTGATAGCACTGACATTTCTCCTTCTATGGCTGGCAAGGTAGGTCCCTTTCTTTTGCATAAGTATTGAATGCAACTTCCTCTCTGTGGAGAATCTCAGCCTCTGAATTTCTACCAGTTGTTGCCTCCTGGAATCTTATCAGTGAGGTAAGCTTTGAGACAGAGAGGAGTAACTTGAGGGACTGGACCTCATTGGAATGTTTCTTTGCAAGAGTTATGTTGGAAGGTGATGGTTTGATGCAGTCTAATGTGTCTCCATGTGCAGCATGCAGAAATGGCATTGATTTGACAGTTTAACTGTGCAGGGAAGAAGGCAGTGTTTTGGAAAGGGGCTGGGTTCCAATGACAGGTTTTGATATTGTTAGTTTGAAATAACCTTTTATTTCACAATAGAGAAAAGGCAGAGGGAGGAGAAATCAAGAGTCAAAACTGGAGAGAAACATATCAGTTGATGACACTCTTTTTCTTCCCTTTGGAAAGGTATTTCATAATTTAACAAAGGGGGAAAAAACAAAAAGAAAAAAGAGATTTTGCATTTCCACTCAGGACAAAACCCCTTGAGAGCAGAGGGTCTGCCAAGAGCCAAAGTGGTGCAGCTAGGAAGAAAAGGGTTATTTCTGCAGTGTAAAACCTTCTTTCCCTTCACTTCTCATCCAGCCTGAATCTAATCATGGAGAATGTGTATTCTGAAATGTCATCATGACAGAGTCAGGGCTGCAGTGACCTGCTGGCTGTTCCTGAGGTCTCAAGCAGCCACCTTGTGTCTGGAGCCTGGCAGGCTGCTGTTGTGCTGCCTGGAGGAGTGCAGCCAGTGCCAAAGTCTTCAGCTTTCAAGGCTCTACACGTAGTGAAGTGTTCTGGGGTTCGCATGGGAATAGAGATACAGTAATAAGTGTGTGCAAGAGGGTTTGTCTCCTGAGTGGCTGCTGAAGCCACTAGACATGTGCCATGTATAAGTTATGCAGGATTTGAAAGGTTTGGGTCTAAGCACTGCTGCTGGTAAGGCTCTGCAGGGCCCAGTCTAAGCTTACAGACTAGCTGGCTCTGTTAGCAAAATGATAATGAATATAATTATGAGTAGTTTCCAGCTTGTTCATAATCAGAAGCCAAGCTGAGTAACTAAAGAACCTTGATTTCCTTGGTGCAACAAGGTCCTGTTCAGGATGGGGCAAATAGCACAGATCTTTCCATTCATATTCCAGTCAGCATCTTAACTGATCTCTTCTCTCTTCTCTCACCTTAGAGGCACTCCTGTTAATACTGATGCTCTTGGTGCCATGAGGCTTCCTCCAAGTGGGACTGCCTCATGCTGAACAGGGCACAAGGGAGCAAGGTCAGAACAGAAAGATCACTGCCCTGCCTGCCAGGAGGGCAGGCTGGTGGGACTCCTCACTCAATCCCACTCTACTTCCAGGTTTTTTTCAGCTGTGCCTCTAACTGTGCTCCCCAAGAGCCTTGTCTCTCATTATTGCATCCCTGATCAGAGAATCACAGAGAATCACAGACTGTTAGGGGTTGGAAGGGACCTGTGAAGCTCATCCAGTCCAACCCCCTGCTAAAGCGGGGTCACCCACAGCAGGTCGCCCAGGATCATGTCCAGGTGGGTTTGGAATCTCTCCAGAGAAGGAGACTCCACAACCTCTCTGGGCATCCTGGGCCAGGGCTCTGACACCCTCACAGGGTAGATATTCCAGCACATTGCTGGGTCATGGAGAACTTGCTGTCCATTGGGAGTGCTTTCCAACAGCTTGGGCAGCAGGGCGGGACACATCAGGACAGGCCCTGCAGCTTGAAATGCTGGGAATAACTGCAATTTGCTGAACAAACCATTCTGGGACACACTCAAGATGTAACTGGGGGATACCAAAATGCTGGAGGCAGCTTTGTTCTTTATACTCTTGTCTGTTGCCATGCCAAGTGTGTGATGAACTCAGTCCTTTTAGTCTTAAGAAAAATGCTGCAGGATCCTTGGTGATTGCTAGTCTTCAGGAGAGGATTTTGTCTCTAAAGGCATTTGTTTGCTATAAATTTCCAAAGATGTTTAAGATCCCTAATTCTTACCTTTGAAAGTCTCCTGCTAATGCCATGACCTAGGAAATACAGATGCACATAAAGAGCTTCCCACACAGGAGGAGTCACCTCCAGCTAAGGAACATTACTCACATTTGCCCCAACAAACTTGCTGCATTGAGACCTAGACCTCATGGAAGAGGAAGGCTTTGATCAAAGGACTTGCAGACAGGGGTTCAGGGGCTACTGCTGCAGGCATGGAGTAATGTACAGCTGCCTTTGGGCAGGTTCACACCCAGAATCACAGAATCATTAGGGTTGGAAAGGACCCTCAAGATCATCTAGTCCAACCGATAGCCCTACACTACTCTTACCCCTAAATCATCCCCTGAAGAAACACATCCATCCTCTTCTTAAAAACCTCCAGGGATGGTGATGCCACCATCTCCCTGGGCAGCCTATTCCAATGTCTTGCCACTCTTTCAGTAAAGAAATTCTTCCTGATATCTAATCTAAACCTACCCTGGCTCAGCTTAAGCCCATTCCCTCTAGTCCCGTCAGTAGTCACAAGGGAGAAGAGGCCAACACCCGCCTCCCTAGAATGGCCTTTCAAGTAGCTGAAGAGAGCAATAAGGTCTCCCCTCAGCCTCCTCTTCTCCAGGCTAAACAAGCCCAGCTCCCTAAGCCTCTCCTCATAAGGCCTGTTCTCCAGACCCCTGATTAGCTTAGTTGCCCTTCTCTGTACCCTCTCTAGTAGCTCAAAGGAACTCGACTGGTTTACTGTGGTGGGAGAGGGAGTAGATACCTACAAAGAATAAAACATCTCTCTCTCTCCTGTTTTGACTTCATTTTGAGTTATTGTTTCAGTGCTGCCATTATATTTTTATTATTTCTGAACTCAGAAGTGTAACAAAGGGGAAAGTCTGAAATCCATTAAGAGCTTTTTATTCTGTGGTCTTTTAAAATATTGCCTCACCTTGATGATGTTTGAGTTCCTGATGGCTAAGCTGAATTCTAATTTTCTCCAGCAGCTTTTCTTGCCAGCTACATCTCTCAGGCTCATATCACACAGAAGATTTAAAAAAAATCATCCAGATTTCACTTTTCATCTGTCTCACTTTAAACCATTTATCCTTTTTGAGATACCTAATTCTTCAGCCTCTTTTAAATAACCACATGATGTATGTGTGTGTGTTACATCTGTGATCACACACAGAATATCTGATCCCTGTGGAATGATCCATTGGGGAGTGAGTGTAATTAGTCTCTAACAAATACAAATTTGGAAACATCTGTGCAGATTTCAGCTTAGGGAGCAGGACTGGGGAGCAGGTTTCAGCAATGGGAAGAGAGTGAGAAAGCAGAACCCAAGGTACCAGGCAAACACTGCAATTAAATTAGTCAGCTTGAGGAAATTAAATCAAGGGAAATTGGAATGTGTCATATTTTTTGATCTGGGTTTCTGACTGTTATGAGATTTTGAAGACAGCCAGTGAAGAAAATAAAAGCTAATAAGTTTTGGGTTTTGTTTTTTTTTTGTACTTAGTGACTCAGAGAAGAGCTGGATGAAACCCTTTCTGATTTTGTGGTAATTAATGCATCTTTCACAGCAGAGTGCAATGCAGTCAGTAGTCATAAGCCAGCTGAACTCTCACACCAGATTTTTGGACAGCTTCTCATTTCAGCCTGCAGTGTTTTTTCTCTTTGTTTTTTCCTTAAGCCAAATTACTCTTGCATGGACCTGTCCTATTCCTTTGCTGAAGAGATCTGGTTGCAAACTCTTGATGGGAAGCTGGTGATTTTTGCTGAGTTTTTCTCTTGGGGACAGGGTGGGATTTGCATTAGCTAAGAAGCATATCAGGGAGCTGGAAAAGCAGAGGCACCTGCACTTTTTCCTGTGTGGCATGGCAGTAGGATTGCAGATTCCTGGAGGTGTCTGGTGGTGTTTCTGGGGGATGGGTCAAAGAGAACTTTGTTGCTGGTGAAAGGGGAGAGCATGATCTTTGCTCCCTACCACCTCTTCCCACAACTCAACTTACACCATCTCTAGGACTTCTTGAATGCCTCCAGGAGCCAGTTTAGCTCATGGAAGCAGAGAAGAAAAACTAGGTTTTGGCTGGTGGAGTGTTGAAGGCTCCAGGGACACCCTGAGATAGAGGATGGGGTAAAGCAGAAGTGCAAGTTCTTCCTGGCAGCTATGAACTGTTAGACTGGCAGCTTAGGAGCTGCAGCATGAAAGTTAAAGCTAATTTCTAATTTACTGGAGAACAGCTTTAGGTATCTCCTATCTTCCTATGCATTCAAAAGAAAGCTTCATTTTTTCACACTTAAAGGAAAGAAAGAACTCCCCTGGCTTTTGGGGGGTTTGGATCAGCTTCATTTACTTGTGTCTCAACATTAGTAAATTGATTGTCCTCCAAGGTCTGCACTGGGAAAAACAGTTAAGTATATGGTCAATTTAGAGTGCACAGCTGGGTATTGCTAGTTATGAATAGATGCTTAAATGCTTTTGTGAAGGACACTTCTGAGCTGTGGATGTGCAGATTTAGCTATTCCTTTAAAAATAAATTGTGTAAGAGGCTATGAGCACTGCTACAGCTGTGCCTATGGGGTGGGAAATGGCACATGTGGTCAGAGACAATGGTAAACCAGGCACTTTGCTTGAAGAATTCTGCTTTCTGTTTCTAATTGGACTGAAATTTTTGCTAGTTTGTAAACAACACTTGCTTGGGTACAGTTTTGATATCCTCTTGCAAGCCAGGCTGCTGTAACCCAGCCCTCCTGGGCTCCTATACTCTGGAGAGCAGAGCACTCCAACAGCAGGACCATTCATTTTCCTGGTGCCATGCCCACCCCATGTCCCCAGCAGGTATAAATTCAGCACTGGGAGCAAGGGAGCCCAAAGGCCTTTACACCCCAGCATATGAGTTACTGCTTCATTTTTCATGCTTGCTCAGGTAGACAGCACAACTCTGACAGTTAATATTGGAACTGGGACATGTCCTCCTATATGGAGATTGAGCAGGGCACTGAGGAGGGATGAGCTGATGATGAGTAGACTTAGAGTAGTAGACCCTCCTGATTCTGTGCACCAGGGGACAACCAAAGGTATGTGGAAGAATTTGCAATTAAAATCATAGAATCATTTAGATTGGAAGAGACCAAGTGCTATGTCTGCATGTTTTGTGAACCCTTCCAGGGATGGTGACTCCACCATTGCCCTGGGAAGCCTGGGTCAGGCCTTGATAATCCTTTAGGGGAAGAAATTCTTCCTAATATCCAACCTGAACTTCCCCTGGTGCAACTTGAGGCCATTTCCTCTTGTCCTATTGCTGGTTACTGGGGAGAAGAGACCAACCCCCACCTCAAGTAAGAAGGTCTTCCCTGAGCCTCCTTTTCTTCAGGCTAAACAACCCCAGTTCCCTCAGCTGCTTCTCAGAAGATTTGTGCTCTAAGTTCTTAGTGTCCAAGAAGATGCAAATCAACCATCCCTTCCTGAAAGGCATTATCCCCAGCTCCTTCCTGAGCCTGGTGTCTTCTCTGTGCTCAGGGTAGTGTGAGTTAGATGTAGGTCTAACTATTTTGTGCTTCTAAAGGTCCGTGAGGAACTTGTTGCAGAATTAGTATGTGCTTGCTCTAAAGATGCAAAAGCTGTTAAATTTAGAAGGTTTGCAGAGCCTTGAATGGGCTTCTTGACAATAGGTAGGGGAGCAGAAGATGAGGTGAAAGCAAAGGTTTAGTATCTCCCTCTCCCAAAGACCTTAAAAGCTCCTTCCAAGAGTTAGAGGAGAAATGGACTGGAGTCTTACTAACCATGCAATTCTTTGACAAGAGGGAGAGAGCAATGCATGAAGGCACTGGATCATCTTCTGTTGGTCAGTAAAGCAGACTGTCCTTCTATGAGTACCTTTTATTTTCTTGTAATCTGTTGATGCTGTGAGCAGAAAGGCTTCCAAGCCTCCATGTCCACAAAAGGAGTCTTGGTTTCCTTCAGATGAAGTATGTGCTGGTGTTGAACATGTGGGACTGGATTCTGTTCACCTGTGAGTGCAAGGGCAGGTGCTGAGGGTTTTTTTTTTGTAGTACATAGGAGCTTTGCTTCTGGAAAGTGTATTCCAGAAGAAACTTCAATTGTTCTTTTTCAAACCCAACAATTTAATCTCTTTGAGTTTTTCATAGAAAGGGCTAATGTTCCAAAGATTTAGAATCATAGGATAGTCAGAGTTGGAAGGGACCTTAAAGATCTTCTAGTTCCAACCCCCCTGCCTGGCAGGGACACCTTCCATTAGATCAGGTTGCTCACAGCCCCATCCAGCCTGGCCTTAAGAGCTCCCAGGGATGGAGCTTCCACAACCTCTCTGGTCAACCTGTTCCAGTGTCCATTTGTGCAAAATCTTTCCAAACCAAGCCATTATTTCTGCTTGCAGAAGAAGACAATTAATGTTTGTGGGCTCACTGTGGAGCAAAGGAAGGGGCTCAGTTTATTTCCATGGTACCCCAATGTTAATATATGTCACAAGATTGTGGTTTTTTTTCCTTCCTATTCACACTTTATTGCATCTCAAGTATTTATTTCAGGCTCTGGGAGGTACCTGTAGTTATTTTAAACAAATAAATCATGGTTTGTCTGTAGGACCCCCCTGGGGTGTGAGGGTACTATTGCCAGGCAGAGCATGGCAGCAGAGTGATTGATTTCTGCAGCCCTGGTGGAGAGCATTGTCCCCACGCTGCAGGTCAGGGCAAATGACCTGTCAGTCTTCATGAGTTTACCTGCTGGTGATGCAAACCACATTGATGTGCAAAGAGAAGGCTGGGGTGGTAGAGTCACCTGGGAAGGACCAATTTGTGCTTGGACATGTTTTGTTTGGTTTCTCCCTCTGGGTTGCATGTGGGAAGTTTTTGCTGTTTCTGCAGCTGTGCAAATGATTGTTAGGCTGGGTCTTGTTTCTCTTGCTTCTTGGTCTCTGATAACTAAAAGTGGAGTTAAATTGGGGAGCTCAGCAGGAAGAACACAGCCTGTCTCCCTTCTCCTGCACTTACAATGTCATTTCTTTGGGACTGTTTGCTAGTAAAAATAGAAGAATAAATAGATGTTGAAGTGAATCCCAGATACCATCTCTAATTAGATTAAGACTCACAGTTATGGAATCATAAATTATCTAACTACCATGGTACAGCTTGACAACACCTTTTAAATTGATTTTTGCCTAAGGCCTTGGGAAAGTGACTTCAGCAAAACTTAAAGATTAAGCCTGATTATTAAGTGAAACCACTTTTTTGCTGCCCCTTCCAGACACATGAGCAGTTCTTAATGACCCTGGTAAAAAAAAATGACAGCCTCTGTAACTTTGGCAGATGCATGAAGCGTGGCTTGGTTCATTTACCTGTGCCCAAAGCAGAAGTTAATAAGTCAAATGCTGACCTGGAAATGTAACAGTGAGATGATTTTTTACTTTCAGCCCTTCTAAATTAAAACACATGCCCTGGTGTTTCAGGCACGAGGACTCTATTAATTCCTGTCGTTGTGTTGCGTCTCCGACTCAGGAGTGATTCTCAGCATCATCCATCTCCAGGCTCCTAATGTTTTCAAGCTGAGCCATGCAGGGCCTATGGCTAACAAAGAAACTTCACCTCACCCATTTGTAGTGTTCAGCAGCAGTGTTTTCATCTCCAGCTTGCTGCTCACCCAGTAGCACAGGGGCAGCCACAGCCCTTTCCCTGGGCACAGGAACCAGCAGTTCCAGGGAAGGACTTCTGGTGTGAGATGGAGTTCAAACCCCAAAACCTCACCCCACCTCTCCATGCATCCCTTGCCCAGCTGGGGAATGCTGTCTATGCTTCTGGTCACCCACGCATCCCCTGTTGAAGGGCTTGGATGCTGCACACAAGACAGGTAAGCGGCTGCTTCCGTGTTAAGCTGAGAGTTTTGACATAACTTCTGACAGCCCCAGGGGTGCTGATATAACTTTTTCTTTGGCTTTGGACAGCAGCAGCATGTACTTGGCTCACAGGATGGTTAATAAGGAATAATTAGGCAATGTTTGTACACAGCTTTGAAAGCTTGGAGCTGTTATTTCTCACCTGCAGTGTAGTTAACAATCCATACATTTTCTTTCTTTGTTTCACAGCACACTGCAAGTAGCATACAGAGAGGGCTGCTATTTACCACACAGGAACATTTGGAAACACTTATGAAATGAATCCAGATGGTTTGACAATGCCATAGTGTAGGGCACTGGCCTCTTACCTTTGGACATGCAAGAACACTTGCTCTCATAAAAATACACATCACCTGCCATCCATCTTCACTGAGAAACTCTTGGGCTTTGCACACTCCAAGGAAAGCCTGGTTTGCAAGAGCCAAGGATGTCAGGATGTGCCAAGGTATGTGGAGAATCAGTTCCACTTGGGAATTTTTAGCAAAGCTCAAAGGGATGTGTCTGCAAGGCAGTGACTTCCAGGGCTCTGTCCTGAACACAGGGTTGTGTGCGATGTCCAGCAGCTAACATAGCTCACTCTCTGTTCATTCACCATCTCTGCTTAAGATATGAGCAATGAGCAAAGCTGGGAATAGCTTCTTCTTGGAAAATCAGGCTTTAGATAGGGCTTTAAATATGCAGAAGCTATCTTTGGGGTGCTGCAGATTGCTGCAAAGGCTAATGAGCTTCTTCATCTTTGTAGCCATGATGCTCCCTGCAGAATTTGGAAGGTGCTGGTGGCTGGAGTTGCACACAGACCCCATGGAGCAGAGGGTGTGGAAGGGGTTGTGATTTTCCTGATGAACAAGAGGGTATTTTCCAGTCTGTAATATTTCAATCAGAGCCCAGGAGCAAGTGTAACCACTTGAAAATGTTCTCTGTATGTTATTTCATGTTAGCAGAAGTGAGTTTGGCCACCACACGTGCCCACTTTAGCTTGAAACTCTTTGGCCTTTTCTAATTCCTCAGTAACTTTGCTGTCACCTGTGGATTTCTCCTCCCTGGTGTTATACTCCAGGAGACACCTTGGCAGTGGAGCAATCCTGTCACTCCCATGCCATGGTCACCACTGCCACCTTACCCATCTGCTGTACACTGACTCTTCCAAATGGGTAGCAGGGCTGTGTCTCTTGTCTCATGCCCACTTATTCCCTTTAATAATTTCTTGGGAAGACTTTGAAGGCTTTTAAAAAGACCAAGTGCTTTCCTTGGCCTCCCTTTAGTCATTATTTTATTGATGTTTTGCAGAAAACTAATTAGAGGCTCAGCTGCTCCTGATGGGAACTTTTCCGTTCTCTCCTGTCACATCGTGTTCACTGTGGTGCTTGAGCCCTAACTAAATGCCTATCTGAGCCAGAGGTAATGTTTGTCAGTGCTTTTTCCTCTCTATAAAGAGTAGTTGTCTTCTCCATTTGGTCAGGCTGCACATCATGAACATTTAATTTAGAGTAGGGTTTTGTGCTGAGTGCAAGGGCAGAGGGGAGCAGGTGATGGAGAGGGTGGGTGCTGGTGGAGAGGAAATATGGGGCTGCCCCAAGGAGAGGAAGGTGCTGGGTGGGTGATTTGGCCCTTTAGGAAATCATGCCTATCCCTGGGCTCTGCACACTGGGACCATCTGTGAAACATGAGTGATTTGGTTTGTTGGAAAAGGAAGGTGAGGCTGTTTCCTGGCCCCATGGGGTGACCTGACCTACCTCCTGCTGGGATTTACAAGCTAAATGTTTCCTTGCCTCTCAGAAGCTCTGATGAGAGGGTTATGCACTGTTGAGTAACAACTTGCAATGCCCTAAATACTTGAAATGGGGAAAAATAAATCAGCTTCACTGTGCAAATAGTTTCAAAAGGCATTGCCATAGGCTGTAATCTTGTGGCAAGAGAAAGCACAGAATTCAGGGGGCCAGGAGGTGAAGTTTAGGCATAGTGAAGGTAGATGTCTCCCCAGGGATCCTGGGCTGGGACACTACAGGGCACAGAATAAGGTGTAAATGATCTCATGCTGGGTGCAGTGTCCATCTGTGTGGAGCTGGAGTGGGCACCATGTTTCCAGGCTGTTGAATGTAAGTTTTAATTTCTTTTTAAGTGTTGTTGAGGTCAGGGAGGTGTTAGTAAGCCCTCTTTAGAGGTGGCCTGGCCCTTTCAGTACACACATGGTCCATTTTACCATTTCTAAGGGCTGCCATAAAGTAGCAAAGCCAACATGGAAGAGCAGGTCCTGACTGCTGGCAGCTCTCTCATTCTCTCTCAGTCTCCATGGAGCAGACTCTGTAGCAAGCTCCCACCAGGACCTCCTGCCTCTCTGCTTCTGCTGCATGCAGAGAGGAGGATGAATTGCTCTTTCCATAAGTATTAAATATTTTATTTTGTGACCTTCCTCTAATCAGATGTTTTATCTCAACCATATATTAAAAGAAAAGTAATAAAAAAAGGATTTTAATAAACTTAACCTCCTTAAATTGTGTAATTGTCACTTTCCCAAGACGTTAGGGAAGCTGTAAGGGGAGGGAAAATATATACAGAGCCCTTTTTTGGTGCATTGAAAATTTATTATCTAATAATTTCTTCTCTTCCACACTATTCCCAGTTTTCTCATTACTTGTAGACAGCAGAATGCCCTGTTGCTAGCAGCAGGTTGCTGTGTGACTGCAGAGCCAGATCTGCTCCACGTCAGTGTTGTATGTGCTGGTGGCAGGAGGAGCAAGGACTATGCTGGGTCTAGGAGCAGCCCCAAGACCTGAAGCTGTTAAAGTTGCTAAGTGAGTTGATTTCTGTCCTAGTGCTGCACTGATTTTGAGAAGCACTGTTTTCAGCAGAGTGGTGGCCAGCTTTCCTGCACTGACAAAAACACCATGGCAGGTGTTTCTTGGAGATGCAAAGCTGTGGTAGGAAGTTCAGCCACATGACAAAGAGAGCCACCCTTGAGGAGACCAGGGGATGTAGATAGGCCACCACTACTCTTGTGATAGGATGCTTTTGATGGGCATACACAGTGGGGCATGGCCATTATGTGTTGTGACCATTTCTTATTCATCTTTGGGGGTGACTTGCAACCTTGGAAGAAAAAGAGGCATGTGTTTATGTACAGAGCAGTTTGTTTTGCAACTCTGCATACAGTGCTTCTCAAAGCCTGCAGGGTATTTGGAAAGGCAAAGCCAAGTTCCAGTTCTCTGGGCTTGATCCTCATGTCTCAGGGCCATGTCTATGCTGAAAGGTAGCACTGTTGAACCTCTTTCAGTTTCATTCAGGTGGTATAGTTCAGCCAGATGTGATTGTCACTGTATAGATGGCAATTGTCTGTGTACATCTGGTATGGGACTCTTAATTGGTTCTCTTCCTGTCCTGGTTTGGGTTAGAACAGAACTAGATCTGTTCAGTGATTTTACTTTTTACTGGGGGGGCAAGAAGGGGTAATAGAGAATGTCTGTCACTGGATTGGTGGTGAGCTCAACCCTGAACCTCAACACTTGTTTCACCAGCACTTCTAGCTGGGCAAAATTATGGTGAAAAAAGCATATGAGAGCAGCTCCAAGTGCAGCTTAGCCTCTGTTCCTACTAGGGGACAAATCCATCCTTGGTTGTGGTGGGCACATGTATCCTCAGGCATGCGCTGGGTGAAGGTGGCTTCGCTGAAGTTGTTCAGGTATGAATCAGTCCCTGTGGATCCCCTGTTTCTTCCAGGGAATTGTCCCAGATGAAACTTCTGGTTTGACTCATCCGAATGATACTGGTAGAGTTTGTCTTCACTGTAGAAACATTGAGATCTCAAAGTGCCTCCTTGCGAAGCTCATAGAGCCACTGTCACAGGCTGTGCATTTGCTGTATAAAGGTTGTGTTTGTGTTGTTTACAGAGAAGATCTGAGATAGCTGAAGCACTGCAGGATCCTGAAGGAGACCAAGTGGAGATTGTCCTTAATCCCAGCTGGCAGCCTGAACTACCTGGTGAACACTGGGGTAAAAGCGACCTGCCTTGGGCTTCAAAGGGATGTGGAACTACCAAGTTGTTTATGAAAGTGTAAAAGCATGTGGTTCTGGAGTGAAGAGGTAGCACCAAGTGGGATGTACAAGAAGAAACTAAGGTGCAATGGGAGATATGACTTCTTCTCTCACTAGCTCCCTACACTTAGAAGTGGAGAATTCTCTCCTTTTCCACTTTACCTTCAGATTTCTGTGACAGCTTTACCTACCCCAGATAGCTTCTTCCAGGTATAAATTCATACAGCAAGTCATCTCTGGATCAAAAGGTTATCACTGAAGAGTGAGCATGGCTCAGGTAACTGGTGCCTGCTGCAGTTTACACTTGCATACTGCATTTGGGAGCACACAGAAGCGTTGCTGTTGCTTTGGGCTGGGCAGATGGATGGATGTGTTTTGGTTCAAGTTGTGTAGAGGGTGATTACAATAAGGAGTTAGGAAATTAAATGAAAATGCTACTGGTTAGGAAGCAAACATAAATGATTTTTTTCTGTTCTTCAGAGCTGTATGCAGGTTGATGTGCATCTGCATTGCCAAGGAAAGAGCCCAGTGTTGAAGACAGATAAATGTGTTGTGGTCATGACTTATCAAGCAGGATCTCAGCTTTGGCTACTGGGTGTTGCTCTTCAGAGAGCAGAGCCAGATAGACTTGCTTGTTAAGAAGAAAAATAGGATGGTCTAATGGGTTTGTGGGTGGGGCTGGTAGGCATGAATAAGGAGACCTGGGTTCTTACCGTGCCCCTGCCTGTGTCTGCTGAGTGCTTGCACACTCCAGCAGTGCTGAGGCCTGTCAGGGAAGGGTTCAATCACTCCCCAGTGCTGGTGGCAGTCTGGGAGGGCAAACTGCTGGGGTTTTGTAGGGGTTTATTTTAGGAATTGTTATGACTTTAAATGCAGGGAAAGTTCTGCAAATGCAGAATCAGCAAATTGATGTGCAACACCTAAGGAAAGGATTTTAGCAGAGATTTGCTTCATGGTCTGAAGGCACAGCTGGGGTTGTTGAGGCCATGGTGGGAGAGAGTGAGAGTCATTATCAGAGCCTGATGTCTGTGTGTTAGCGGCAAAGTTTAGACCCAGACATAAATATGGTTGTGGGGAGAAAGGGAAAGGGCTTGGGCCTTATTGTTGTCCAATCTAGCCATGGAAATAGCTGCCTCTACCCCTGCCCTGCTCTCCCCTTTATTTCTGTGATTTTAAAGTATGATCAGTCCTATTATTCATGGAAATCTGGGAAGTCTCTCCCCACCAACAAATGGGATTCTGATAAGAGTCAATAAGGCTAATGTTGTTTTCAGTCACTAAATTTGACTTAAGGCTGGCCTAGGAGAAAGGGAATTCATCTCTGAATACATTAGTTGATGACTGACAGGAAAATATTGCAAATGATGTAGTTGGTGTGTATTATTCAGTCACCTGTTAAGCTGGCTGAATATTGGAAGAATGTTTTTGCAAAACTATTGGAGTAATTGGCAGAAAAGAAAGACAGGAATATTATGCAGCCATTTCCTCCACAAATTGCTCCATTATGTACCTACAGAAGCAAGAGCTTCCTAAATCAGGAAGGGATTCAAACCCAAAGTTTCTATCTTGGGCTCCGCAGGAGGTGTGGAGGTGTGCTCATGGGGGTGGGAAAGGCTCTATCTGAGTTATAAGAGTGTGTCTTCAAGGGCACTTATCTCTTCTTGGGTTGTGGGATTGCACAGCACCATTTCAGATCCGGTTTGTTGGATCTTAAAGGTCCCTTATAGCCCAAACCATTCTGTGGTTCCGTGACCTACCAATATGGTGTGAGATGCAAGGTATCCTTGCTGCAGCAGATAGGATGCTGTTTTCCAAGAGAGGGTAATATGAGCTAGTACAGGTATCAGAGTCTGCATTTGTGTCAAAGGTTAGGGCTGGGCTGGCTACTGACAAGTGACAGATGCTCTCTATTAATGCCTCTTCCTTCCCAAAGGGAAGAGAATGAGAATAAGGGAGAGAGACTTAGATTAGAAAAGAAAATGAAAACAGCTTTAATGAAAATTATAACCATAAAATGAAATATATACAAATACATAGAAAACCAATATCAGACCAACCCCCTGATGGCAGTTCCATCTCTCTGTGACAGCACTGGGGAAGGCCCAGATTCAGGACTCAGATACTGAAACTGAATTCAAAACTCACAGATCAGGATTGAAGACAAAATGAACATAGTCCTCTTTGGACACTGGCTATTGAAGAAGAGGCTTGACCCTCATGATCCCTCAGCATTATACTGAATGTGACATCCCTGGGATGGAATCCCTTGTTGGTCAGTTCAGGGTCATCTCTCCTGATCCCTCCTCCCCACAGCTGCTACCTCTGGCTTACTGCACCCCAAAGTGGGGCACAAGATTTAGCAGTGACCTTGGTCTGCAGAGGAGCAAGTCTAAGGCAGAGCCTTTCTGCAGCCCAGCCTTTGGTGGGAACTCTCCCCATGGAGTGTTGGCACTGCTAGAAGCAGAGACTGTCTGTGGGAACATGCTGTGACCTGCAGAAAGTGCATCCCTGAGAAGAGTCTGAGCTGGAAAGGGAAATCACTGAACAGCATCAGTTCTGTTCTAGCTCAGACCAGGACAATTTGCCAACTGACACAAAACTAGTGCAGATGATATCATGAAGGTGATGTCACCTGTGTGCACAGTGTGTCATGTGCCCCAGGGACAGGCACTGGCTGGTCTTTGCCAACAACCTCACTGTGAGCAGCAGCAGTGGCTTCATGACCCCATAAGGTTTGTCATGTGGCAAACCCAATTCCTACACACTGACAGCAAGGCTGGAGCAGAGAAAGAAGTCTGGAGAAATCAATGAGAATGACAGTTGGACAAGACAATAGATAATATTGGCAGATGGGAGAGCAATGGAGTAGGAAGAGGAGGAATAATCAATGAGGTAGTTCATAATGGAGCTGGCAGGTCTCAGGAGGACATCCAGGGCACGCCCAGGCTCTGTGTGCTGCAGCTGTTACTTGCCAGAGGGAACTTCTATTGAATTTAAGACTTACACAAAAGACATTTCAAAGGCCAGTGTACCAGTAAAATTCAGAACTAACTTAAAGACTTTAGGTCAGACTTTCATTGGCTCCAGACAGGATTTGATGTGCTGACTCAGTTTTCCAAATGAAGGACATGATGCTTCTCCCTCCCTTTAACCTACCCACTTTGTGTGCATCAGATCAGGCTCCAAGGAGCCCAAAAGAAGCTGAGGAGAAATGGGACAGACTTTGTGCCCTGTCTTATGGAGCAGGGCACACACAAACTCCAAATCCTGCTGCCCTGGGTCCCTGAGACACAGATTTATTGTGGCTGTTGATTCCTCCTGAGCTGTGGTGCACGGATCTGAAAGGCAAGCAGTGTGATTAGATGCACCACAATAGTGGCCAATGGCAAAATGCATTCTTCTGAAAAGCATTTTCCCCTCCCCAGCCCCCTCTCTGCTGCTGAAAGATGACACCTGATGTTATAAACCAGCATCACTTCCAGTTGGTTACCACCACTAAGTAATTAACTCTTCCAGAAAATCTTCTTGTTATTGCAGCATGTTCACCGCAGCCATCTAGGTGAAATGATTCCTTTCCAGCTAGAAAAGAAAAGAAGACAAGATTTTTGTCTTGTGTTGTCCAATATTTTAAAACCCTTGTAGAAAAATGACATGACCAAGATGGGGAGAAGACTCCTTACCAAGTTTGATTTGTTTTAATAGAAGAGAGAAGCAGGAGGAGCAGGGTCTTGGTGGGCAGCAGAGGGAAGCAGGCAGTCTGGAAGGATGCTGACCCTATTCAGAAAGGGCTCACACCAGGAAAGCTGGAATTCTACAGTTCAAAATGGGATTTGGGTAGGAATTTGCCCTGACCATAGGTGGATATTTCAGAGGAAAGAAACCAAAGTTTCATCAACAAAGCCTCAGCAATTTGGAGGAGAGTAGAGGAGAGCTGTGATTTGACTGCACTCGAGGTCCCTTCCAGCTCCTAACATTCTGTTATACTGTGATTGCCTTAGTGTCACCTTCCTTTATCCAAAGAGAAACTTTTCTCTCTCCCTACACAGTCATTCTTACTTTCTCTTGCTCTTTTTTCTTCCTGGGTACCTGGAAGCTATGTGAGATGTTTGTAGACAGTGTCCAACCATGGTTACCTGCTGCTCAGAAATCTGTTCCTCCCCTGGGCTTTGCTTTGGGGACAGCTACCCCAAAACAGTACAGTGCTGCTATACAGTACAGGGTCTGCTATACATAGACCAAAAGCTTTAGGTCCTCTATGTGTCTGGGGTGCAGCCAAAGACCTTTAAATCTTGGGAATCTTCTCCAGAATAGGGATAGCTTCAGGAGACAGCCTATCTGAAAATGAAGTCAACATAGCTCATAGTTCAGGCATGCAGTAAAATGTGCAGATTTGCTCAGAAGCTGCCAGTGATGTTCAGCTGCCCTGTATGCTGTCTTGGTGAGACATCCCCACCAGAGCAGGCAAACAGAGCCAGGGTGTTGGCTTCAGATTCAGAGAGTGCAAGACCCAATTTGCCCTCCAGATCAGGAAAGTGGAAAGGTTTCTTCTCTTGTTCAGTGGTGCTGACATCTCAAAGAGCTGTCTATCTCCTGGGTTTCCCTCTGATTTGGGATACATCCCTGTGAGGAGTGATTTTGGATCTCAGTATCCACTTGGATCTTTCCTCACAGTCCAGGGCAGCCTGTGCTGGCTTGTGGGTGGTTAAATCCAGAGGCACCAACCTCATCAGACTGGCTGGAGAGGGAGAGGTATGTTTCCTGGGTTTTGTATGCTGCTTTACTGGAGAGAACAAGGGCTATGGCAACAGCAAATGCATATGAGTCTGCCTGTCAGACTATTCTTGTTAACTTTGGAAGAATTGGCCAATTTCAATGCAATTTGACAGGCAAGGGCTTCAAAAGATAATAGATTTCTGAAAAGCTCTGTAAAAATAGCTGGGCAGGTGAAGAAGAGGCTCTTCCATGGGCTCAGCTGACAGAAAACCTGCAGCATGAACTCACATCTTGGGGGGATGTAAAAACATTTGCTTAGATGCTTCCATGAAAAAGTGGGATAGGCTTCCCAGGGCAGTGGTGGAGTCACTGTCCCTAGAGGTGTTCAAAAAATGTATAGATATGGTGCTTAGGGACAGGTTTAGTGGCATGGTGGTGATAAGTGAATGGTTGGACTTGATCTTAGAGGTCAAGAAATTATAAAACCACTTTCAGTGGAACTTGAAGGAAATAATGGGAGTAGCCAGTTCTAAGGGATAAGGAATAAGTTGCAGGTCTATAATGCTTTCCATTCAAGGACATTATGGCACCTTTGCAGAAAACTAGTGGGTGTCTCCATTGCTTTTTTTACAAATACAGGAGTGGAGATACAAGGGCATGGAAGGTCTGGGCCAGGACGAGGCATGGTCTCTGGGCCTCAGCCACAGGACACTTCATCTTCTAGTAGTCAAGGAGAAGCCAGAAGAAAAGGACATGAAGAAGCTGTTGGCAGCTGTCATTTCTCATGAAAAACTTGAGTGGTATTGTCTATTTCTATGAGAGGTTTTTTAAAAAGTCTGCCAGGATTGATTTCAAAACAGTAGAATTAGAGAATCTTTGACATCTGTAGGTCACTCATTCCAAAGGTTAATAATTTCTATTAAAAACAACCTTTTGCTTCTTACCAAGTGTTTTGAGATGGGCATTGAAGGCACAGCTCTCCTTTCCTTGGTGCTCTTAGCTTTGCTAGCTGCTGAAGCCAGAATTTCTTCCAGAGGCTCTGCATGCTGACACTGTGGATGCTAAATATAATATTGCTCCCAAATGTCCAGCCATGCAGGTGGCTGACCTTCACACCTGGCTCAATAAATCTGCTCTATGTTCCCTGCCCTATTAGGAGGTCAGATGTGAAAGCCCCGTGATGGGGCTGGCAAGAACCTGCCCTCCTGGGGGACTATTTTGCAAGCTAAAAAAGCAAGCTGAAAACCACCAGGACAATCTCTCTGCCTGAGAAAGAAAATCTATCAGGGATTATTCTGAGCCTTGTTCCCAATCAACCCGAGGCAAAGGGTGAATTGTATGCTCCTGTGATTTAATCAAGACAGACACAGCGTGGTCCAGCCATTCCTCAGAGCTGAGGATGCTGCTCTCTGGGTGGCTACCGGCAGCAGCAGCAAGGCAAACACATTCCCCCCAGGGCAGCAAACGGGGGCCTGGGTGGCTAAACCATCTGAAGAATGGTGACACTCCACACCCTGCTTAGCCTCTCTGTACACGAAATGGCCAGCTAATAGCAGACAGCTCCTCAAATGGCTATTGAAGGTGCTGTGAGAGGACTGCCTCACTCTGATAACTTTCAATAATGGGGGAAGCAACAGCAATAGAGTTTGTGCACTGCGGTGGAAGAGATCTATTAAGAGTCCTTTCCAAGCCTGTGCTGCTGGGGAGAACAGTTAATTGAAACTATAGTGCTTATTTTAATTGGGTCTGGCTGTAAGCTTTTGCTCCAGTGACTCTGTGGAGGTTGCTTCCCACCTCTGCTAGCTCTGCTCCTGAGCTGGGTAATGCTACAGCATTGGTGGTTTTGACACCAGATTTGGATTTATTTCTGGAAGTGCAGCAGGGCTTCAGAGCTGCACAAAAATCAATCCTTCAGCTTCTTTCCTGCAGAGAGACAGGGCTGTCTTCACACTTTCCATGTCAGGTGCTTCTGGCCTGGGGCGTTTTCTCCAGCCTGCAGAACATTGCATATTCACTCCAAGCCAGCTTGCTTCTTACCCTGAAGGAGCACAGCACCTTGGCACTGGTTTTGGTGCTCAGTAATCCAGACTCGGGGTCTTACTGAGGCTGTTCATCTTTCAAGTGCAGAGGCAGCATCTCTGAATGCTGCAGCGTTGAGATGCACAAGCTTAGAGCCAGGCTGGGAGTCAGTCACAGAGTGTCTTGGGTGGCAGGTTGGGACTTGATAGTGGGACAGCTGCCAAGATGGGAAGGGGTAGCTGAGTGGTGAACAACTTCAGTATGATGTGTCCCACTACCTGCTGGGCTTGCTGTTGCTGCCAACACTGGCTAGCCAGAGCAGAAGGGATCAGGGAGAATGGGATACTGGTGTTTGAAGTGATCCCAGCAGACTGGGGCAACAAGGAGCAGTGTTAGAAGAGAAACTCAAGTCAGAAACTGGATTAACAGGCACTGAGGTGGCTGTTGCAATACTGGGGCTGGGGAAGGGATAATCCTGCTTGGGAACAGGCTGGTGAGGGGGAGACAGGGCTCATTGCCATGGGCTACAGCCCAGCACTGGGGCAGAGCTGTGCTGTTTGCCAGGCTGCTGTAAAATACAAGAAAGCCTGAGGAACAGTTCCTGTTGAGAAATCCAGTTGGTACTGGGGGGGGGGGGGGGGGGGGGGGCGGTCAGAAACCAGCCTGGGCTGTGTGTCTCATTCTTCTAGGACCTGATCTGTTGGGGAGAGGTGAATGCTGAATCCTAATAACTGCAGAGAACTGCTAATGAATGAAGTTTATGAGTGTCCTGTGTTAGAATCTCCTTGTTTGGCCATTTCTTCTTTCAGTTAAACAATGATTTTGCTTTTCAGGAGGGTCTGGCTGCTGGTGTGCTGGGCAGGAGTCAGGAGCCCCGGGCTGTATTGCTGCCAGACCCTGCACTGCTGGGTGGTTTTGCAAGTCACATCCCCTCTGCCACTTCTCCTTCCCCAGCATGAAGTGAAGGTGATGGTATTACGAGGCCTTTGAGAGAGAAAATCCACAACAGAGAATGAGATGAGTCCCGGTGGGAAACAAGTTCCCCATGAGGAGAGAGTGTGCTCTTATGGCCAAGGAGGCCAGTGTGCTTTAAGAAGACTGTGACCTGCAGGTCCAGGAAGGCTCTATTTCCCCTCCAGTTCTGGGCTTCTGAGTTCAAGAGAGACAAGGAACCACTGGAGAGAGTCCAACAGAGGCTAGGAAGGTGCTGAGGGAACTGGAGCATCTCTGGGAGGAATAAAGGCTGAGAGACCTGCGGCTTGGTTAGCCTGGAGAACAGCAGCCACGGAGAGGATCTGCTCAATGTTGAGCAAGAGCTAAAGGCTGGGGGCAAGAGGCTGTGGCCAGACTCTGCTCAGTGGTGCCCAGGGACAGTCCAAGGGGCACTGGGCACAAACTGGAACTCAGGAGGTTCCACCTGAACAGGAGGCAAACATTTTTGGCTGTGAGGGTGCCAGAGCCCTGGCCCAGGCTGCCCAGAGAGGTTGTGGAGTCTCTTTCTCTGGAGTGATTCCCACCCCACCTGGAGGTGATCCTGGGCAACCTGCTCTGGGGGACCCTGCTTTAGCAGGGGGTTGGACTAGATGATCCCCAGAGGTCCCTTCCAACCCCCACCATGCTGGGATTCTGTGAGCATTCAGCACTCTTGCTTCCCTACACAAGCTTGTCCCAGTGCTTGCTTGCACTGTGCTGGCAGTGTGAAGGGGACTTTGTATAAATTAAGTTGAGGGTGAATTGTTCTTATTTCAAACCTGTTTTGCACTGCCAAGGAAGTATAGACTGCTTTTAAAGCTACATGGGAACCAAGCTTTTTAGTTTAAAAATCTGATCACCTTGAGCTTGGGACCCCTGAGAGTTTTCAAAAATCTCCAGCAGAGTCTTGTTTTGTTTGCATGGATTAAAAATGTAAATATATTGAGGCTATGAATGCAGAATGGGGAGAAAAGAAAAGATGCAAAAATATGATACATTTCCAATCTTTAGATTTATGCTCTTCCTCATAAAAGCCTGAATGACATTTATTTGGCTGGCTGCATAATCCATGTTAACAAGACAATTAGTATGTGCTGAAAGTTATTATTTTCCTCAGTATGTCAAATTCAGGACTGCCTCTGGATTTGGAATGGAGCCTTGATTCATTTCTTCTTCCCAGTAAAAGATAATATTGAATTTTTCTCCAAAGATCTTGGCACCATGTAATTAATACCTTTTTTTTCCCCCCTTCTGCCTTAAATAAAATGGAGCAAAACACAACAACATAATGTGGGGTAAAATTCAGATGAAAATAAACATTTCTCCTTTGGTTGTGTAGTGAGTGAATTGCATGCTTCTGGAATGGCAGCAGACTGACAGCCATGGGTGGCTGCAGCTCCCTCCTCGCTCATGGGGCAGGTGCAGGGCACTGTGTTTTCTGCAGACACTGATGTGTCTCTAAGGGTTAACTTTACTGCAGTTTCTCACCTCTGTTGAAACTGGCTCAAAACCATTTAGGTGACCAAATCTGGAGTTAACAAAGCCCTGAGTGATGCCACATTAAGTGATTGTGTCTTACTTAAACTAGAGCAGAAATCTTGTGGTCAGTGCTCATTTCTGTTCAGGTGCAACAGCCCACACCAGGATGATGGGTTAGGTTGCTGCAGGTTTCTTCAAGAGCAAGACTCCAGTCAGTTTATCAAGGCTTGTGTCTGTGCATGTTAAAGGCCTTATAAAAGACCATTTTACAGCAGATTTTTTTCATTTTTTTTCCTGTTAACTTCTTGTGCCCTCCATGCCCTTCCACGTGCTGCAGCTCTGTGAGCTGTGCACCACAGAGCTCAGCTTCTGCAAGTTTTTGGAGCTGTGGTTGAACTTGAGGCTGTTGCACCAGAAAGATCTGACATATTGAATTTAAGAGCTCCTCTGGTACCTGCTTTCAGCCAGCCTTGAGGAGGACAACCCTTCTTCCCCATGGCCAGGAGAGGTCCAGAGTGCAACCAAAGCTGGAGGCATCGTGTGGGCAGGGCTCAGTGCCTGGGGTGCAGGATGGGGCTGGAGGCATTTAGTTGAGAGGTGCTCTGAGCAGAAAGGTGTGGGGTGGCTGGGGAGCATGTGGATGACTCCACTTCTTAAATATCATTTTCTTTTTTAGTATAGGTCTTTGGTTCCTAGCAATAGGTGGAAATGAAGCCTGTCTTGACTGAGCAGTGCTGGCAGAAATGGTCCATTTTAGCTTAGGCATTTTATCCTATAGTCACTGACTCTGTGCTGTTCCTTCCCATGACCCTGCCCAGAGTAAGAGTGGTGCTGCCATGGAAAGCAATCCAGACCCAACAGCAAAATAATAACTTTATGAGAAACTTGTGTCTAAAAAGAGACAGAGCATAGAAAAAAAGGTCAGGTGATGCTGTGCCCACCACTGCTGAACCTTTTGTCCTTCCCTTCTGCTGAGGGAATATCTGGTCCCCAGAATGGTGGTTCCACTCCAGGGAATGAGACTGCTGCTGCTGAGGCACAGCCAGGGAGGTGAGGAGCATCCTTGGTAGGCTTGATTTCTAGCTCTGCAGTTGGATTCCTCAGGGCCTTGCAAATGTTCCTCTGCCTTGGCTTCTCCCCCTGCAACAAGGGCAAGTGCAGTATTCTGCTTTCCCCTTGGAAAAGGCAGAGAGCAACTGATTAGCATTTGTGAGGCAGAATGATGTACACCCCTGGAAAGACCAGGAATAATCAAGCATTGGGGCTGGAGGGGTGCAGTAAATAAGGCAGAGGTTCCCTCTTGAATGAGAATGAATTTAAGCAGTAAATAATGTTCCTGTTGCCCAAGCAGTGTCTCTCCTGTGCTGCAAATGGGGCAGGGATCTTGTGGGTATAAAAGTGTGATTAAATCCTGAAACATGCTTTGTCCAGGTGATGAGAGGGCTGGGAGAATGGGCCAGCAATTAGTGAGGAGGGAGCCTGGCAGGACAAAGGGAAAGAGCAGGTCCCATCCAGCCCAGGTAATGCCACTGTCTCCAGGAGTGTGAAAGCAGGGTGAGATGGGGCCAACTACCTTTGACAAATAACAAATATGGCAGGGAAATGGATAAAAAATCTCAGAGAGGCGAAAAGATTTAGGGTTAAGTATGAAAAATGTAGGCGTACCTGGCAGCATATCAATCTTCAGAGTCATATTTCAGTTCCTAGAGGAGTGTTTTATTTAGGAAGGTCACTAGCTTCCTGGCCAGCCACCAGGAATTTGTGGCCAGATTTACCCCTCTTGAAACACAGAGGCATAAACAGAATTGCAGCATGTGTTTTCATTCAAAACCAACTTCTTTATCAGTCTTTCCCCATCTCCCTGCTAATTGTTTGGTGATGAGGGATTTGAATTGCTCCAGAGCTGGTCCTCTGGGTACAGCTTTGATTCCTCTGATCTAACATCCCAATGAATCCGAGCTTGGCTTGCTCCAGACCACAGTGAACTCATCTAAGCCACTAACTGCAAGGGGAGCAGGCATGAGCCTTTTGAGAAATGCTGATGGGTGACATGCACACATCAGTCCCAAAGAAAGGTTCATTTCCCTCATTGGGAGATGTGATTAAAGCACTTCAGCTGGTAGCTGTTGTTCTGGGCTCTACTACCTGTTTCAGGAGCTGTGATTTCTGTGTTTTCTTTTGCTGTTCAAACACTAGAAAAAAATTAATCCTCAGCAACCCAAAAGGTAAATAATTTCCACAAGATTTTTTTGTCATCTCTCAGCCAATCACTGTTATTATTTTCATAATTATGCCATTCTCCATCTGCTTGATGGAGTTAATGTCTCACTTTGTCAATCACTGGCCCATCTCCCTCCAGCATCTCAGCAATAAGCAGCCAGAATACATAGAAATGAGGCTATTTTCCAGGCATTAAAATGACAGCTTTTAGTGCATGAGTGTTCATCTTGGGGTGTATTCATTGACTGGCTCCTCAGTCCTGCCTTAGCAGGGAAAGATGCAGGCACAAGAGGAGCTCAGTCCAGTGTCTCCCCACGCTGCTATTTCACACTGCATTTGGGCAGAGCTGCAGTGCTGTTGATACAGCAGAGTGGGACTTGTCTCTTGTGTTCCTCTTCTCCACCTCCCAGACTTGACACCTCTCCCCAAAAGGCCAAAACGCTGGGAAGATCTGCTGGAGCATAGCCAGAGGCACTCAGCTGGGTGCATGAGAGAGAAGCAGCTTCGTGTGCTACCATGGGAGCTGTGCTGTGGATCTGGGCTTGTGCAAAGCCCTTGTTTTCTCATTTGTGTGATAACGGCCACAGGGCTCAGCAAGAAGTAGGGTGGGGGCAAAGTGCTGTCTTGTTGGGTGCCTTCCTCCAGGAAGGGCTGGTTCTTGTTGCCCATCTTTAGGTGGAGAACAGCTCTCTGTGTTTTGCTTTTCCATGCTTCAGCCTTGCCATAAAGGAGCAAGATCAAGAGAGAGGGCAGGGTCCTCCTTCAGGGACTGTGGGATGGGTGTGTGGGTAGGATTTAAGTGTGCCACTAATCACAGAGCAGCTCAGCCCTGGCTGTAAAACCTGCTGTACTGACCGGGCAGCTCACCTTGACCTGGGACTGATGCCAGCAGCAGTCTCATGCATCCCAGCCAGGGTGGTGGTGGGGGACAGGAGGTGCTCCTGCACCTCATAGCATGGTAGAAGTTTATTAACAGCATCTCTGTGCTTGCCTATGTGGGCACTGTGCACCAAAAGGTTTGAAAAGTGTATAGATGTGGTACTTAGGGACATGGTTTAGTGGCATAGTGGTGATAGGTTGAGGGTTGGACTTGATGATCTTAGAGGTCTTTTCCAACCTTAATGATTCTGTGAATAAAGCTGGACAGAGAAACCATGTTGTGGTGTAGCTTGGCTGTGCCTGCACATCACTGAGTGGGGCTGTAGAGGATGCTCAGGGGGCTCTGAGGCATCTTGTGACTCCCCAAAGCTCATTATCATATCTGAAGCACAGAACCTGTGCAGCACCCAAGCTGGCTCAATTAAAGCTGGTTTGAGTAGCTCTGCAGAGATATACCCTAAGGGGAAAAGCACTGATTATTTGTTCTGCACTGCAGTTTGGCTACCTGTAAACAAGCAGGCACCCTGCTAAATGCTTCCCTGGTAATGAGCTGAGGCTCTTGCCTAATTAATATTTCAAACATTGCCAAGCTAGATTGATATACTGTAAATGAACAGTGTCAGATGACAACAGAAATCAGATAAGGAGCAGCTGGAAGTGATCTGCTTGTATTTAAGGATCTAGCACTGCTAGGAAACTGCTTTTATTAGCAGCAACTTGAAAAAAAGAAACTTCAGGGATTCTCAGACAGGTACTTTATCGAGCAGGTGAGAGGGGGAGACTCATTCTCTTGCTCCCCAGTACCCACCATGAAGATCAGACTCTTCACTAGCACAAGGCAGCATCACCTTTGTTAGCTGTGTGTAATTGCCTTGTGGTTTGGAAATTGCAAGGTAGGGTTTGGGGGCAGAGGAGCTCTTTCTGAAATTCATAATAACATGTGAAATTGGGTAGCTGAGCAGAGGTTTGAATTTCAAGTGGATGCTCTGCTTAATGAAATATAGGATTTCTGTAGTGATGACTAAGGGTTACAGTTTGTAGGTTCCCAGAACAAAAATATAACAGCTGCACCACCTGCATCCTGGTGACAAATTTGCCTGTTTCTCTTAGTTATTTTCTGTCTTGGTCTACAGTTTGTGGTTCAATTTTGGCATGTTATCTGTGGAGTGTGGATTTGGTTCCAGGTCTTTGATCACTAATAGATGATTCAGTTTAAGGCTGTGTTCTGTGTTGTGTGCTACACCTGCCTTGTTTAGTTGCCAGATTCATATTATTTACTCCAGAGGAGATGCTAGGTCCCCTTTATCCTGAGTGGTTAACAAAAGTTTGAAGGCTGGCTGATTTGTTTCTGTCAGGATGAGAAAGCAGTGATATGTAGCAGCTACGTTCTCTGTGTACCCCTTTTGTAATCATTCACAGAAACAAACCAAAAAGGAAATGCACATCTACCTTGTTTCCTTAAGCACAACGGGGATAATTCAAGCAGATTCTTAAGCCAGAAATCAACACATCTGCCACACCAGTGAGTGCTGTGACCAGAAAACTAAATCTCTCAAGTGCCACACTTGGGACTTCTCTTGGCTTTGTGCCACTGGACTAGAGAGTGTGTGAGCAGAAGGAAGCTCTGCCCTTGCCTGCCTCCTGCCCACACCTCCTGCACTCTCCAGGCTGCAGCCATCCACCTGGTGAAGGTCCTGAGTGGCAGAAGGACACTCTGGCAGGATGGCCAGGCAGGCCAGATTTCCTGGCAGAGGCTGAGTCTCAGCATCTTGAAAAAGTCTTCAGGATGTTTGTTTTGTACCAGATTTTGGAAAAGGCAGCTGAAAAATGTTGTTGTCCCATATGACACTATCTAGATAACAGGATTTCTTGTCTCTCCCCATCACAGCCAGCCCTGAAATAGACACTTTTAGCATCATTATAGGGCAGCTTTTCTTCTGATAAAATATATCCTGTCTGATACTGAATATTTATCAATACTATTCAGTGTATGTTTGACACTTGTGGGTTTCAGGGGTCTGTGGCTATTCCCAAAGCCAAAATATGCCTGGTGGCATCCACTAGCCACCATAATCCACCCTTGGATTACAAATCCTGTTGGGAAACAAAACAACTCTTTAGTCTTGTACAAGGCATGGCATCCGAAAGAGGTACTTTACCTTCAGTTTGGATGAAGAACCCTTGCAGAAGAGATATGATAATAAAATTCATTTCAAAAAAAGAAAGAGGACAAAATATTCCTTTTATGAAACATAAACTCCCTGCTGTGGAAAACTATCAAGGAATAGATGAGTAAGATTATAAAAGGGATTAGATATGGATTATCCAGGATCAAGGCAATGAACTCTTGGATAAATCCACAAGAGGTTTTCATCTTGATGTGTGTGGGTTCCTGGATAAACTGTTATTTCTGTGTAGGAAAAACACCACCTTCTCCTGCATTGCAAGGACCAACAGATTCTTTTGGTTTTCTTTGTGTCAGCCTTAAAACAAACTCCAAAGTCCCAAAGTGAACAAGGGCTGAGTGTGAAGACCTCAGAATAGTGAGTGGTAATACAGTACCTGGTGATATTTTATGTAGTTGAATACTAAATATGCACATGGGGGGGGGGTGGGGGGGAATCCTCCCCAGTGTTAACTGTATATGTACACATATATATCCAAGTATATCTACACTCTGATGGTTCTTGAGCTGACTACTGCCCTGGGGAATGAGATGTTGCACTTGTAACAGAGAGTCCCTGAAAGTGTAAACTTGGTGCTCAAGAGCAATCAAATAGATGAATCAAGTGTAAGGAATCACTAAGGAATAAACAGAGAAGAAGGCAGAAGATGCTGTTACAGCACTATGCCAAACCACTGCTGGTCTCCTATATCTCCAGTACCAGGTCTGGCTTTTGTTGCAGGATGCTCAGCAAGGCTGGGCAAGGGACACAGAGCAGCCTCTCCCCAAGGACCAATGAATCCACCCTGGAAAAGAAAAGGTGGAGGGGAGATTATGACAGAGCTTGGGAAAATCAGGAGTGGATTAATTTGGAAGAAAGATTCACTGCCTCTTCTAGACCCATACAGACTCAGATGAAATCGGCAGGTTCAGAAAACCCCAAAGAAGGGTTTGCTTCAGGCAGTGGAGTGCTGAGGTGCAGAGCTCAAGGACACAGGATGCTGCGCGACAGAAACCTGGCATTAGCTTTAAAACGGTGGCATAACAAAACTGTGTGGAGGAAAAGTCACAAAGGGCTTCCCGCCCTAGAGAGACAGGCCCCAGCTCAGTAAGCCCTTGAGCCAGAGGCTGCAGCAAGCACAGCACCAGTCCCATGGAGGTCTCACTTATCCTTTTCTTGCACTTGTCCCCTTGGCATAGGTTAGTGATGGCTGCAGGAGCTGGAAGAGCCAGACCAAGGCTATGGTGTGATGTGGACATGGATCCAGTGCAGCTAACAAACTGTACCACACTGGAAAAGAAAGGGTCTGTATATATCATTCTCTGAGGCTTCCAGCACTGTCCTACTAGAGTGAAGCTCTGTTATCCCAGTATATTATTACAGCTCTTTAATCCACAGCATCACCATTCACAAGTGCTTGGTCTTAAAGTGAGTTTGGAATTGCAACAGTCCAAGCTATCATCTCAATCCCTGTTTCTAATAAAGGAGCTATTGCTTGGTGGTAGACAGAGAAAAATCATTTCCAGCCTTTGCTGCTCCTCTCAGCAGGGTGTAATAGAAACTCATTATCCTTCACAAGTCTAACTTAATTACATTTTTTCTTGAAGGATTTTCTGCTGGCTCAGCGGGAAAGGGGGGGCTCATCTACATACATTCAGGGGCTGTCTGCTCTCAACTTAGTAATATCTATGGTAAATGCCTAAGAAAGGTGGGGAATTACTTTAGGACCTTCTTTTAATCAATGCAAGCTGCAGCATGGATCCACCAGACCCAAAGGAATCATTCTCACGCCCAGTATCTGAATGGATAGATAATGAGATGGTATTTTGCTGCTTCTGTGCTTGTTGCCTTTCATCAGATGGTCACAAAATCTGAAAGTTAGTAATGTCTTCACTGGTCAAACCCTGAACTCTTTGCTTGATTTGTTCATACATTTCCTTTGCAGAAAGAAATTTTCCTTCACAGAAGGGACAAGATGTTAGAGGAAATTGAAAGAGCAGAAGAAAAGATGTTGGTATGCAATCCAGGGTGATAAAAGCATTCTCTGGTTACCTCTTGATGATGTCTGAGCATAACCTGGCACTGAACAGGCTGTGTGTGTGAGGTGGGTGTCCTTACCTCTGGTGTGTGGCTAATCACAGGGTGCAGGTCACTCAGCAGATAGATTTGGGGAGCTCTTCTCCGAGGCCGGGTCCACCAAAGGTTGCTTTCTGCATCCATGCTGCTATACCAGGTCCTGGCATGCTGTGATCCACAGGGTGCATCAGGGAGCTGAAACTAACCAAACACAAAATGCCTTTGAGCATTTTATTATCTGTCATGAGGGGCAGCACAGCTTCACAAAGCTGCTTTCTAGGTCAGCCTGGGAGGACTCTGCAGTCTGACCCCAGCCTGGCAATTACTGCTGCTGGGGATGGGTTTGGGTGGGTGGTTGTAACCTGCACAGCAATGGGTCGGAGAAGGAGAACTTCACAGGCAAATTCCAAGACAGGAACAAAAAAGAGGTGAAAGGAGGCAAACCCAGTCATATAATTAGCTGAGTAATTACACTTTCTCTGGGGCAGGGAACTCTGGGCCAGCTCTGCCTCCTGTGAGATGTGGTGACACCTCTGACTTAAGAGAAATAAAAGCAGTGCCTTGAAGTGTTTCTCTGGTGACAGACACCGAAGCAGTTCCTGTTGCAGATGTAACAAATGTCTTTGGGGTTAATCTGGCAGGATTTAGCCATTGATGTAGCAGAGTAATGCACAAGGTCCCAGTGGGGAGAGAGAGAAAGTCTGAAACAAAGCAGAAGTAATTAAAGAGAAGCAAAGGAGACAGCACTGCTCTGCTGATAATCTATGCAAACGACAAGGTTTATTGTTTGGGCAATCAATAAGCCAGCCCATTTCATTTTATTTTGGTGTGGTTGCATATACTGGTTATATTGTGATAGAAACATTGCAAAGAATTGATTCACAGATAGAAATATATCTGAGTTGCTTGTGATTTATTAAGAAGATCAAGATAACAAGTGCTGCATTATTGATCAAACCCAGAGGGACACTTCCTTTTTTTCCCTGCTTGTCGATGGAATCCTGTTGTAATTATTTTTTCCCTTTTCTCATTCACCCTTTCCTCTCACCCCTCCCTAACTCTCTGGAGATGCAGTAATGAAGTAAGTGCAAAAAAAGTCAGTCAGGGCTGGCAATGAGCAGGAGAAAGATAGAAGAAGGGAGACAAGCAAGGATACACATTCAAGATACAATGGGAGCAAAAAGTCATATTCAACAGATTTAGGCTAGAATTAAACTGGTGTCTACAGTTGCCTTGTGCACATGCAAGTTATGATCATCTGTAATTCCATGGCCACATTTAAAAGCTTTCTGCTAGCACTTCACATCCTTGCCAGGAAGATGAGATGTTCTAATGCTCCCAGTGAAAACTTCACTAGGTGGTCTGGTCCTTTTTAACACTAGAGAAATTTTGTTCGGTTGGTTGGTTGGTTTCTCTCATTTTCCAAAATATTGGACTCATTTTGGCTAAACTATTTGAAACCTCTTTAGGCACTCAAGATACAAAATTCTAACCTTGGAGAAAATTTGGCATTATAATCCAAAGAAAACAGGTCTAATGAGGGGCAGTGCTACTGGGGAGTGCTTTTGGGTCCTCGTGGTGATGCATGTGGCTGACAACTATGATTTATTTACTTACAGAAGACAAATACAGGCTGATGTTGGAGATCCAGAGTCCTCCTCTTGCTTGGAAGTGATAGACAAGTGCTGGAGTAAACCAAGGCCTAGAAGCTCATAAGAAGACCGAGATGGATGATGCTGCCTATCAGCCTTCTTGCTGGGCTCAGATTGGCACTAGGATTTAAGAGGTTTGTAAGAGGTATTAAGACCCAGTGGTCACTCTGGGCTTGTCTTATTGTCAGTGAAGAATGAAGGAAGTCCTGAAAGCAGTTCAGAATTTCTGTAGTTCCCAACTACACTCCTAATTTAAGTGGATGTGACAGGTAGGTAGACCTTCTCCTAACTGAAATGACTACAGTATTTCCTATAACAGCAGCAGCAGCTTTACTTGCAGAGGAGGGAGAGGGCATGAATCAAAGAAAGTAAATTTTATATTCAAAGGTAGTCTGGCAAGCTCTTATGACACTTAATAGCTGGCATACTCCCACTGCAAAGGAAGCAGAAAGCAAATTCAATCGTTTATGTTACAAAAATCCCACTGCTCTTTATTATGTGCACAGATGGTGTCTCAGGAGCTTTGCTGCCAGTGCTCTGCATGCCTAATGCCAGGCAGGGAGCATTGCTTCTCCAGCCCAGAAGACAGTGGAAGGCCCTTCTTTTCATTTGCTAGAAACATGCAAGTTTCCAAGCTCTCCCATTTATACATTTCCTTTGAACCAATCTTCCAGCAAAAAGTTAAAACATTACTTTAGGCCACATTTGGCAGAGCTGAAGGCAGAGGTACCCATGAGAACAGATTGTGCACCATGGAGGTGAAAAGCTACCGCAAAAGAGAACAACAAAGAGAAAGGTGTTGCAGGACATCTAATACAACAGGAGATGGAGTTGCTTTGTCTTAAATCCTTTCATACATACAGAGACTTTTAAGGGTAAAACATGGAATCAGCTCCATTGATGGAAATATTTCAACTGCAGGAACAGAATCATCTCACCAAATGCCTCCTTGGTTTTTATGGAGGTTTCTTAAAGCAACAACACCTCCTGTAAGAACTGCATTTCTGGAGCTGTTTCTAAGTAGCTCTAGTTTGGGCTTTTCTAATAAGCACCATCTTTCTTGAGTTGACCACTTTTTGCTGTAGCAGGGCACCATGAGCTTGCTCTTCACTGCTAGCTGAGTTTGGGGTGGTCTGCTTAGTAGAGGTTACAGGGCTGTAGAACAGCCACACCAGCTCAGCATCTTTTTACAAGTGCCACACTGAGACTACCACTTAGAGCTAGAAAACTCTGTAGGTTTATTCTTTTCCCTTCCAGTTTAAAGCTTCTCTTGCACTTAACAGCTATTAGTGTTATGGTTTATAGCATCACTAGTACTATCTTGGGTTCACAGGTAGAAGACAAAGCCCTAGAGGGCCTGAATAGCTTTGGGCTAGTAGAATTTAAGCCTAAGGTCCTCCAGCTGACAGCATTTGCTAATTTCCTGCTGATAGAATAGTTCCTGTCAGCTGATACACTTGAGGGGAAACCAAAGGAGATAAATACCATCAGGCTGTAGTTGGTGCACTCTGTCCTTGGCCTTGTTTCTGTAGGCTGTTTGCTGTGGTGTTGAAGTATACTTCAAAGAGGAAGCTGCAAATGGCCAGAATTCTGAGGGTATGTGGAATAAGCGTAGATATTTTGATTTCAGTGTGTTTGTCTGGAGTGCCTGTATACTGATTATGCTGAAGGTCATGGGTTAAGTGTGTATGACATGCATCAGATTATAGACCAGCTGAGATACTGACTGTGAAGGATTTTGGGTAGAATTGGTTCTGTTGAAGTGCTTTTGACCCTTAGTGAATTGAAAAACAAAGGACATCACCAAACCACAGTGCCTCTGAGCTGCCTTCATCTCCTATAGCTGAACCATTGTAGAAGTCAGTTCCATGGAAGCACTGTTTTGAGAAATAGGCATCAGGTTCCTGATTCTTCACCAGGGTTTGTGCCTCTGCTTCCTGTGGACTTCAGCATGATCAAGCATTCCGGTTGGTCTGATAATCTAGACATAATGGTCTCAAAGTTGAGAATCCATGGAGACAAAACTTACTGAGAGTTTTGTCATAGATTTTTTTGTTTTTCCCACTTTGTGTTTAAAGGGCCCTTGCTACAGAACTTCTCAGATTGCTGATTTTCATTAGTCAGTCCTATTAGACAATTGCAGAGCACATTATGGGCCTGTGATTTTTATCTATTTAGTGACTGCTCCTTCTTTTCCTCTTGGTCTTCCTTACTGCTTTATTGCTGTTTGTGAATTAAAAAGCCAAAGAGAAGAGCAGTGCTTGTCAGCTGTGCTCAGATCACCCTGATGCCCTGGAGACCTGAAGGGGATGCTCAGGGAACTGAAAGTGGTCAATTGTCTTGGCATAACAATTCTGCTGACTTCTGAAAGAAGTGTAGCATTTCCAGCCTTTCACCTTCAGCAATACCAACAGAGCTGACCTAAGAGGCTGGCCCAAAGGAAGCTAATGAGATAGCTTGCACCATGGAGCTGGAGGAGTCGATAATAATGAATATTTAAGTGGTGAAATTTTCCACTGCCACCACTGAACCTTTTTTCTACTAATTACTGCCATTAATAAAGTCCTGCCAACACCTGACTAATGAGGACTCAGCACCAACTTTACTTAAACTATGGCCTTTTGTTTTCTTGGTCATGCAATGTGTGTGACAGTCACCAGGCTGCTGAGCATGAAGGTTTTAGAGAGATTAATAGAGTATGGAAACAGCCTTACAACAAGTCCATGCTAATGAACACAGAAATTCTTACTGAAAATAAAGCTTTTGAGGCTCAGACAAATGCTAGCTCTGCTGGTCTCCTGTTGGATGTTCAGAGAGATGATGGATTTTGTCTTCTGCTTTCTAGGATGATTCTTGACATTTGGAAGAGGAGTATGGCAGAGTTAACCAGGATTTGTTCACAAGTCCTTCAGATGTAGGAATATCTGCTCCAGAAAGAAAAGAAATGAGGACACTTGATGCTTTATGCTGCAGTTTTGGTGGCTCTCTGCCATGTAATAGCAAATGGTAAGGAGCTGGTGCTTTCTACTGGAGGAAACCAGAACAAAGTCTTTGAATTCTCTGTTTTCAGTTTGATTTATTGTAGTCATCAGTTTAAGAAATGAGGTGCTTGCAGGAAGAAGGAAAAAAAACTCCCTTTGTTTCATGCAGAACCTTGGTTGAAACTCCTATCTCACCACCACCTGACTCTTTCCAGAGCAATGAGAGGTGGAATTCCCACAATGCTTGCAAGAACTTACCCTGTCCTTAAAGACACCTGAGAACAAAAGGTGCTTCACTGCTTGCACCTAACTTAGGTGCAGCTTATCCACAAATCTTACTGACAAGGCAGCTTTCAGCTGTAGGATCACTATTTTTCTCATGCCTCTAGCTGGTGAGTAACTTACTACACTGAGTCAAATGCCTCAGTACTTGACCTTACTGGGGATAATGCTGTTCCATTTTGAGTGCTGGAGTGAAGATGTGGGAATACCTCTCATCTGAATTCTGGAGGGCTTCAGGGCAGCCTGTGCAGAAGAAGCTGAGAGCTGGCAGTCAAACCCTTCACTCAGGAGCAAATATGAATCCTCTGGGAGTATGGAATCACTGTTGCTGTTGAGAAAAGTTGGGGGTGTAATTGCAGCAGCCTGACTCTGAGGACTGTGAATTTGAGTCGATACCAAGCTCTGGCTTCCATCCCTTTAGAGTTGCTTCATGTTTAAGCAGTGTAGTTGCTGCTGCTAAATGCAAGTTCTCTGAGCTTTAGTAAAAATAGCAGCACATTAACCTAAGGAGTTTTTACAGGCAGGATTGATAACATTTATCAAAGGGCTTATAAAATGTGTTTGTCTGCAATAGAATCCAAGAGGACTGTGTGACCTGAGAGGTCTTTTGGGGTCCCAGTGCTTCTGTTAGAAGCAAATGAGCCATGAGAGGGCAATGGAGGCTCATGTGCCACTGATGGGGCTGTGAAAGGAGTGTAATTAAGCATCTTTTAACACATAACAAATCTGTCAGCTCTGGGTAAAATATTTGCTGCTGTTCACTGGAAGCTGGGGTGACAGCTTCCTTTAGCAGTACCACTGGTGGAGGTGGTGCTTATGGAGAACGTGGCTGGATGCCATCTGGAACAAAGAAGGAATAGGGCATCAAAGTTGTCTTCTACACTGCAATTGTTGCCACAAGAAGCTTTGGAGGAATGTTCTGTCTGCTGCTGTGTCTGTTCCTTTCCAGTGGATGACCAAAGTGGTGGCAGCTCCCAAGCAGTAACAAATTCCTCTGTGCAGTCTGCAGGAAAATTTGGCTCCTTGTGCTCCTGTCCCATTACTCAATCACTGTGAGAAGTAACAGTGCCTGGAGAGATTCATGGCCCATCCTGCCCATTTTTCAGTGTGCAGAGGACAACCAACCTTGTGAGTCATGGTCCTTGAAAAGCAGGAGAACTAATATTGAGTGTACAACCATGAAGCATCAGAGATAGGTTTCAGACCTGCTTTTCCTTAAAGGAAAGTAAGTCGAAAGGCAACTGTAATTAAAATGAGCCTGATGATGGTGGGCAATTTCCCAGGACAAAGTGGAGCACAGGTCAGTGCTGAGTGTGCAGTGTGGCTGTGGCCAGACCCTGTAGTGTATTTAGTGCCCACAACAGTAGAGAATTCAAGCAAGGTTCTCCTAAACACCTACATTCTTACTTTTGCATCTCTGTTTGGGCTCTTCAGGGATTACAGTTTAAACTACCCTCTGTAACCTCTGGTAGTAGAAACTAAGCTTTCTTTAATCTCTAGATTCAACTCTTCAGGTTAACTTCTGTGTAACTTTTGGGTTTTCTCTCCTGGACCTGGGGTCCTGAAGAGAAGCAGAGATAGAAGGGTCCCCAGGTGTTTAATTTCAGGAATTGAGTCATACTTATACCAGCAACCTTTGTGGGTTAGTGTGATGCCCCTCATCCAGGATGCATTTGCCAAGACAACTACCTAGAGCTGGTGGGGGTTTTGATGGGAGTGTGCATCCTGTTCCCTTAGCCCAAGCACTGGAGAAGTGATCAAATCTTGCCTTTGATTTGGAGTTTGCTTGTGCTACAGTCTTAATTGTGAAGGCATTCACTGCTCCTGAGACCTTATGGTTTGCATCTCACATTTTCCACTTGGGGGAGTTAAGCTTGTCCTTGGAGTGCAACTCAATGTGCTTTGGCTTATGGCTGCAACTCCTCCCCTTTTTATAATGAGGAAGAAAGAGGTCCTTGTACCTACTTTTGTTGTCTGTGGGTTCAGCTGAGGGTAGATATGGTAAGAAGCTCTCCACCACGTTTCTCCACTCTACCAAATTGTGTCATAACTCCTGGACAGTATGGAGTGAAGAAAGAAACATGCTGCAGAGGAAAGCCTGAGTTTGGGAGCAGAGGGAAGACTTTGCCCTGGCTGCTGCCATGCTTGGTAAGGTGCAGAGGAGAGGAACAGCATCCTCTTCCCTGTCCTTGGTTAATGGGAGACACCCAGAAGCAGGGTTACTCTGCATCATTTTGCAGTTCATGTAATTTCTTTCATTGTCTCTGTCTTCCCTCCTAAGCTATCTTATTGTTTCTCTCTCACATCCTTCCCTATTGTCCTAGCTATGACTTTCTCAGTAGGGTCAGTTTGCAGAGCTCAGAGGAGTGTCTCTGAATTTCATCAGCAGTTAATGGTACAAGGATTGCCCCAGACCTGAACCATCTAAAAGCTCCTTTTGCATTGCTTGTTGGATCTGTGGGGTGGGGCAGGTCAGGGGCCCTGGAAATCCTTCTGTGGCAGAACTGAAAAATATCATTTGGAAAGAAATCCCATTGGAGATGGGAGAGGTGTGTGTAAGGGCTTGTGTGCAGCTGGAGGTGTGACTGCCTGACCTTGGTGCTGGGGAGGACATGATTAGCATGTCCAGAGAAGAGAAACAAAGCTGTTGAAGGGTCTAGAGCACAAGTCTTGCCAAGAGCAGGTGAAGGAACTGGGGTTGTTTAGCCTGGAGAAAAAGAGGCTCAGGGGAGACCTTCTTGGCCTCTACAACTACCTGAAAAAGGTTGCAGTGAGGTGGGGGTTGGTCTCTTCTCCCCAGGAACAAGCAATAGGACAAGAGGAAATGTCCTCAAGTTGTGCTAAGGAAGGTTTAGGTTGGACATCAGGAAAACATTCTCCCCTGAAACAATTATCAAGCCCTGGCACAGGCTGCCCAAGGCAGTGGTGGAGTCACCATCCCTGGAGGGGGTCTAAAAGACATGTAGATATGGTGGTGAGGGACATGGTTTAGTGGTGACTTGGCAGTGCTGGTTAATGGTTGGATGTGATGATCTAAAAGGTCTCTTCCAGCTAAAACAATTCATGAGTTTGTTACCCAATACAGTAGCTTGGCTTATGAGTTGTGGTGTAGCCCTGGGAAGTCCTGCTTCTGACCCAGGATCCTGCTCTGCCATGCAGTGCTCAAGCACAAAGCAAGAAGAGGAAAAGCACAAGAGTATGTAGAAGTTGCTTATTCTGGAGAAAAGCCTAGCAGGTTGGGGTGTTTGTCATCATGAGCACCAGAGCATAACAATAACCAGAGCCATCCCTTGGGCTGAGTCCAGCTGTGGGACCAAGCAGCAAGGAATGCTCTGGGGAGCGCTGGTGCAAATGTGCAGCAGCTCTGCTGTGGATTTGTTAGTGGCAACAACTTATTGACTGTTGCTTAATCTAAGGTGTCTGTTTAGTTGTTGACATATATTTTGTTACTGGTTGGTTTTGTTTGTTTGGGGTTTTTTGTTTGGTTGGTTTTGTGGGGTTTTTTTAAACTTAACTAAGCTCCATACAAATGAACAAAGTGTGGTGGAGTGGGAGGTGAAAAGTATGATGCTGAATGGAAGATTTGATTGAGGACAAGCTGGGGAGAGGATTGTAGGAATCCTAGAGAAAGTGAGGACAAGGAAAATGAGCTGAAGAGGAGAGGTAGGGACTGTTGCTCAGAAGAGAGTGAAAGAGTAGCTGGAAAAGAGGTGGGGGAAATTTAGAATCACATGGTGGACATTTTTCTGTCCAGTCATGAAAAAAGATACCTGTAGATATTTAATATGGAGGATGTTGAGGGGAAATTTCCTCCATCCTGTTTGTCTAGAGCAGTATTTGAGCTGCTTCCCACCATGGCATCAATGCAGACAGCACTGTGTGGATCAGCTACCCACAGCCAGCAAGGCAAGGATGTGACAGGGATTAGAACTGTGACAGCTAGAGATGGAAAACTGCTGTTACCACAGACTTGGAAAGAAAAGCTTCATCTGGCACTTTTTTTATTTCCTTGTGTCGCATCTTTATTTTGAAAGGAGAGAGACCAAGGTTGTATGTGGAAGTGTTGAGTTAAGCAACAGAAAAATCTCTGACTTCAAGTCACTGCTGATTTCTTCTCATTTTATTTTTTTTGACCTTAGACTCTGCAGCATCTTCCCAGGCTGAGGAATAAACCATGGCATGATTAAGATGTCCAGTGTGCTTTTTGGCTAAACTGTGGACTGATGAAACATTGCCATCAATTTTTTGGTTTTCAGTTGACCTCATAGAGTTAAGAACATCAGTTTGTGGTTATTTTTGCTTCCTTTTTATGTATAAAATAATGAAGGAAGAGTGACAGTTAATGTAATGGTTTGTTGGGAGAACATGCTGATTAATGGCATCGTTAATTGAAAAGAAGGGCAGAGAACATTCAGAGCTGCAGGACAAAAATATAAGGGAATGTTTGGCAAATGACATCAAGTAAAATATGAGATCTCAGGGCTTGAACTTACTACTAAGCTTCCAGGTACCATTCAGTGGGGAATGGAGAGGAGTATCAGGGTGGGTTTTGGTGGAGGCCCTGGTTTGTGATGCTCTGGAAAAAAATAACAACACAAAAGTAATAGATATTTGTCAACGAATCTTCACTTAATTCCTACAAATCAGCTAGCTCTCCCTCTCTCTGTTTTAAGGATTCCACAGTAGTTGTGGAATGAATTTCCAGATGTGAGAAATCATTAAGGTTGGCACTAAATCCACAAGTACATATTTATTTTTGCTATCCAATATTTATTTCTTGGTATTTTACCTTCAAAGAATGACAGCAAATAAATGATCCAAGGTGTCTGTGGGTGCATGAGATGACTATTTGGGCACATTTATAGATGTCTCAGAGGACCCTAGGCACAAGAAAGGCTGACCATGATGAGCTCATTTATTATGAATAACATCCAGCTAAGAGTGCTGTAAACCTAAAGGGATGCTGTTAAAGATGACTGTTTTGCTTCACTTTCTGGTTACTCTTAATGGTTGTATAGGATGAAATGGAAAAAGTGCAGTGACTTCATAGGATATGAAACCCTATAAGTGCTCCTGACAAATATTACTGGAAGAAGGTAGCATCAACCAGTAAGACTTGATGTCATTCTTATGGATGAGATCTCTGAATGTGGAGAAAGAAAGAAGAATATTCTAGTGATGGGAAGCCCTGAAGGTGAAACATCTCTCCACAGGCCAGCAGCCTTAGGAGCATCAGTGTGAGCTTTAGCTGTGAGCTAAATGTTGTAAAGAGAGGAGCTGCTTGGATGAACCATGTTGCTGTGGTTGTGTTCCTTCTGACTTTGATGGCTGTATTGTCCCATTTCCATGATTTCTGAAGATGTTAGGCAGCTCAGTGCTTGAGCAGATCTTGAGGGAAAGAGCAACCTTCTCTGAAAACAACTGATTTGTAAATAGTGGCAGAGATAGTGGGATAAGCACGTCAGGAATGCTGCAGTGACAAGACGGATTTGTTTCCATCAGCAGTGCCTTACAGTCCAGCAGCAGCTCTTATCTGAAGGCACATGTGCCTGGAGAACATGAGGGGAAGGCCATGGAGGGCTGGCTGTGCTCCAGGCAGGGTTAAACCTGCCACCAGAGGAGATGGAGACAGATGGCTAGGAAACCTAATTGTACACCTGTGTATCTTTCTCAGAAGATGCTTGGCTTTGAAATTTAAAACTTTGAAAGTGGGATGTTAGCAGAGAAATTAATTTTTAGACATCAGTGCTATCTGGTTAGAGTAATTGCTTATTATCAGCTTCCCTGGGGTTTTAAGCTCTTGGAAACAACAATTTACATCTCAGTGTGCGCTTAAAGTAAGGAGAAAATTGCACTTGGTCCTTTCCAGGCTCTGTTCTGGCTCTCTGATACACAAAGAGGAAAAAAGAATTCAGAGAAATCTTTCTCTGGACCCGTTTTGTTCCAGGGAATACCTGAGTTTGGCAACTTTGACTGTTGGAGTTGGTAGCCAGTGGACTATGAGATCTACTATTGTGCATGGCCTATCTTGGCTAAGCCCTGTTGACAGCCTAAAATGATCCCCTTGAGCCCTTCTTAGTTTGTTAAAAGGGAGCTGGTTGGTTTGTTCTAATAAAAGGCAGATCATGTGGAAACTTGCCTCATCAAAAACCCTAACCAGTCAGAGAAATCTAAATCAGGAGCCAGCATTAAGCTCGCAGACAGGAAGGTGATGGTTTTCTTCATGT
This sequence comes from Galbula dea, assembly GCA_013399015.1. Classification (NCBI taxonomy): domain Eukaryota; kingdom Metazoa; phylum Chordata; class Aves; order Piciformes; family Galbulidae; genus Galbula; species Galbula dea. The sequence continues at coordinate 217,917 of VWZX01011270.1, read as the reverse complement.
CATCAGTCAGTCAAATTTGCAGTGGGCTGCTGGAGAGGTTTGCAGTGGGTTGTGCACATCCCAGATCAGCTGTCACCTAGACTTGCAAGACATTCCTGCAGCCAGGATATGGGTGACAGTTGGTGGCCATGTGATCAAAACAACCAAAAAAATAGGACCCTTTGGACAGTTGCTACCAGGACCTCTCAGTTTAAGAAAGTTGAGGGTGAGAGATAGTCACAGGTGAACAGGCTGCCCAGGGCAATGGTGGAGTCACCATCCCTGGAGGTGTTTATAAAACAGATGTGGTACTTAGGGACATGGTTTAGTGGCAAGGGGGTGATAGGTTGATGGTTGGACCCCCATGGTCCTAGAGGTGTCTTCCAACCTGACTGATTCTGTGATTGTCTGGAGTGTTTTTTGTAAGAATTAGCCACAAAGATTGTCTGGAATATGTTATAAAAACTGATAGAAACCAGAGCCTGGGGCAGGGTCTGAAGCTCCCAGTGCTCTGCAGTTGGTCTCCTAAAGAGACCACCCAAACAGAGGGAGTTAGAGGTGGCAATATCAGCATGGTTGGGGAACCTGAATGCACAGAGAAGGAGAAACTGGTCCCAAATGGAAGGTGGGATATAGGGAAGGATCCATTGGGTATCCAGGTCTAAGCAGTGCCCCAGTCTCACCAAACTGACTGCAGTGTGCAGCTCTTGGGACATTAGGTTGTGCATGATGGGAGATAGAAACTCAGCCACTGTCTCTTCCCTGCACTGCACTGTCCAGTTTGGGACATGGAATCATTTATTTTTGATGTTATTGAAGTGAGTGGCAACAGTGCTGGGTGTGGGCTAGAAACCACACTGGGGGCTGTGAGGAACACAGAAGTTTTTGTCTTTCTCTTAGTCTTATTCTTTCTTTATTTATTTGGTTCTAAGTCTACAGTAAACACTGCTATAAACTATCCTGATGTAAAACAACTGCAAATTGAGGCATTATTTCATGTTATTTGTACCACAATTTTATCACATTCACAGTTATTTACAGTATGTAAATAAGCTTCCTAGTGGAGAAGAATGTTCTGCTATAACTCAGTTGCTTGAGCATTAGAAAGAGGGGAGGAGGAAACCAGCCCAAACTCATAGATGCAAGCAGCAAGAAAAGATTATGGATAATATTATGGATTTTTATTTTTTTTATTGTTATAGGATTAGCTCTGTTTGAAAATAGTTCCCTTTTCCTGAACTGCTGAAATTTGTGTACTTCAGCTACCTGCATTGTGTTATAAATCCATAATGACTATTTTCCACCAAATATTGTGTTACAGTTTGAATTATTAAATGCTAAATGGCTGTGTATAGATTGTAAAGCAAAGAGAATTTCCTGCCAGCTGAAAGCAAGGCCTAGTGTGGCTAAGAAAGTAGCCTTTGATGAGCATTGCTGCATTTCTAGACAAAGGCAATTATATGCAGATGGAGCACAGGCATCACAAAGATAAATGGAAGGTCCTTTGAAATCCTGCTTGCAGTATTCCCTATGTGAATATGGGCACTGTCTGGTTCCTGAAGGCTTCATCTTCATCCCACAAGATGGAATGGCAAAACATCCATTAATTTCAGCAGCAGCAGGGCAGGGTGTTCTGGCTCTAGATTAAAGTAGTCCAAAAAATTTGGAGAGTGAGGTAGTGAACTACTCCAGGAGAAAAATATTGCTCGGGTGCATGTAGCTTGAAGAGACTGTTCAGAGGGGGAAGAGAATTCTGTGCTTGCCTTTAGCTCTTTGTATTAGTCTCCTGGTCTGAGCTAGATCAGAACTAATCCTGTTCAGTGATTTCCCTTTCCAGCTCAGTCTCTCTCAGGGATGCACTTTCTGCAGGTCACAGCATGTTCTCACAGACAGTCTCTGCTTCTAGCAGTGCCCACACTCCATGGGGAGAGTTCCCACCAAGGGCTGGGCTGCAAAAAGGCTCTGCCTTAGACTTGTTCCTGTGCAGACCAAGGTCACTGCTACAGCTTGTGTCCCACATTGGGGTGCAGTAAGTCAAAGGTGGCACCTGTGGGGAGAAGGGGCCAGGAGAGGTGACCCTGAACTGACCAACAAGGGATTCCATCCCAGGGATGCCACAGTCAGTATAAAGCTGAGGGATCATGAGGGTCAAGCCTCTTCTTCAATGGTCAGTGTCTGAGGAGGACTCTGTTCTGCCTTTGATCCTGGTCTGTGTGTTCCTGAATCCAGTTCCAGAATCCAGCTTTCAAATCTGGTTCCCACCTATTGCTGAGTCCAGTCTGGGACTTCTCCAGTGCTGCCACAGCATCGGTGGTGATGGAATTGTCATCCAGGGGTTGGGTTTGATGTTGGGTTTGTATATATTTTATATATATTTCATTTATTGTCATTATTTTCATCAAGGCTGTTTCAGTTTTCTACCTCCAGGTGCTCTGTCCTACATGGTCTTCCATGGTTAGAAGAGCAAATGACATGTCTGGATAGGGATGAGTAGTTGGTGCTGCTAGCTCTACACACATTTTGAGACTGTGGGAGGATGAGGCAGCTGCTGTATGGGATTCATAGGCAGTCATAGGGTGTTTAAGGAAGGTAAAGTAGCACATCAAGGTGTCATAGATGATTCTAGATATCCTATCATTCAGCCACTGCATGTCTTGTGCTCTCTGTAGCTACAGACAGGACATGATTGCTGCTGAATGTAAGCACAAAGCTCTTCATCCTGCATGGAAATCATCTAACTGGTTCACACAGAGATGAACTCTCAGCTTCCCTGTAAAATATTTAGCAAACTAGAAAAATCCTTTCTGCCAGCCTCAGTGATTAAATGTGGTGTGGAGATGACTCTTTCCCTCACCTCTGACTTCTCACTAGGACAGGCAGAGCCTTCCTCAGAGCCTGCAGAGCTGACCCTGCCTGCTAAGAGTGTGCTGGAAGCTGTGCTGTCTTGGAGGGCCTTGGTTTTAGGGGTGATAAATCTCCTTCTTGGGCAGCAGGATTTCCCACTGGCTGGCTGGATGCATCTGCATGTGGCACACTGTCAGTTCTGCCTGGGAGCTTCCTACCTGAAGGTCATTCCCTTGGAAACAAAAAACCTTAAGGGTCTAGAAGGTAGCAAAAGCAAATGTGGTTAAAATCCAACAGTGACAGCTGCTGTGTCCTGTCAGAGCTGGGAGGGTTTTCCCTGCCACCTGTGCTTTAGTCCTCACTCTGTCCTTCCACATTAGCTTCTGCTTTAAAGCCCTTTGCAAAGTGCATGGCAAGATGCTCCAGTGGCTGTACCATGCCCTAGGACAGAGCAATGTGTTACACCTTGTAGACTGCTGAACTAGTCTCTTAGTGTGTGGAGGTAGGTGATTGATGTATTCATGTGGGTTTTGGGAGTAAGTCAACCTTGGTTCTTCACAGTGTTCCTTTGGATAGAAACTATGGAAACCAGATTCCTGGAAGCCCCTTGTTAGACCTGATCGCATGGTGATGATGCAGAAAGAATTTGAAGTGGTTCAAGGTGGCAGCCTTTGAAGAGCAGGAGGAAGCACAGCTATTTCTTCATTATTATTTTTTCAAGCAGCACATGCATGGTTCCTTATCCACAGCCTTTATTGAGACTGACATTGTCAGGTATGAGCCTATGTTTCCCTTCACCCTCAATTGCTTCCCCCAAACACTTTTATATTTGCTGCCTTTTCCCTGTTCCTAAGAGTTGGGGGAGTCATCTCTCTTCAAAGCTCAGTGTGCTGGGCTCTTAATTGGTACCAGGATAAAAACCCAACAGCACAGGACAAGCTCTGTCCAGGGCTTTTCTCTTTGTCTTTCCACTGGCTGTTGTGATCAGATCCCCAGTAATGTGGTGTAATGAATCAGCACCTTGCAGACATGAAATAAATTAGTCTTGTGAAAAAGAACTTTGCCATGGAAGCACCATAAACTTTGCTGTATTACCCCAAGGTGCCTGGTAATTGCTGTTGATTGTGGGAGGGGGAAGCCATCCAGAGGAGAAATGCAATTTGTTGCTGTGGCTACTAGCTCCCAGATTTATTATCTCTCCTCTTTCTCCCTGAATGTTGTAAAAGACACCACAAATTCAGCTTCCTTTCTCTTTTTTTTTTGTGGTTGCTTATTTCTTTCTTTATTTTGGAGTAAATTCTGTCTGCAGATTTATAGCAGTGGTGAGTGCAGCATCACTGTGAAAATGTACTGTAATTTCTTGGTGCCCAGTGTGGCTTCCCTGGTCTCTGTGGTCAGGCTGGAGGCTGCCATTTACACATGCATTTGATATAATGCCTTTCCCTGAAGTGTTCTGCCGTTGCCTTGCCCTGGGCATTGTCCAAGGTGGAGCACAGCAGCTGGGTGCTGATGTGCAGTGGAGATGTGTGATATGGAGAAAAAGGAGGAAGCATCTGGTACGTTGGTCTTCTGGCTCAGCAGGGATGACTGGGAATGCCTTCACTGTGCTGTATAGACCTCTAGACCCACATGTCAACATGTGTTGGGCTGCAGAGATGTTCATTGGAAGTGTAAAAGGACTTGGATCTTTCTCTGATCTTTGCTGACTCTTCTGGTAGCCAAGGTGCAGAGGAATGGGTGTTTCTTCTGCCCTTGGGGCTATGCTGGAAACCTGGCCCTGTGCTGAGGTGGGGAGACCAAGCTTTCTTCATCCCCAGGCAGCCAAGTGTTGGCAGATCATGCCTCGTTCCTAGGACCAGGCTATGCATGGCTGGGTGCTGTGGGTGTTTCCTTCACACACCTGTGCTGCCAGGAGTCTTTGTTCATTGAGCCTTCCTCAATGTGAATGTTTGCCACCACCTGCTGTGGGGTGGAGTCCTTCCTAGAGAGGACTTCTCCCTGTCCAGTGCCTTTTTGTTTGTCCATGAGGCTGCCTGTGCCTCCTTTACAGCATTAGGACTGCCAGAGGTGGCTGGGCATTGAGGAAAGGGCTGGTTCTACTGGCTGGGAGTTAAAGAAGCCTTAGTGATATCTCTTTGCCAGGAGCCTGGGGAACTGGATATTGATCTAGGAGTCTCTTGGGGCATATGTGGCTTTCTGAAACTTTCAATCCCCTCATTTCCTGTGAGAAGATCCTCATAGCATTAGTATTTGGTTTCCCAGACTTTGTCTTTTGACTAAACGTCCTGTTTTATCATTTTGGGTAAAAAGAAGTATTTTTTCTTCACTATGGAAGAGTTATCCAATTAGGTTGGCTACAGCAGAGAAATCCAATGAGATGTAGGGTACAACAAAAATCCTCCTTCTGGCTCCTGCCCAACTTGGCTGGAGATGTAAGAAACGATCCCCGTGCTTTCCTGGGTGATCTAACTTTCCCCTTCATCACAGCATCTGAGGACTGGCTTCTCATCTAAACATCCTTATTTTATCCAAGACAGACTAAAATCCACTCCCTTACCACCACCCCTCCTACTGCTTGCCTGTTGTTTCCCTCTGGTTTCCTGCCCTGTGGCTCTCAGCCTGGGTGGAGCTCTGTTTTCAGGCAAGTCACGTAGTTTTTTATCGTATCAGCCACTTTGTGACCTTTCTCTCCCAGCCTAATGCTTTTATTCTCAGTCCTGTTGCTTTGTGCAGCTCCTTGTTAGGTCAAGATGTGCCATTTCAAGTGCTGCAGACAAAAGAGCTTTAGCCTTTTTGCAGCCACTCAGGGTGGTGGGGGAGTGCTCTTTGCAGAGAGCTGTGTGTGAGTTAGCTAATTAAATATGGGCTTAGATTTTCCTAAACAATAGAGATTTTGTACTGGTCAGGCAGGGAAAGAAATTCAATTTCTTGAACATACCTCACCTGTTAATTCCCCAGTGACAGACTTCATAGCCAGGTTTTCAAACACAGGAATGCAATCATAGAATCATTATGGATGGAAAAGACCTTTCAGATCATCAAGTACAAAGATTAACCCGACACTACCAAGTCCACTGCTAAACCATGTCCCTCAGCATCACATCTACACATCTTTTCAATCCTTCCAGGGATGGTGACTCCACCACTGCCCTGGGAAGCCTACGCCAGGGCTTGACAACTACTCTTTCAGTGAAGAAACTGTTCCTCATGTCCAACCTAAACCTCCCCTAGCACAACTTGAGGCCGTTTCCTCTTGTCCTATCACTTGTTCCTGGGAGGAGACACCAAGCCTCACATAGCTCAAACCTCCTTCCAGGGAGTTGGAGAGAGTGAGAAGGTCTCCCCTGAGCCTCCTTTTCTCCAGACTAAACAACCCCAATTCCCTCAGCTGCTCCTCACAAGATTTGTTCTCTGGACCTTTCAGCAGCCTTGTTGCCCTTCTCTGGACACACTCCAGCACCTCAATGTTCTTGTAGTGAGGGGCCCAAAACTGAACCCAGGATTCAGGGTGTGACCTCACCAGTGCTGACTGCAGGAGGACAATATGGGGAGCACAGGGGAAGCTTGCACATGTAGGTGTTTTAAATGAAAGGGGTGATGATTTACTCTGATATCTTCATGGCAGCCTCAGCTTTTCAGCCAACATAAATTTTGGGTACTGAGTGCTGTTGACTTGGAAAAACACAAGTGTGGACATGAGAGAGAGAACAACTGTGCAACCCAACACCAACATGGCACATGAACTCATGCATGGGATGCTCAGGTGAGCCAGCAAACTGGTCAGCACCACAGTTCACTAGTTACCTCAATTACTGTGACAGCTTCCCCTTCCAGCACCTGCTTTTTGGCTTGTTCCCTGATCCCTGTTTAATGATGGACTGCTACCATAGTAAATTTTTATCTTCATGGTGCCTTTTGTCATATTGAGTCTGTTAAATTTTATGCTCTGTAAAACTGCTTGCAATTCCTGGTGACCCTCGTGGTGCTCCAGCTGCTGGGAGCAACTGTGGAGCTGAGTACCAAGACCTGAGCCATCCAAGGCTGCTAGAGCCTTACAGAAACACAGCATGAAACTTAAAAATCCTGGTGTAAAACTTCCAAGTGGGCACATGTGAAAAGTGTTCTAGAAATACTTAGAAATACTCTGCTTTAGCAGGGGGGTTGGACTAAGTGATGTCCAGTGGCCCTTTTCAAGCCCTAGCAGGCTGTGATCACTCTGAAATTCTCCAGTGTCTAGAACTGGTGTCTAGTTTGGGCTTAGGAAAATGCTCTCAAACATTACAGAAAAATCTTTATTTTTTTCCTCTACTTTCTTCTTTCTCTACTTTCACAGATGTTAATTGTAAAAGTCTGTACCTTGTCTCAGGAGCCTGGGAGCTTTCAGATTCTTTTTTGGCTGTTATTTTTTCTTTGTCAGTAAGTGTAGAGAGTTTTATGTGGTTGTATAGCTTTCCATAACTTATTTACAGTTGCAATCAAACACTATTTAAACTTCAGTGGCTGTAAATTCTTATTTAATGCATATAAGACATTACTTTTGTCTTTGATTTCAGCAGGCCAATAGGCTGATCTGCCGGTATAACTAAAATGAAAGTTGCTTTTTGCTATTCCAAATGAAGTTATTAGTTCAGACACAGGTTTTTAGGAGAAGCAGAGAGATTAATGTTAGCACCCAGGCTAACTTCTTGTATAACAAGAGTCATAGGATTTCACTCAGTGGTATATCCATCCCAATAACTTCTGGTTGACCTGGAATGAAAATGTGTGTATGTGCATATAAAATTCAATCTTTTATGAAAGATATGAAGTGATGGAAAAGCTACTGTATCCCTTGGCAATCTGTTCCAATTTCTAACAAGAATTTCTCCCAACTCTTCATCAGACTTTCATTCAGATAAAGTTGGAGTCATCTGAACTGCCTGGCTCATCATTCCTTTGCCTGCAAATGTTTTCTGGTTTCCAGCACTTCCAGCTGCTGTTCAGGTTGCTCTTATACTTAATTTGAAGAGTTCATTGGAACATCTCATTCTCTATACAGCCTCTGGGGTTTTGTTGTATTTGAAAAATGAAAAAGGATTTGATTAGCTTCCCTTAGAAAATGTGCATAAGAAAACCTCATACAAGAAAACAGAAAAGACCTCAGCAATCATCAGAAGATAGAATGGTACCAGCTAACCCCAAATTGTACTGTGAGGGTGGGTAGCAGAAACATTGCTTGTGACTTTGATTTTTCCACCTGTAAGCATCACATTCACTTTTAATGGACACACATGACCTAATCCCAGAATCTCAAACTTCCCTCTGTGCTCAGCAGACTCATGAATCTGGGTCTCCATCAGGGAATATGCACTTCAGGGCATCTGGTCCAACCTGCTTCCAGAGTGTGTGCAGGCTCTTTGCAGTGCTGATATTCCCTGGAGTCAGTCAGTGAAACTGCTGGGATCTAATTGGGGAAATTAACTAAGCTGCATTGCAGTGAGGTAGAAGGCATATATCCAAGGCTGCCACCTTAAAACAAATCCTGAGTTTGGCCCCACCTACTCCAGGTCCATGGTTTCCAACTGAAGGGGTGTCAGCATGGCTGTTTTCTGTGTACCCTGGTACCAGAGGAACGCTCAGCTGGGTTGTTGTATTCTACTGCACTGAGTATTTTGCTTTCCTGAAGCCCTGCATTACCTTCTACTTGGCCTCACTCATGCTAGCTGTCCTCTGCCTTATTTTCATCACAGTTCATTTCCTCCTGAGCTCTCCTCTGCTGGTCTGTACCTGCCTTGTGCCTCCAGGAACTTCTGCCAACACAATTCTTGAAAAGGTGGCTGATGCTTCCATCTAGTTACCAGCTGACCTGCTCACTACAGGAATTTCCTGTCTCTTCTTAGTTGGTCACATCTCTGATCATGAAGGGAAAAGAAAGGACTGCTGCAAGGCACAGGAGTCAGTCTGCTTAGTTGGTTTTCTTCTATGCAGATTGAACAACCTGAGTCTTGGCCATTGACCATCTGTCATAGACAGATGTCATAGACATCTGTCTTTTCAAGCTGAGCACATCATGGGAACACATGGAAATCTGGATATGCTATTTAATAACTAGCTTTTTAAATGCTAAGGGGTTTATTCTGGTGAATCAATAGTTGTTTGGTTTTTTTCCTTGTGCACTACAATTCTAGAACCACAACAACCCATCCATAAAATAAACATTTAAATCTGTAAATGCTGGTAAATAACAGTGGCAACAGCTACTGCTTCCACACGAACTGCAGAGCAGGGATGCTTGTGCCAGCAGAGGCAAGGCCTGCCCAGCACCACACCTGCAAAACCACTGGACAAGCAGTGCTCTCCTGCAGCAATCTGGAACTGCCAAGGGATGCTCTGCTGGAGCGTGCAGGCAATGTGTGGGCTCTGCCCAGCCAGACCTGCCACAGAGGATCTGCAGCCCTCAGCTGATGGTTGCTGAAGGAAGTGCTGCCTGCACTTGCAGTGTGGTGATGTCTAAGATCCCTGGGCTTGCAAGCCCAAAGGCAGCTCTGGAGAGGAGCCTGATGCTGGTTTCCAGTCTTCAGCACCAAGGCTCGTGGCATGCCCTGAGCTTTGGTGTTTTAATGATTGCTTAAGTATTTTCTTCTTCTCTACATTTTTCAGTAAAGCAGACCTAGACTCTGAGACTCCCTTGAAGATCCTAGCCTTTGGCTATGTGGTCCTGGAGCTGTCTCCTGTTGGTAGAAGTCAACAGCAGTAATGTTATGGAATTCAGTGAAGATGCAGTTGCTGTAAATGAGCAAGGGAAATCAGTGTGGGATAAAAAATTAGGGAGATAGGCTCATTTAAAACAAGTGATAGACTGCTACCTCTCTGGGATTGTGCCTTCCCAGGGTACAGTGGGGACTGACTCTGCAGAAGTACCCTTGATGGATGATAATGAATGCTTCTTTGCACAGGGTTTTCATTTTCTGGAGAGAAACATTTATTATTGGTGAGTGATAGTGTGGTCTTTCATTTTTTCATCTGCTATTTCCTGATCCTGTGATAAATCTTAACTATCCAAATTCTAGCTGTTCTGAATTATCTAAATGATCCTTTTGAAAGGTGACTGACAAAGATGGCAGGCTGGACTGGCTGGATCTGCTGGAAGCTTGGTCCAGGCAGGGGGAAAAAAATCCCAAAAACAAAAGCAAAAAGAGGGGAAGGCAGAACTGATGCAACCTGCCAGCTCTTGGGAGGAATACACCTGCTTCAAGGTGACATGGAGAGTTGCTTCCTCTGGACCCTGACACAAATTCCTCCTTTCCCTTTCCTGTTCCAGGCTCCTGGGGTTAGCTGGCTTGGTTAAGATCAGCTTGATTCCCACAGGACAGAAGGTTGAACCAAGGCAGGATCTTAGATGCTGTTTGAGTGAGGGAACTTGGCCCTGGCCTTTGTCTAGAGACTATTTTTTCCAAAGAGCTTTTGGTTGCTGCTCCAAAGCTACAGTGCTGGCAGCTCAGAAAATGAAGAGGGGGAAATAAAACAAAACCCCTCAACCCATAGAATCATAATCTTTAAATCATGAGATTTGGAAAACAAACAAAATATCAGGAAGAATTTTTACTCTGCCTTTTGACTTTTAATCTTCTTACTCTCATGTGTGAGATTATTCCTCCATTTGAAATTAACCTTAACTGCACACTCCTCTGATGGAGGCTGGGATAATCCTTCCTGAGAGGAGTTACCAGGCATTAATTGCTTGTCTTGAC
>VWZX01011270.1:185031-207337 GCA_013399015.1 Galbula dea | reverse complement strand
TTTTTTTTTTTTTTTTTTTGTACTCCACTTTACCTTTTTATTTTGTGCAGAGACTTGCTCTGGAGCTGCAAAATGTATCTGGAGAAAATGACAGAAAAACCTGAATATAACTACTTCTTACATATTATGTTTTCTGATTATTTTTCAATTAAAAATTATCTTGGTTGCAAAAACTTTACAGAAGAGTATAATTGCATCATCAACCACTTTCTAATTGCTAGAAAAAAAATCATTAGCCTAAATAGAGCTTCCTGTAACTTAGTGTCCTAATGAGATTTAGAATCTTCCAATATATTTCAAAAGTATTTCTCACATATTCAAAACACTTAAAATAATTTAAAATCATTCTCCTTTCTTCATACAATTTCTGTCAACTGCATGGCAATATAAATTATAAAGTCATTACAATAAATATAAGCTTAATAGACATATATATCATAGTAATTAACTGTCTAAATAACTAAAAGTAATATATTTTGCTTTTAATTCTCATTTGATTTCATGGCTTCCAGAGCTGTCCTTTGTTGGAGACCTTACATCTCCCACAGCTTATCCCTACCAGTAGACAGCTCCTAATTTATATGCTCTGAATTTATGTTGGTTTCTCCCCTGGTTGTAAAAGGATCTTGGCTCTACATGTGCACAGTCAGCCAGTTTTGTCTGAACTGTGCTGCTGCCTGCACTCCTGCAGCCCTTAAATCAGGTGTCTTCACCCTGGGTGTGGCTCAGGGAGCCTGAAGCACCACCACTGGTCACATGGAAGTTAAGAGTTGGGTCCTCTTGATGCAGCTTGCCAGGAACAATATCTTCTTGCAGGACACAACCTCCATGGAGGTGGAGTTGATCTTGGTGGGAGTGTGAGCAGAAGACAATCTCCAGAAGTCCAGGCAAGGAAAGAGGAAGGTGAAGTAGCTGTGCTGGATTGCACAAGGTGGTGCTGATGTTGTGCTTCAGCTGAAAGTCTGTGTTTGTCAAGACTTGGGCTTTGGACAAAGGGGAGTGTTAAAAAGAGAGGGTGAAAGTATTCATATCTTGGATCTTAGGAGGAGATTGGGTTTGGATCTTGGGAATAAATTCTCTACCCAGAGGGTGGTGAGGCACTGGAACAGGTTGCCCAGAGAGGTTGTGGATGCCCCATCTCTGGCTGTGTTCAAGGCCAGGTTGGATGTGGCCCTGGGCAACCTGGTCTAATGGGTGGCATCCCTGCCTATGGCAGGGGGGTTGGACCTATATGATCTTTAAGGTCCCTTCCAACCCAAACCATTCTATGAATCTATGAATATCCTGTGAGATGTGAAAGCAGTTCCGTTCTCGCCAGGGCTGGGAGATGTTGGTTCATGAAGACTGCCCAGGAGCTCCCATAGGTGTGAAACTCCATAGCAAAGGGTTTGAGATGGGTCTGGACCAGCACATACCCATCCTGGGATGGTGAGTTCATGTTGCATTTTGTACCTACTATGAACAGGAGCAACTGGAGAACTTAGTGGTGAAGAAGAGTATGAGATGGCAGCCTCTGCAGAGCAACCTAAACAAGAGGTATGAGATAAATGCACCCTGGGAAGTGGACACCTCCAGCCCTTCACCTTTCTGGGTTGCAGTCTTCAGCTGTAGAATGTCTGTCTGAGCCCATACCAGCACCAGCCTTTGTTTAATAGACAAGAAGCAAGTTAGTCAAACACCCTTTGGACACATTGGTTGTGAATTCTCAGTCCTTGCTTTGTGTAAACTCATCTTGGTTTCTATTTTGCAATTATGTAAAAAATCCCATTGATAGAGCTTGGCAACTTTATCTCCCTACAGTGGGTGTGTTCCTTCCTCCCCCTTACAACCTCTCCCTGTGTTTAGGAGCTGGGATGCTGGTACCTTCTTTGCTTAGCCTGTAAACTTCCCTTTTAGCTGGAAGGAAATGTACTTGGGAAGGTGATAAGATCAACCTCTCTAGTCCTATCATAGAATTCTTTGGGCTGGAAAGAACCTTTAAAGCTCATCTAGTCCAACCCCCCTGCAGAGAGCAGGGACATCTTCAACTAGGTCAGATTCTTGGAAAGTATTTCCTACATTTTGCTGCCAGCAAATATCATCTGTCCTTTGCCTGAACAAAATGGACCCTGGAGCTTTGAGGTGTGTTGGGGATGTCACAGCCCAAGGTGTTAAATGCATGCCTGTTTGTGGTGGCCCTGCTGAAGTGCTCTGGGCTCTCAGGTGGGACCCTGCCTGGGGAGACCTCAGACAGAAACTGAGGCTGGGGAATTTGCAGCTGGAGGAATAGAGGAGTGATATTAGTGGGGCAGCACAAGTCCAGGGAGCAAGTCAGAGGAGTAAAAAGAAGCATCAGGGAAAAAAGATTACATTGTTGAATCCACCAGAGGATGCTGGTTTGTTGGCTTTTTTTTTTTTTTTTAATTTGCTGTGAGGGGGAAACAGGGAGAAGGAGAGAGGGCTCCTGATACCTCTATTCATCTGACTAAAGAGCTCATGTTAACATTGGCTTTTTAAAACACAGCATCAGCCTGCATGTAGAATGAGCTTTGAAGTGCAGAGCTGACAAACCCCAGGGGAAAGCATCTCTTTTGTGAACAACTGCTGGTACACTTCAAGAATCCTATCTGAGTGTTTAGTGGAAAGCATTTCTGTGTGAGCAAAAACAACTGCCGGGCTGAGACATCCAATGGCCATGGCTGATGATTTTGGTTCTCCTGCACAGTACATGGAACATGCCCATGGGGTGGGAGGAGAACCAGCCCATGGTGACAGTCACTGCTGAGGCTCAGTGCCTTGGAGCTTCTTGTGTTGTAGAGTGGTGACATGGCAGTTGGGTTTGAGGCTGGGTTTTGTTGGGTTTTTTGTGTGTGTGTGTGTGGTTTATATTTATTTTATTTATTTTGGGGGTGTTGTTGTTGTTGCTTTGATTGGTTTTTTTCAGTTGTTGGGTTTTTTAGTGCTGAAGTGACATAGGGCCCAGGGCTGCTCTCAGGTTTCAGTGAAATGCTGGGTTCTGGGTCTTGGAAATGAGGCTCAGATGCTTTTGGAAAACATTTTTAACAAAGAAGCAACTTTAGTGGCTTACACACATATACCCCCATAGATTTATTCTAGATATGTTTATACAGTGCAGCAAGTGGAGCCATTCTTTCCTGTCTTTACCCTACCTTTTACAGATAGAGACTTATGGGGGAGATAAGAGCCTGTAGCTCTCATCTGCCTCTGACATGGTTATGCATCTACATCCTTGTTCCCACATGCTTCCTTTGCTTGACAGGGCCCCAAAATTCATCCAGTCTACTGATGGCACTGCACTGAGCACAGGTGGTTAGAGGAAAGGTCCCATCTCCTGCAGATAGTTATTCAGGTAAACAGAGCTAGAAGTTGTAGACTGTGAGAGAAAGGTCACCACTGTCCTGGTCATGAAGCCATTGGGCTGCTCTCCAAAAGGTCTTGTAGGTGTTGATTTCCTAACAGTCTCCTCAGGGATGGTGCAGGATTGAAATGTTACTAATTGCAGTAGAAAAGCCATTGATTGAATAAGTAATGGCAATCTGGCTTCTGAAAGAGCAGAAAGCTGGCATGCTGTGGTGGTGGCTCTGGGGAAGCTGTGCCACTGTGAGCCATGCAGAATGAATGTAGAAGCCTTCTTCTGCATGGCTGTCCAACTCCCTCCCTCCTTGTATCTCCCTTCCTTGTTGCATGGCTCCTTCCCTTTGTTGCTGTAGTGAGATATGTCTGAATAATTTACTGTAATCCTTGGCTATCATTGAACTTCTAAAATGTAAGGAATCTGCCTATAAATTGTTCCCTGCCAGCCTGTAGTTATGATGGTAAGGGAGAGCCAGATCCCTGCAGTTAGAGGCAGTGGTGGACCACAAAAGCATGGTTGATCTTGTTGGTGAAGCAGAGGTCAGAACTGTAGCTGCTTTGGCTTTAGCTGGTGTCTCTTTATCTGAGGTGAAAACAATGTAAGGAACAAAGGTGTTTGTTGAGAGCCAGGACAGGGTATAGATCTTTCCCTGCTAGTTTTCAGTTACAGATCCATGGGATCTCCACAAAGCAAACAGCTAGAGCAAATGTGTGTGGAACCTTCTTGTCTTTCTAAGATGATTCCCTGCAAGAACAAGACATAGCCTCAGCTCTTGGGAGTCCTTGGACCAAACACTGACATTTCCATCCACAGTCTTGGACCCCACACTGGCTAACTGGGGTCTCTCAACTTCACAAAACTATGCACAACTTCATAAGGGTTGATTAGAGACATTCTTAAGACCCTGGCAGGTTAAATGGCTGGTCTAAGGCTGGAGAAAGAGGTCAGTGTCAATGCTGTGATTAGACATTTGCAGTTCTTGGCTTTGAGGTTTGGGGATCTGAGAACGGCTGATACAGAATGAAATACGAGCAGCCTGAATTTTTTATGTTGCAGTTCAAGTCTATTTGGGGTAGATTCATCAAAGGAATAACCAGGAGAGAGATTTTTCATTTGTAGAATCTTAATGAATACATGACACTGCTATTCATAATTTATCTGCTTTCGCATTTTAATGAATAGCTCTACTGGCCATTTCTGGGGGTTTTTTCTATATTTATAGAAAGCCATTGCTTCAAAAATATCAAATCATGCTGCTGTTTGTTACCTTCCATAAAATTCCCTCAATATTAGGACAGGGTGGATTTTACTATAACTTTTAAGTACATAAATGAAGGAGTAGAACTACATTGATTTTTCTGTTCCTTTGAGTCAAAAGTCTGTGGTTTTCCTTCCCCCCAATGTTTTTTCAATGCAGCTGGCATAAATCAGCCAAGGAAGCTGGTGCTCCTTGTGCAGGAAGGAACCACTAGAGGACTCCACCAGAGGACTCACAAAAGGAACAGGTACAACCATAAAGAGAAACTGGGGAAAGAAGAGTAGAGATGGGGAAATATTTCCTACCTCTCCCTGGGGATGGGTGGAGCTAATCCAACACCTTCTTACTGCCAGCCAGCTGACACGAGCTGGAAGGGCACAAATCTTTCCAAATGCCTCTTATTTCTCATGAATGCCTCTTCATCCTTATTTCTCTTGATGTTAGGTCAGATCTGCCTAGAGGAGCTGCTCCCAGAAGCTCTGCAAGGCTGCTCTCACTGAGCAGCTCTGACCTGGGACCCTGCTGCAGGGTAAGGGTGTGGGTGAGGTGACTTTTCTCACCATATGAACCCTTGCCTCTCCTTCAGTACTAACTCCAGCAATTTCTGCAGAGCATTCTTTCCAGCATGACCAATGTAGGCTTGTAGAACAGCAGGGACATGCTGCACAGAGAGCTCCCCAGGCCAGGAGCCTTTAGAGCAAGGAGTTCATTGCAATCCTAAATGCAAAGCTCCCATAAAACCCAACTGAAAAGGTGACTCTTTTCCATGTAGCTTTCACCTCTGTGCAGTGTTGTGGATGTCAGAGGAGCAGTGGGCACTGAGATTTTATTCAAGGTCTTTTCATCCCACAAAACTTATGTAAATCATGTGGAATCTCAGTCCTGCTGAAGATGATGGCAAAGGCTCCTTTGATTGATTTAGCTGCAACAGGGTTTTGTGTTTGGCCTTTGACTTCTGTGTTATTCTCTATACAACTAAACTCCCAAATGCCAGGGATCTCAGGGAATGGAAAGGAACCTAGGAAAATGTTCCACTTATCCCTAAAATGCTTTTGAAACTAGCTTTGAGTTTGCTTCTGAAAAACAAAATCACATGCACACAGAAGTTTCCACACCTGAATGTTGTTCCTAGTGTGAGTGCACATGGCAGGGCTGTGCCAAGCCCAGGGGCATCACTCCAAACCATTTGAACCAAATCCACCCATATTTTTCTCCACACTTCCCTCAAGATGGCCCAAAAGCCTCTACAATATATGATATGGTTATTGGTTGCATCTTCTTGTTAAAAGTGACAGGACCCAAGGGAATGGCATGGGTCTGTGCCAGGGGAGAGTTAGGTTGGATATAAGGGAAAGGTTCTTCATCCAGAGAGTGGTGGAGCACTAGAACAGGCTCCCCAGGGATGCAGTCACAGCACCAAGCCTGACAGAATTCCAGAAGCATCTGGACAATACTCTTAGACTCATGGTGTGACTGTTGGGGTTGTCCTGTACACAGACAGGAGTGGGACTCCATGTTCTCTGTGTGTCCCTTCCAACTCAGGACATTCTGTGGTTTGATTTTCAGACCTGGAGCAGCATCTCTGCTGACACTGCCACTTGGGGAAGGTGCAAAACATCCTTGGGACTGTCCCTGCCCCTGCCCTCAGGAGGTTACATGGCATTCAGCTTCCTTTTTAACTGAGTGCTTTTTAAGTGAGTATTTTACTGAATTTCTTTATTTATTAACCATTCTCTGACCATGTCTCTGTCTTCCTTTTGCAGGCTGAGCCCAGCCTAGGCAATGGTAAGCCCAGCTTGTCTGAGGCTCTCTGAGCAGCTCGTTCTGCGCTGTCCTTCCACGAGGCAGTCACCAGAGGGGGATAAAGCCCCACGCACGGCAAGTTCCACTCCTTCCCCCACCGAAAAGCTCCTTCCGAGAGGGAGCCAGGCTTGGAGATGCTGTTTAGGGTCACACATCTCCAGCTGCACCCCTGGGTGCCCTGGGCTGTGGGGTAAGGCTAGTGGCAAGCTGGATGCCACACTGCAGGGACCAGCCTGCTCTTCTTGTGCTGTTGCATGGCACCATTATCTTTGCAGCCTGTGTATGTTTAAAAACCCCATCATCAGCTCTTAAAACAACTGCAGATCTGCTGAGGGTAAAGCAGAAGATTGAGCTCATATTGCAAACTCAGTTTCAGAACTGCTTATTTTTCCTGTCTTTCATTGCAACTAAAATGCTGGTTAAAATTTACTGTTTGTAAGTATAAAGATATCTCCTCCTCCTCTCACTTTTGGTCTGGTTCACTGCAAATATCTGGAATATAGCTCTTGTCCAAGTATTTAAGTTAGCACCACTCATCCAGCAGAGAGATTTGCAACCTATGGCATTGGAAATGAGAGGAGAAGCAAATTTGATGAGTATTTGGCTTTTTCAATAGCTAGCTATGCCTGATTGGAACCTGTAGGGAAAACAAACACAATTATTTCTGTGAGATTGAATTTCATGTCCAACAGAAAATATGAAATCTGTCATCTGCACACTTACTGTAAGCTAGTCATGGGCTGGAGGATGCTCTGGCAGCAGTGCTGGTGGGTACCATCAGCAGCCAGCCCTGAGTCAGGGTGTGTTCGTAAGTACCTGTGTCCGCCTGTCCCACTGCCATGTGTGACCCCTAAAATGTGGGTCATCTACATGGCTGGACTCAGCTCTCTCTCAAAAAGCATGGAGGTAGCAAAGCAGGTCCCTTGAAGAGGGAACCCAGGGCTGCTCCTGAGGGTACATACCACAGGCTACAAGCTTGACCAGCCAAACCTGAGAGAGTGAAATCTGTGAGACCTTAAGACACATAATAATATTTTGCCTAAGTCCATTTCCTCAGCACTGGACAACTTGCTGCTGAATGAGTGTTTTCCCTCTGGATCCTCAGTCAAAACCTCACCTGCATCCAGCTGCCACTGGTAATTAAATTGTAATGCCTCAAGCTGGGAGTTTCTGTTGGCACTTGGACTGAAGCGTGTTAGCAGCCCCAGCATGGTCACCCACAGACTTTGAAGCTCCTTATCAGCCACCAAGCATGGCAGGAGATGCTCCCAGCTTTGTGGGTGCAGGCACTGTGCTCAGTCCCAGTTGAACCTTTCCAGCAGTTGTCCAATGATTTAGAGAACCAAGGAGTTTTCTCCTGTGCAGAAGGACTGAAAAGCTAATGAGGGTTTATTCTGGTGGGTCTGAAGAAGGCATTAAATGTTCTGGAGATAGCCATGAAGCAGTGCCCATGGTGCTGTTTTGACAGCTGATGGCGCTTTAGCTGTCTGTGTGGTGGCATCCACCGATGTGGTCCCAGTGTCAGGGATAGGGTATGGGAGCATGGAGCTCCCACAGACCTGGGGCAGGTCCCCAGGGTCACAGCTGGGGTAAGTCACAAGCTGGAGGGTCTCCTTTGGTGTAGAGGAAAGAGGAGTTTAAGATGGAGGAGGTGGCTAGAAAGCCAACCATGCTAATATGCAAGACTCTCTTCCTCTTCCTTTAAACCACTTCTTTTTAATTACCATGCTAACAGAAGGGCTGGGTAATTATTACCTGGGTTTGTGGGTGTAAATTTAACATCTCAATTCCACACAGCTGCCCTGGGAAGGAAGACTTTTGCCTTCAACTTTTCCCCTCTAATTCACTGCTTTCAGGTTCCCTGTGGGTTCACTACAGCTAGTTAATAGTCACCTGAGTGGGAAATAGCTCTGAACACTGAATGGCAGCAGGGAGTGGCACTGTTGTGAGGCAAACCTGGTTTGCAGGAGGGGTTGGGGAGGAGAAGCAATGTTTTTGCAGACACAGACTGTGACCCAGCCCAAAACACAGGGTGAGGGATGCAAAGAGAAATTAGTAGGTCTCACAAGGCTTCCTAGAGCCTTCTTGTCCCCACCCAGATCATGGTGGTTAATGAGCTCCAAGGGGACACTCAAGCTAGCAAATCCTGTGTTGACATGCTGGGGGCTTGTACAAGGATCCTGAGGGAAGGAAGCACTGGGTTTCTGTTCTCCAGAGCTCAAGCAGTTTGTTGAGCTGAATCACTGGTCTCTCTCAAATTAGCACAGAACAATGGCGTGAATGTATCTCAGGGACACTTTTGCATTTATATTTCTGACTTCAGCATACTGCACAAAAAGACATGAAGCTCAGCTCATGACTTATTTGTTGCAAGAGAAGTTTCTGTGGAATGAGAGCAGCTTCCTGTTTTGGCAGGTCCTAATAGTTAGAGTTTTGTCACCACTCTGTCTCTTCAGCACTAAGCACAAAGCCAAACCAGCACAGATGTGCGTTGTTGAAACACTGCCACAGCTCAGGGTGACAGAGGTGTTAGCAAACAACTTTGGATGCATGTGTGC
Source organism: Galbula dea (assembly GCA_013399015.1). Lineage (NCBI taxonomy): Eukaryota > Metazoa > Chordata > Aves > Piciformes > Galbulidae > Galbula > Galbula dea. The sequence goes on along the minus strand of VWZX01011270.1, from coordinate 198,363 downwards.
ATAGGTGTCTGTGTCTAATATAGCCACACAACCCTCCACTGCTGTTTGTGAAACAGATGATTTGGAAAAGCCTCTCAATTAAGTTCTGAACTGTTTCCTATCACCTGTGCTTCACCTCCTTCTGCTGTGCCACTCCTTCCTATAGCACTTGTTTCCTTCCTCCTTTCCTTTCCCTGTATGAAAGCAAAGCCAAAAGTGCTCAGTGCTGAAGACCCCTGTACTTACACCCTGCTCAGAGTATTTTTAGTAGAATCCCCCAGGTTCAGGCTGCCCAGCTCTTACAAATAAGCTGTCCAATTAAGCCTGTTGCCAAGCAGCTTATTTTCTGCTGGTTGGATAAAGATGTTGTCTGAAGCAGTTTCATCTTTTCAGTTTATCTTTGATTTCCCACACATAGACTCCATAGCATAACATGTCCTGCTGAGAGTTAAACCTGTCAGTGCTTTTGCACTTGCCTCCACTGCAATAGCTGATGTTTTGTTCCAAGTCCCACATCACTGAAAACCTGTCAAGCTTAACCTTCCCATGCACAACCCCTCCAAGGTCTAAGCAAAAAGCTGGAGGTCTCTATTTGGTGCCCACAAAGACCCAGGTGGTCTCTGGAGTGTCAAAGAGGCCTTGACTTGGTCTTGGCATGTGTGGAAGCACAATGCCTCCTGCATTTTGAAGGACTTGAGGAAAATCATTAGGTCTAGTAGGTTTGAGGACAATAAAGGTGGAAGGCTTTACACTTTCATTTCTCCTAGTCCTGAAGTCCACTGGACTGATTTTATCTTTGAACCATGGAGGAGATAAGTGGAAAATTAAGATATAGACTAGAAAGCCCCAGGCCTTTGTATTTCTAACATGGGAAGAAGCTTTATTGGACTGAAGCTTTCCATAGCATCCCTGTAGGTCTTGGGGATGCTCTGTGTTCTTTGCCGCTACAACACCACTTCAGCTGGTAGTGCTTTGACCAAAGGGGAAGGATGTTTTTAGACTATGATCACTTTCTGCCTAGCTTTGCCTTGTGCCAACAAGGACCAGGTCATTTTTGACTTTGTGTGGGTGCCTTGAGTCAGTCCAGGCTACTCCTCTCAGTGTGGTAGTATATCTGGCTCACAGCTGAAACAAGCACAGGGATTCTGTCTTACAGAAAACATGGATCACAAAGAGAACATCCTGAGGATCTACAAAGCTCTATCAGCCAAACTCCTTTTGTGGTCACTACCCTAGAAAGCCCCTGTGCATTCTGCTGTCCCTCAGGTCAATGCTGCTGGTCCAGGATTTACCAATACAGCCCCAAAGAAGGTGAGTGCTTGGGGGACTTGTGGTGTCGAAAGTGGAAATCATAGAAGCACAGAGTGGTTTGGGTTGGAAGGGACCTTAAAGATCATCTAGTTCCAACCCTGTGCCATGGGCAGTGACATCTTCCACATTCAGCCAACAGTGACCTGTATGTTAGTGACCTGTGTCTGTGCCAGGTACGTGGGGGGGGAATGGACCCTGAGTTATTGACTTAAAAACGGGAAAATTGCTCTCCAAAGTAAAAATGAAGAAAAGAGTCAGAAGTATGATGGAATTTAACATAGCATGGAAAAATATGTTATTTTTCCCAGGAGAGTGTGTGAGATTTCAAATCAGAAGGAAGAGCTGAAATCTGGACATTTATGCCAACCAAATTAATTAATTACTCTAATTAACTATTAACTTTGTTTAACAGAATTAATGTTTTCTTGCAGTTTTGTTTTAAAAAAAACTTCACCTAACTGTGAGCATTTTTTATTTGAACTTTAAAAATATTTCTCTGACCTTTTTTTCCCAATCAAGGCAAGGTCTCAAAGTGACTCTTGCTTCTGATCAGCTTCCTTTTCATGGATGTGCATTTTGCAAAGGGACGATTGCATCAGACTTTTCTAATGAGCAACACAGATTGGACATGGCCAAGAAAAGTGCCTGGCTTAGCTCCTGCTTATTTTTGGTTTCACTCATCTGTGGAATCACAGAATGTTAGGGGATAGAAGGGACCTTGAAAGATCATCTAGTCCAACCCCCCTGCCAGAGCAGGATTCCCTAGAGTAGGTCACACAGGAAGGTGTCCAGGTGGGTTTGGAATCTCTTCAGAGAAGGAAACTCAAAGCAGAGATGGAATTGTATATGTGAAAGCGTGAGATGGTGAAGAGAACATGTCAACATAAGAAAAAAAAAAAGTCCCTTACCCCTAACTTTTCGTGACGGAGATCTAAAGAAAACTCTTAACCTTGTGCACCAGAATTACACTCCATTGGTGTGACCACTCCTGGTTTAGATCTGCCCTGATCAGGGCAGGGCTCTGTGAAATCATTGTGATGTTTCCATACTGCCATTATTTCCATAGGTTTGGGATTTCCTTCTGGCTCATTCTAGACACAAACTTCCCCAAGGTCTAGAGGTTGTCAGGAGTCTGACAGGGCTAATCTTTGTGGAGGGAAGCAGAAGCACTCTGTGTTGCCTCTGTGTCTTTGAAATGTAAGTTCAGAGTTCTCTTGTTCAGTGCCTTGGAAAATAACTGATGACAAAAGAGATTTGGAGTTTGGATAAGATAAGAATTAAATTGAATATTTATTTGTCCTGAACCAACAATGCACTTGAACTATTCAGGAGATTCAAAGACTTGTGCTTGTTTATAAAATAGGTTTTCTGTTTTCTTCATCTGCTGAAATTTTCTGTGTTGTGCTTGAACTATAAAACAATTAATAATCCCAAATGCTGTAAGGCAGCAGCAAATTTCTCTTTAAAATTTGATAATGGCAAAGGTTCTCATTCTCCTTTTGTTATGGCTAAATACCATAGGAGTTAACACATGTCACTTGTGACCCAGAGCCTCTGGAGACAGTTTCAGAATTTGCCAAGACAGAGATGATTCCACAGAGCTGCTGACTTCAGAGATGGGTCCAAGCTCCCAAAAACACTAAGACTCAGTGTTAACCATGTGCTCCATTTATTAGATTGGGCAAAGCACTCAAAGTCAACATAATGAAGCACGTGCAGGTGTGCCCCTGAACAGGAATTATGTGCTGCAGTCCCAGGTTGGTATCTCTCAGCCTTCTTGCTTTGGTGAATTGCAGTTTATTCCTCTTGGACTGAGGCCTAGTGTCTTCCTCCTTGGAGACAGATTCCTATAATTCCTGTGTAATTAGATTAGCTCTAACTAGACCTACCTACAACAGACAGAATAAATTGATTCTAACCTCCCCAGATCCTACTGAGAATGATGCCTGTGGTCCCTCCACATGGGAGCTTGTGCTCAGCAGAGATCACAGTGACAGAAAACAGCCTATTTAAAATGAAGAGTTATACAGCATTAACAGCAGGACTACTGAAGCTTAAGAGAAGATGATGTGTTGAATGATAAGAGGTCTCTGGTTTGGCTTTTATTGTCTGAATCCTTGAGTCCAGAAACCAGGAGGTTCATCAGGACGTTGGGGTAGATGCTATAATTTCAGTTTTTTTCACTGCCTCTCAGTATTTGTTGAGAAGGCACTAGAAAAACCACTGCATTTTCTGACAAACCTGCCAATAAATTTTATCAGTAGGCACCAATAATGAGCAACATGGGGACATAGCTGACAGGTGATAGTCCTACATGTTTGTAAACAACTCAAAATCCATTACTGTGTGATCAAAATTAGGTAGAAGCCTAAGGAAGCTCTGAATCAGGGTCTAAAATCTAGGCTATCAGTGGTGATATATTACCTAGTAATCAGCTACAAGAAAAGCTATCTTGCCTGTGTTGTATTTCTAGTTAACACAGAGTGTGAAAATTAAAGAATTAGCATATTTGTGGCAAATAAAATATTATCCTTTCAAACAAGTGACTGTCCTTATTTAATGCCCCACTTTGTATTTAGAGTAGCTGCAGAGGCACATCCTATCCCTGCTCAGCAGAGACGGCTGAGTTATATGTTTGGAATAATTCATCAGATAAATTCATGTCCATGAATAATCTGCATTCAGATCATGACCTTTCCAAAGCCATCCTTTTTCCAGAGCTCAGAGCTTTCAGCTGATGCTGGGAAGAGACAAGTGGAGCACAGAGCAGCTTTTCTGCCGGCTCCTCTGCTCCAGAGGGAGCCAGGCAGGAAAGCTTCAGCCCTGGGGATGTTTCAACCTGGAAAGCAGGATTTTCTGAGCCTCGTGCTGGGGAAGCAGTGGTGGTTTAAGTACTGACAAGCGTCAGCACAACACAATGGCCTTACAGCAGTGAGCTGAGCTGTGTGCAGCCAGTATTAAGTGCATGGTTTGAGCCTTAGCTCTGTCAGCATGGACTCTCTTGAGCTATGCTTGCTGTCACTAACCATGGACTAGGAGCAGAAGTGGAGTCCCTGGAGCTCAGCTGTGTGTGACATCTTCCCAAGTCACAGCCACTGACTCACATGTTTGAGCTCCAGGTCAGGTCAGACAAGAGGGAGCTGCTTCTGGAGTCTGTCTCCACTGCTGGTGGCTCCTGTCCCAAAGCCTGGGCTGCAGAGGGGAATCTGTCTGGGTGGTGGATGGTGCTGGAGGTGTATTGACTTTTGCCTCACAATCACTGGACTCTGGGAAATGAGGCAGGGCAGTGTGTCCAGGTCCACATATGTTTTTTCACAGAAACACCTGGCTTCTTATCCCAGCATTAACCTGATGGGAAAACCACTAATGAAATAGCTCTCTGCTGATGGCAGCTCTCACTGTGTGAGCTGAACTTGTTCTGCACACTTTAGTGCATCAGAGAGAAGAGGGATAAAATTAAAACCATGTCAGGACCACAGACAGAATCTTAGAATCTCAGGTTACAGCTACAAGCAGTTGTAAGCCCTATCAGGTTTTACTCATCATGTCAAAAATTAATAGGAAATAAAATAACCAGAGAGCAACAGGGAGCAAAAACTGAGTGAGAGATTTCCACATAGCAAATATTAGATCTTAATATTGGATGAGTTTACTGTTGGTGGTTTTAAAAGTGAACTGTAGCACTTTTGAGTATGAAACGTTTACATTCTCCCTCATTTGCTTTCAGCAGTTTCACAGAGCTTTGTGCTGCTCTCACAGAGAGACCTTACAAATCCTGCAGTGTTCTTTATTTGCTTCTTGTGTTTAAGATGGTAAGTAAAATTCTGTATAACCCCCTGCTGTGGGAGGGGGTTTCCCCTGTGGCACAGTCCTCAGATCCTCTAGCTCATCTGGGTGAGGAAAAACTTCAGAGGCTACAAGTCCTAGTTTTGCTGTGGCAGGGGCCACTGCTGGTTTAGCTCAGGAGACCTTGATGGTTTGATGCACCAGGTCACCTAAGGAGCTTGGTCCTCCTGCAAAATGAGCAGGAAAACTCAGTCTTGGGGTTGGATTAGGTATAGGGTGTACTCCTGACTTTCGATGAAAGCAATGCCTCAGTTTCTCTGCCTGTAAAGTGGGGGATTAGTAACGATTTCTAATCAGAAGGGTTTGTAAGAGTGGATGAGAAGGTCAAGGCAAGAGATGTTCTGTAGAAAACTCTACAGTGAGGGAACGCTGAAAGGGATTCAGCACTGTGTACAGTGAGGTTTATTTGCTGTTTCAACTGGTTTGTTCTTTCATCAGGCCACTGAACAATAGCTAATGAAAGGGGAAGACATTATTTTTCACAGGATATTACTGTTCCTTTATCTTAGAAGCAATTAACTAGCAGCAGGTTTGTGGTGCAGGATTCAGCAGTGTTGGGTTCTTCCTGTTGGGGCTTTGTTGACTGCTGCAAAAGCAAAAGCATGACTGGATGAGGCTTTTATTATTTCATTATTTTGATTATTTATTCTAGGCTGCTAAAGAATTAACAGGGATCATTTTCCCATTTCACCATCTGCTTTAGACTCCATCTCAAAGGCTTCCCAAGGAATGCAGCATGCAAAAACCTTTAAAAATGATCCTCTCCATATTTTCAGCACTCAGCAGTCTGCTAATGTGACCAATAGATCTAGGTGATGGGCCTGCCTGATTTACAGTGGATCATTAGGGTTATGATGAGCTGTGCAACTGTCTTGTTTATTCACAGTTAGCAATTTCATTGCAGGGCCTTTTGTCTCAGGAAGATTTTTGCATCTAATTTTTGTTACAGAGTAGCACCAGACACATTCAGCTGGTGAAACTTCCACCTTGGGCTCAGGAGCACAAAGTGCTCCACTGCTTGCCATCTTATTTCCTGTGTGGGTTGGGCTGGAAATGCTGAGGAGCTCTGGTGAGCTCTCCAGAACCGACATGAGGGGAAGTGCAAGTCTCCCACTGGCATTCAAAGGGTGACTCCCAAAGAGTTTACGTGTCTTGACTGTCAAGTCTCTGTCTCCATGCATTTCCCACTCCTCCCCTCTCTTGGGTCCAAGGTTTTTTCCTTTCAGTCTTTGCCTTCCAGGGTCGAACTCTACCCAAGCCTCTCTTAAAACATCCTCAGTGTGATGCCCTCAGAGCACTGCATGAATGCTCACCTTCCCTCTGAGGAGGAGGAGGAGGAGAAAGCTAAAGTATTTAACCTGCCTGTCAGACAAAATTATTCATGGCAGATGAGTGGCTGAGCAGAATTTTGCAAGGTTCCTGTGGCTAATACATAGGGTGGTCAGTCTTGGCATGGGTGTATTGCTCCAACTGTAGAATAATTATCCTGCCTGAAAGAAAAAAGATGCATACCTTAATTTTGTTTGTTTTCTCTAAGCCATAGGAGTGAAGGGACCCTTTAATGGCTGAGCTTGAACGATTGCAGCTCTGCCCAGTGGGACTGTGAATGGGGTCTGGCCATGGCCGATGCCTTGAGCAGGGCTGAGGAGCAGAGGCATGCTCAGCTCTGCCCCGTGCATGGGGTCTGAGCTACTGCACCTTCCTGGCTCTGCTGGCACTTGGCTCTGTGGCTGTGCCCATGGTAACGTGTGCTGAGAGATTTGTTAGCGTGGGTAAAGCTGGATCCTAATGAGGCTACACAGCTCTGGGACTGCACCTAACTCATCTGCTGGCATCGTGGGACCAGGGAGGAGACAAATATGCAGCTACCCTCATCTCTTCCCTTTAGGTTTTGGTTGCAGTTCAGAAGACAGATGGACAGCCACAGACACAAATAGACTCAGACTTCTCCCCGAAGAATGATGTCATTCGAGTTGCTTTATATTCAGGATAAAATATTATAATGGCACCATTTCCTTCCTTCAAGCAAGAAAATAGTTGAACAGATCTTCTATTCTTATGAAAAGCTTCTGAGTCTATTACTTTGCTGGGAATTGGATTTTTTTTTTTTTTTTCCTTAAAAGGGGCTGCTTTCCTCACCTAAGCAAATAGAATATTTTGGGTGAAATGCAATTTTTGCCATGTTTTGTAATAGAATGCATCAAGGACTCTGAATATTTTGGGGTTTGATTATACATAGAAAGTCTTAGCTTTTGAACTACTGGCATCATATCAATTAAAACAAACAAAACCCCTCCACCTTCTTATGTTTATAAACTTTTAGTTTTACTTGCCCTTTCCTCAGTGAACCTGCGCTGACTTTTTATTCACCCTGGCAACCCAAGTGAAAACACAAGTGTTCTTGAATACCACATCCTCTAGCACTTCACAACCACACACTCACATCCCTCATGCATTAAAAACTGTGTTTTCTGTACTGATTTGTTCATGTTACCATGAGCAAGTCACAAAAATCTTGATGCAAACTCTGTAAGTCAATGAAAGTCTGTCCACTAACTTACTGGCTCAGGCAGTGGATGCACAGAGACAGAAGAGGCTGAGACATGTGGCTGCCCTGAAGAGATCACACTTACAGGGAGCATCTAGAAGAGGCAGCAGAAGGCTGCAGGGGATGGACAGGTTGGGAATCAGAGTGGGTGCTGGGGCTCTAAGGTATTGCCACAAGGGCACTGGAGTGAGGCCTTTAATTTCACATTAGGATTCTTCTCGTATTTGTTAGATAGAACAATATTAACCTTTTGAATTTATTTAGAAACTCATTAGTGCTTTTTCTATAGTCCATTCTTCTCCTGATTAGCTCTCCTCATTACAATTCAAATTTCTTTCTGCTACATTTACCACATTGTCCTGCTTCCTCTCATCTCTATTGTTGCTCAGCTTAATTTATTAAAGCAATGAAAAGGAAAGTGGGGGCCTGTGGACACAGCAGCCTTCCTAGTCTGTGGTGCTTGGGAAGGAAGAGACAAGCAGGGAGACACCTGTGAGCTTGCTCCTTCTCCAGCAGGGTGCTCAGCTTGGGCAGGGCAGGGAGGCAGCAGTTTCTATACAAGCACATGATGCAAGCATGGGTCATTGTGGCAGCATCAGAAAAAAGAGCTTCTAGATCTGCCCAAAATTTGTGTCCAAAGCCGCCAGCAAGGCACTGAAGTGCCGAGTGAAGGCAGCTGCCTCCACACAGGCCTGCAGTGACCCTCACTTGCTGTGTGGCTTTAACTTGCAGAGCCTTGACTTTGCTGCTTTCTTATTTCAGCTGATGTTTAGACTTAAGAGTTTTTAAATGGAATTCACTCTGAAAGTTCACTGTCCTCATCATGTCCTGGAAACTGATGCAACTAATCCCCCTGACTCCTCTGGCACCCTCTTTCTAAGATCATTTTAAAACCTCTGTGTATGCATTTAAGAGCATTTCTTTGCTGTGCTTTCCTTTGGTATCAAGATGGAGGTCTGGGAGCTGCAGTAATTGCTCTTGGTTTCATACATCACTGGTGGAATAGGAATTGACATTTTGGTCAGGTGTTCTCTAGCAACAGACCTGAGCCTGTCCCAGTTTTGGGGGAACTGGAATCAGGAGATGCTGAGCTTCAGCTATAATTTTAGACATTCATTAATTCCTGTTAGGAATATGGAACTTTTGCTCCTGATTGTTTAATTTGAGTGCAGTGCTTGTTTCCCAGGAGTGATGCTGCTGGATCCCATGTGCTGGGGATTAAAGATGCATCTGCTTCTGACAAGAGATGATTAAATACAGCCAGATGATTGTAACCACCCCAGTTGCTGTGGTCCTCTGGTTATTGGTGTATTAGAACACCTCACAAATGTGAATGGATGTGTTTTCCCAGCAGCTATCCAGGGAAGTGCTAGAGGATTTCATTTGAGGCACGGGAGGATTAACTCGTTCGGCAGAGGTTATGGAGAGAGCTTTTGGCAGAGCCACAACATTTCTGACTTTCTACTCCAATGCCTTAATCATAAAAGCATCTTTCCTCTGAATTCTTTTCAGTCTGTGGTAATTATAGTTTTGGCTTGTTTTCTGTCCTTTCTACAAACCTGTCTTTCACACATCTTGTGAAGCTAAAGACGAGAAGATAAAACAATCCCAATTTTCCAAGTGTATAATTCTGGACTCCAGCAGAGGTCTGAACCAGGGAAGGTAATTATTCTACTCACTTCAGCACTGCTTGGAGAATTAGGCTATTTTGTGAATTGCAGTTTTAAAATAAGACATGTGAACTGGAAAAAGTTCAGTGAGCAACACAGAAAATAAAGGCTTTCAAATGTCAGCTGAAAGAGAAAAGGAGCTGGCAGCAAGCCTCTGGCGTGAAGGTGAGTGGAGGAAGACAAGAAAGATCAGTGGTGTCAAGGGAAGAGGAAGAATAAAAAAACACCAAGAAACCCCAGCCCACCCACAAAAAGAAAGACTTTATTGTTTCCTTTAGGCTGTGGGGAAAATGCCAGGGCATACGTTGGGGACTAAATTAATTCTTGGTGCAAGCTAAGGGGGGAAAAAAAAGCAGCCTTTCCCCAAGGCTGAATTTAGCCCCTGGGCAATCACAGGAGGTCAGTCTGGGGAGGCTGCCAAGAGGAGGTGGAACCAGTGCTAGTAGAGATGTTAGTGTCTAGACCAGACGTGCCCTTCGCAGTGATGGGTAATTAACTTGTTCCTGGCAATCAGCCACCGGCCCAGGAGGCAGACTTGATTTGCAAGTTGTGGTTGCCAAGAAAGTCACCCATGCTTTCCTGTGATCTTGGGGCTTTCTGAGTTTCACCTTGGTCTTGTGTTCTCCTGGAAATGTATCTTTTTTTTCTATGGTTTGGGGTATTTTTGTTGTTGTTGGTGGTGTTTTGGGTTTTTTTTCTGTTTTGGTTTTTAATTCTCTCTCCACTTGTCCTTTGCCTCTTATAGGACCATTTTAATTTTTCAGATGTGATTGAACCATTGATCCTCTGCCATGGTCTGATTTTGGATGACAGTACCCATAGTGACTGGAGAACGTCAGCCACTCACATAGGTAAGAAGAGCAAAGTTACCTATGGTCCCAGAGGGGATCCAGAACCATTAGCTGTGGCTGAGGAGAGCACAGTGCACTTGTATGTGGGTTGCAGGACATTATTATATTTATTTCTAGTTCTAAACAGCTTTTGGGTGCTAACACCACCACAGGATTGGCTTCTACTCCCTTTCCCTCAGTTGTAATTCCAGCTTTTATTCTGTAATATCTGAAGACCCTCTGGTGTACAGTAACATCACTGAGACACTGCTCAGTTGCCTGGGGATGACACAGGGGCTGGCAAACAGGACCCAACATTGCCCACACAATGCTCCTGCCCTCAGTGGTGTGTTGAACTGCAGAACAGATACAGCAGAAAGAATAACTCAGGCTTGGAGCCCCATGCAGAAGGAAGCAGCCAAAGGCTGAAATTATCTTCTGTTTCATTAGAGGTATGAATGCAGGTAACAGAAAGTAGGTTGGCTGCACAATGCATGTGCAATGCAGAACCAGAAGCTGAAGATCAGGAGGAAAGAAGGTTTGGGTTTATTCTTGTATTGCTGGTGGCAGGAAAGTGATGGAAGTTGCCGTGCGGCAGGTTTCCAGTTGGCCACCTTTGGGCTGTTTCTTACTTTTAAATGAAGCAAATCATGAAGGAAGAGAAACACAGTAGTCTTCATAGATTTTTGTACTGTTTCCTGTATACCAAAGCGAAAGACAAGGCAGAGAAAGTTTGAATGCCTAAGTGAATCTTTCTAGCAGCAGACTTGATGCTGGTAGGAAAGAAATGAGTAGAATCTCAGATTATGGTCCAGCCTGTGGCACAGACATGGTTAAATCCTGAGAGACTTAATGCAGGAGGGGTGGGGGATTATAGGTTTCAGGGAGAGCTGTTGCTGGATCCGTGGTGAAGTTGTTGGGTTTGGGACATTTTGGAGGAGGATGTTGCCTTTGGATGGAGAAGTGTCCACTGTATAAATCAAATCTGTGAGATGGGAGCAGTTGCAGATGCAGATAGAGACTGAGGGTAGAGGTTTGTTGCTGAGCTGGAGAGGAGTAAAAGCTAGAGAATGACATTAGCATGTGATTTCTGGCAGTTGTTGCAGTGCATAATGACTTCAATTTAAAAGCTTCTCATTTCCCTCACTTTGTGCCTTATTAAGACTCCAAATTCTATTTAATGGTGAGAATATCACTTTTTGCTTCCCTAATTCTATGCCTGCAACTAATGTACATAACCTGCTACATCTCCACTTGGATTTCTGAAGCACAGGAGGGACACAAAAGCTCTTTCTTACCAGGCATGTGTTCTATTGGTCTTTTGCTTCCTTGTGGTATGAGCAGAGTAACAAAAGAGTGAAAAATACTGAGTTTTTTGCATCCTAGGTATTTTTTTTCATCTTTCCAGGGGTGTTTCCAACATGCTGGGCAGGTTTCCCCTCAAACCCTTCTGAATTTCTTTTCTTTTGCATGACAAGTTCTGGGTCCAGGGCTGAGGCCACCTTGCTTCATGGGCTCTCTTAAGAGGGACCCAGGACCTGTAGCACCATGGCAGGCCAGGCAAGCAGACAGCTTTAAAGAGTGACTCCTTGGGGAGTTCTGAAAGAAAAGGTCTGGTTCTAACCATGGTTTGTTAAATCTTTCCCTCTGGTTAGTACCTTTTGAGCTCCCAGGTTGTGTTAGGACAGTGTTAACACAGTCTAGGTAGTCCATCTGTGTGTATAAGTACTAGGAGGAGTTCTGCGCCTGGTGAGTATAATGTCTGTGACTTTCAGGTTAAAAAACAAAACCAAAATAAAACAAAGACCAACAAACCCTATTTATTTTGTCTTTTAAAAAAGTTATATATCCAATTGATTGTTTTACAAGGCAGTTTTCCTAAAAATTGAATGTGGAGAAATGTCTCCTTTGGCAAATTTCCTTAGAAGCCAGAAGCTCCTCCGGTTTCACACAGCCTGGCCATTTCTACCCTTGAAGCATTGTTTAGTGCCAGCTTCTCCTTTCATTTTCCTGCCTGGAGTTGTGCCATAGATCTTTTCCAAAGAGAAAATGCAGCTTCCTAAGAGAAAATGCATCTTGTTCAAACTCTTCTAAATCTGTTTAACCAGGCAAATATTTGGACATGTTATCCAATAGTGAATTCCTGCAAGGTCTATCAGGGCAGGAGATCACACAAATGGTAAACCTCTCCCTGGTGTCTATTATCTGGAGGTATTAACTTGCAAAGAGCAATGTAGTAATTTGATTCATACACATATATGTGCACACACAGGGAGAAAAAGCTTTTTACACATTTGAGCTCCATTTCCTCAGCACTAAATTTAGTTTGCACAAGCTTGCTGCTTCATCAGATACTTCACCACAAAAGCGGTTTGAGGTTAGGTTGCTGTGTGTGGATCTCTCTCCTCTGTGTCACTGCTCCAGTCTTTAAGAGCCAAGAGTTGTCATGAGCTGATGGCTGTGTAATGGATTCCTCAAAAGCAGCTGGTATCACAGCTGCATTTTTCAAGTTCTTGCATTTTATCTGGAATAGATTGGGTGTCTGAAGCCTACCCTTGAGGAGGATTTCTCATGCAGCTGCAGATCAGTCTTGCTCCTTAGCAGGACTGAAAAGCCCTTAGAACGGATGTTGTCATTGTGCTTGAGCCCTTGTTGCAGCTGAGGTGACTCTGCTGTGGATTTTGGACTGGTTAGAAATTCAGTTTTAAATGTGGTTCAAGTTCAGTTTGATGGGTCTTGACAACTTCACACTCTCATCATGGAAGAGACTTCAAGAGAGGCTTGTCCTGTTCCCAGGAGAAGATTGGCCTTTCTGTTCCGGAGACTTGTTCTCTGAGCAGTTGCCATAGGCTACTGGAGCCCATGTGGGGCAGTGGGAGGTATAAATAGTGGTTAGGGATTCAGCAAGATTTCACAGAATCACAGAATCATTACGGTTGGAAAGGACCCTCAAGATCATCTAGTCCAACCGATAGGCCTACACTACTCTTATCCCTAAATCATCCCCTGAAGAAACACATCAATCCTCTTCTTAAAAACCTCCAGGGATGGTGACTCCACCACCTCCCTGGGCAGCCTATTTCAATATCTTACCACTCTTTCAGTAAAGAAATTCTTCCTAATATCTAATCTAAACCTACCCTGGCAC
>VWZX01011270.1:135717-184806 GCA_013399015.1 Galbula dea | reverse complement strand
TCTAGGTCCCTCTGCAGAGCCTGCCTACCCTCAAGCAGATCAACACTCCCACCCAGCTGCAAACTTACTAAGGGTGCACTCTGTCCCCTCATCCAAGTCATCAATAAAGATGTTGAACAGGAGAGGCCCCAACACTGACCCCTGAGGGACACCGCTCATGATCGGCCGCCAACCGGACTTGACTCCATTGAGCACAACCCTCTGGACTCGGCCATCCAACCAGTTTTTGATCCAGGCAAGGGTGTGCTCATCCAAGCCATGAGCAGCAAGCTTCTCAAGGAGAATGCTGTGGGAAACGGTGTCAAACGCCTTGCTAAAGTCAAGGTAGACAACATCCACAGCCCTTCCTTCATCTAATAGGTGGGTTACCCCATCATAGAAGGAGATCAGGTTAGTCAGACAGGACCTGCTTGCTGCCAGGGCTGCCAATGTGAAAGACTGAGGTTTGTTCTGGTTGTTTTTGGCTTTAAAGTTCTGGCTGGCTGAATTAATGTATTTCTTATTGATTCTGTAATGAAGACAAAGGCCTGAATTCATGTGTTGCTTTTTATTTGCATTTTTACTCCAGTTAGTCTCATTTCTTCATTGCTGAAGGCCATTAGTGAGGAGTTGGATGACTTGTCTAGGTTTCTGCTTTTTGTAGTTTTCCGAAGCTCTATACATCATAAATTAGGAACCTTTTTTGCTTTTGCAATTAGCTAATCCACAGTGTAACAGGAGCAGTAGAATTGATTGAATACATCAAGTTTTAAGCCTTAAGGAAAAAAAAAATGTAACAAAATAAACACACACATTTGTGGTGATGCTTTTCAAAATTGCTCTCCTCATTCTTAGACAGATCTAGCCATGAAATTAAGAAGAATCAAAGGCTTTCCCACTGTGTCACCCTCCAGCTGATCCTAACCTCTGCTTGAAATAAACATCTGATGTGACACATTCATCTCTGGAGCATACCTGGCTTCGTCCTTCTGTTCATCTCACCTACAGATGACAACTCTGTGTGCTTCCCTGAAGGTAGGATGTAGTTCAGCAGCAAAACCAGCAGGCACAGATACCTTGACTTGCTAGTTGTAGCTATTCCATGGCAAGATCATGTGGTTTTTTTCCCTTTATGAAGACCTATCTGTTTCATTGTTTTACCTTTCTTCCCTGAATAAGGAAGAGTGAAGCAAAGCAAGGCTGAAGAAACTTTCTCAGAAACATCTCTGAAGCTGCTGACTGGCACTGAGCAGTGATAATTAATCAGACCCACATTAAGCTGGATTTCAACAAGAAACTGAGCTCAGACTGACCCCTTTTCATAAAGAAGAATGGGCAAGTCCTCTCTTGCATAGTGGGCTGTGTTGGCATGGCATTATGGAAGCCAACTTGGATAGTGGGTTCCCTCTGTAACAGCAGATTATTCCTAATTATTCCTAACTAATTCTGCTAACCTAAACCCTATTTCCTTTAAAATATGCCTGTCATTTATATGGTTAGAATAGTTTCCTTCTTTGTGATATTTTACCCCATGAATTTCTCCTTTCTTTTTGTACAGAAAGGTCATTCATTGTGTAGTTCTTGCTCTCAGGTGCTTCTGGTCCTTGCTGTCATGCTCAAACCTGAATTCCTTCTGCAGTTCAGACTTAGGGAGTTTTGCAGTTCTGCTTTGCAAAGTTATATTGCAGAGACACTCTGCTCACACCCTCAAGGGTATAAAACCCCAGGAAGTCAAAATCAACCCTTGCAGAGGGGTGAAAGCTGCATGGAAAGAGTGAGGTTCACATCAACTTCCCTACTCTTCTTTTGTAGAGGCCATTTAGTGCACACTGCCTGTCACAGAAAGCTATTTGGCTACCTCGGCTTCTCCAAGGGAGAAGTTACCCTCTAGGATTAGGTTCTAGGGACAGGTCCTGTACAGGTTTCCCAGAGAGGTTGTGGAAGCCTTATCCCTGGAAGCTTTTAAGACAAGGCTTGATGTGGCCCTGGGCAACCTGATCTAGTGGATGGTGTCCTTGGCAGGCAGGGGAGCTGGAGCTAGATGATCTTTGAGGTCCCTTCCAACTCTAGCAATTCTATGATTCTCTGATTCCTGCACACTGGCCAGAGTGAACTGATGGAATTAGAGATTTTATGTTTATTTAGAAAGAAAAAAATGAATTTAAGTTCATATGGGCAAAAGGCACCATAGTAACTGCTCTAACTGCAGCTACTTTTGTAACACATCCTTCCTCCTAAAGCTAAGGTGCTGTGTGCTGGAATCTTCCTTTCCTCCAAAGGGAGAAAGAGCATTGGCAGTTCCAGCTCCATGTAATTGTTTCCCAGCTCCCATGTACACCTGCAAAATATTGCCTGCAGCAGCATATTGGAGATAATTAAAATAATATTATTTTTTTATAAAGATAAAATATTTTATACTCCTTTAGTGAATGTAAAAGTATTAATAGAATAAAGTGTTAGTTGTCAGAAGAAGTACAAAAGTAGCTTAAATATATGTAAAGAGGTTGGAATTTACCAATTAGCTGGTAATGTAGGAGGCATAAAGCACTAAAAGTACTTAATTAAAACATACACATTTGAGGGGGAAAAAGTTTGGAGTTTGAAGTATTTTTCATTTTAATAGATCCTTCCTCAGCTTCACTGAGCCTTATTGCTTTGTGTTGCAAAGAGCTCAAGAGTACTGCCTTTTCCATTTATTCAGCATAGTCCTGTTTCCTGCCTGTTTGCTGCTCTCAGAACCTGCTTTCTAGGCCAAAGTGAAGAGCAGCTCCCACTGAAGGTGTAGATGGAAAGCTGGGGGCAGTTTGACACCTGGGAATGTGATGAACATTGCCATGAGGACTATACATGTTCTGCTGTTCAAACCTGAAGTAGGATAGAGCTACTCAGGGAAACTGAAGGGAAGTTCTGCCTGCTTGTGATAATGAAAACCAACCAATGACTTCAGCATTTAACACCTAAAAAGGTCAGGGTAAGAGTCACACTAAATTTTTCCTCTAGACTGCCCCTAGGTTAATCCCTGTAGTACATTGCTGCTGGTCTTTGGTGTGGTCAATGCCTTGACATCTTGCCCCAGCAGATGTAAGACAGATGGCAGAGGTGCCCTCAGTAATCTCTGATGAGGAAAGCATTTATTTTTACTGGTAAGAGCAAACTCTCTCTTAAACTATCACAGTCTGGGTCAAGAAAGCCTAAGACTCTGTTTCCCTAGGAACAGGTTTGCCTTCTCATCTGGGAATTAGCTAGGCATTAGTCATAGCTTTGCTGGGACCTCTCTTTGCCCTCTCCAAATAAATGGCTTTGGACCAGGAGGGCAGGGCTGTGAGTCTTGGAAGGGGTGAGGCACCCTCTGGCCAACCTCTGCTTGAGATGACTGATTTACAGAGCTGGAGGGAAGCTCTGGGGAAGCCATCTACCATTGCTAAGTGGGAGGTCAGTTTATCTGATTTCACCTTAGGGCTGCTAGGCAATGGTCATGCATGAGGCTTGCTCCTGGACATTATAGCAGGCTGTGGAGGCTGAGTTAGAGAGGAGAATAGGCATGCTCTCATGTGCAGGGTAGAGAGAGGTCATGCTCTCCATTCCATCTCTGTTAGGAAGCATTCTTTAAACAACACCGTGTTGTGAGACAGTTTTTTATGGCCCTCTCCTCATTCTGAAAGAAATGCTAGAAATCCTGCTTGAGCAGGAGATGAAAAGGCCCTATACCTTATCTTGTAGCCAGTAGGGAGGTCAAAAGGCCATAGCCTCTTCCACATCAGAGCAGTGTTATTGGCAGGACAGAGGACCTTACCTGATCTCTTACCAAGGTGATGGAACTGTGGAAGGAATGATGGACAGTGTGCCTGTAATCCTTCCTGATAACATTTCCTGTGTTTGTCTGGGTGTCTTACTGATGAAAGGAGAATGTACATGAACCTGGGAAAACCAGGGGGATCCTTCACCCACTGACTTAGAAAGGTCAGGAGTCACCATGTGGTTCTTCAGTTACTTTTCTGACTTTCACTGTCCTTTCCACCAGTTTAGACTGACGATCTTCTCCATGGAAGACAGACTATTTTCACTTCAGGTAGAAAATATTTGCTGCTATTGATTAAGGGGGAAACTAACATTGAATATTTGCAGAGGATGGCTGAGGACCGGACAATGAGACAATCTAGGTGTGGGGTACAACACAAAAGAAACTGCAGAGATAAAGATTGAACAGAGACAAAGAAATTGAATAGAAGCACCAGGCTGGGCGATGGGACAACTTAATGGTCTGGGTTTGGAGCACAACACAAAAGAAAACCAAAGATCAGCTGGACCCGATCTTCAGTCTGACATCTCGATTCACAAAGGGGGGCCTAGGGGGTGGTGTATATGCATATGTAATATGTTGATAGTTTCCCGAAACACATTACAGTTCAATTGTACACCTGAAATACCTTGTAGATGGTAGCCTGGTGCATATGTAATGACACTCTGCAACTGCATTGATAGTTTAATCACTTTGTAGATAGTAGCCTGGTGCATATGTAGTACTTGAAATACTTTGTAGATGGTAGCCTATTTCTTATGTAATACTTTTATAGAAATGTTGATAGTTTCAATTGTAACGTAAAATACCTTCTTGTTGCATATGTTATACCCTGTAACATAAATAGAGCATGGCTCAGGCAGCAAGGTGTGCGTAGTTTGGTGGAAATATCCCCTGCGCACCCGGCGCCGAGAATAAACCTTTCCGTGAGTAAAAATATTGATTAATTTCCTTAAATCACTATCAGCTCCAAAGCACTAGGGGCTCCTCCAAGGTACTCTGCCCATCAGAGAGATTTATTTCAGAGATGGGAAGTGCTGAGATACTTGGATAATAGGAACTCCCAAGGTGTTTGTTCCCCTGCCCTTTCTGTATCAGATTTCCAAGGTGTGTGCTGAGTTTCTGAGTTGGTCACATGAGGCTGACAGATGTTTGGCTCTTATTTCTGTGCACATCTGCTTTTGAAAACTGCATTGGAAGTCTCTCTACAAAAGCCATGCTAGGATTTATTCTGGTGGTAATAGAGGAGGTTCCACTCCCAAAGCTCAGACCCAGCGCTGGGCTGACCTCTGCTTCAGAGAGGCTTCCACTGCCAGCCCACCTTCCATTTGGCCCTACACCTCTGGAAAAGGAGAGGGAATGCATGGTGAAAAGAAATAACACAGTAACATCTTCCTTAGTGACCTGCCATTAACCTCTGTGTCTTTTGTAGCTTAAAGCAATGTTGCACATGAAAAGAGATCAGCAAGTTCTTTTCTGAAGGCAGTCAAACACTGTTGTTCTTTATCCACTCAGATCTTTGTTGCCTGGGGCTAGCTGAATCATTCTTCTTGCTGAAGTCTATGGGTGATTTTCTTTCTGTTAGTGGGAAAAGTTTACACCTCTAAGACTCACGCATGAAGGACCCAGAGACATTTAGTTTGGCTCCACAGTAAAATAGTTTGGTGTTCTCATTGCTTCATTGCTTTATGCTAGTTGTTACAAACCATCAGCATCACAGCTTCTGCTGCTGCTAAAAAATCTGTGCCTGGCTCTCTGCACACTGACACATCCTGCAAAATGTACGCTTTGCACCAACTGATGCTGTGTGCTGGTAACAGCCAGGGTGTAAAAACCCATTTCTCTCTTCTCCACCCCCTGTGACTAGATTTGTCCCATGTGGGTGTCTGTATTTGCCTATTTTAGGGACTTTGAAAATATCTAACAGGGCAACAGGAAGCATCATGTCCCCCAGGGGTAAGGACTGGGTCAAGTCTTATTCAACATCTTCATTAACGACCTGGGTTGCTGATGATACCCAACTGGGAGGAGTGGCTGACATCTGTCAGGCTGTGCTGCCATTCAGTGAGACCTGGACAGGCTGAGAGTTGGGGGAGAGGAACCTCAGGAAGTTCAACAAGGTCAAGTGCAGAGTCCTGCATCTGGTGGGGGGGTGGAGAGGGATAACCAGAGCACCAGCTCTCCCAGCTTTCCAATGGATCTGGTTCATTTTCATTCCTCCTGAGCACAACCACTGCTACCAGAAGCCCTGAGCCATGCTGCTACCATGGGGAACGAAATGCAAAGGGATAGGGGAAAAAATGCATCTGATTCCTGTCAGGTAGATGAAAACTTAGCTTTCCTCCTCCTCCATCCTGCCTCCTGGAGAACATACCGTATGTAGAAGGTGACCTTTTGTTTCCTTCCTCCCTACCCTAGCTGAGAGAGCCTCAGCTGACACATCTGATGACAGATAGATACCAGCATGAGCAAATTGTGCTTGAACTTGCTCCAGAGAAAATGGTTGGGAGGCTCGTTCAGGCTGGGCTGCGCTGGGGAGAGCACAGATCACAGGCAAGTGTTTGTGGCATTTGCAAACACCACTGTGAGGGGACGTGGAGGGCTGAGCAGATGAGTGGTTTGAACTCTAATGGTGGCTGGAGAGAACAGGAAACAGGGCTCTGTGCCTGACTGTTGAAGAACATTCTCTCCATCTGGGGCAAGTTCAGATGGTAGCAGTTTAATCTTTACCACCTGGATTTTTTTATTTCATCTTCTCGTTTGGTTTTTGTTTGATTTTAAAGTTCAGCTGATTTGTTGCCCTAGCCCATCCCCCTAGAAATTTTCTGAATTCTTGAAGTTTACCAAAGCTTTGGTTAGTGTATATGCTGAGTCTTCATGGCATGAGTTGAAATTAGGGAGAGTGGGGATGAATGTGTCTTAAAGCTGTAGACACTTTATGAGACTAGAACTCTGATCACAAATGCCAGATGCAAAAGAACAAATTTAAATGCAAGAACTTTGAAAGCACATCCTTGTCTGTCCAACTGGCATTTCCAGGCTGATCTGCAGGAAAGGCCCCAATAACTCATCAACTCATCACAATTTAATGAAGAACTCTGTCTCTCTGTCACTCCAGTCTGCACAAATCCAGTTTTCCCGAAGATGCACCTGAGCCTGCTGAGCTCTGCTTTCAGGGCAGAGAGCACTTCCTTCCAGGCATCTTATTTTAAGATGTGAAGAATATTTTGGGATTAAATGCATACCATATTAATGTTCTCTCTCTCTGTCATGGCAACACTGGGTCTCTCCATCCTTTGACCTTAGAATGAGAATCATTTATGGGACTGCCTAATGCTCAGCCATCACTCAGGTTGTTCAGAGATGCAGCTTTGCTCCTTCCACCAGGTACCTATTGAATCTCTTCAGGTCATGTCTATTAAAGAACTGCACTCTGCAGCCAAGAGGACAGTGAGAGATGGATGATGCTGGCATGCAGCCACTTCAGAGGACAGAGGTGGGTTCAGCCTGCCATGGACAGAGGCAGACTAATGAAGCCTGCAGGACTGGCATGCAATTACCTTGTTTGCCAAACTCATTATAAAGAAATCATGTATTTCCAGTATTCTGCTCCTAGCCTCAGAGATGAAACTGGATTATAGATAGTTCCAGGCCACATTCAGGTAAATCCTGGAGTAGGTTTAGCTTTGATGAAGCTGGTTTGCTTGGCTAGATGAGACCAGGGTCTGGTCCCTCACATGGTGGCTCCATCCCTAAGGATCCCTTAGGTCGGCCTCAGGCCCAGAGTTACCTGGGACTGCAGTGACCCTTGTTGTGCTGCTCTGAAACTCGTTGGAGCAAGGCAGTGCAGCAACAACATCAGCCCTGTGCACAAGTCTCATAGTCCAAACCTTGCTGATTCCCAAACCCACAATGTACCAATGTGGGAGCCCAAGCTAAATCTGATCTTACAATGTTAACATTAAACCCAGCAAAATCTATAGCATGAAAAAACCTTTTTCTTGTCTCAACAGAGAAATGCAGCAGTATTTGGATTATTTGGGAAAATGCCTGTATTTCAGATACTATTTTGGCCTTGGCATATTGGTCAAAGTCCAATTCTCATTTCTCAGGGAGGTGCTGGGCTGTGGCTTAAGGCAGAAACTAGGTTAAAAAAACCCCACCATTGTAATTGCTAAGATGAAGAGCTCCAAAGGAACTGTTGGTAGTGCCAAAGAGCAAGCTTCCAAGCCACAGGACCACAGCTTTGTATTTCTGAATGCCATCTACTGGCATTTGCCCATTAATTCCTTACCCACAAGCATGCAGTTTCTTGTAGCCTGGTAGCCCTGCAGCAGCTCCAGCTGCATGCAGCACCCCCCAGGCAGGTCACCTCCAGAGTGGTGTCATCTTGCCTTTTGGTGGGTGGGAGGCAGGATTTAAGTGAGTGAGCATGGCAGCCTGGCTCTGGAGAGGGAAATGTGGCTTTGATGGAGAGGTGTGTGGACTTGTCTTGTTAGCAGCAGCCTTGGGGTTGCCGTTGCTGAGCTGGTCCCAGCCACTGCTCATTCACAGTCTCCAGAGAGCAGCCTGGAGCCTGAACCAGCAGCCTGTGGAGCTGGGTAAGAAAGAGGCAGCAAAAGGCACTGAAATGTAGTGTGGCCATGAAGGCTTGTTTGTAGGACTTGTCCTGGTGATGGGCTGTTATGGGAGATGACACTTTGTTGTTGAAAGCCTTAAATGATCCCCAGGCATACTGACAAAACCTGCATGTTTCTCCTTAGGCTGCTGAAGCAACAGGGAAGAGAACATTTGCTTTCAGCTAATAAAACCTGATTTTAGTTGTTTATGGTTTTTTTTTTCCTGTTGCTACTGCTAAGGTTGTGAAAAAGCAACCCATCCTTCTGGAGTACATCAGGGGCTACAGGCATGTTTCTCATCACCTCCTGGTATCCTCAGGGACCTTCCCGGTTGCATCCTACCTTGCTTCACCCTTGCCATGGCTCAGATCCTCGTGCCATGTTCCTACTGTCCTTTATCCACCAGGGAGGTGGTTGTCACCTGACACCTGACCTGCTTCAGGTGAGGACAGAAATTCCAACCCCAGGAAGAAATGATGGTAATCCAAAGTCAGCATCAGGTCCTTGCACTCAGCAAGGCTCAGGCACTCTCAGACAACCTCCTGACAAGCTTCTTCCATTTCCACCACTTAATTCCATGTTTATCTGCCAGTTCAGATAAAACAGCAGCAGGATACTACAGGAACCAGCCAGGTTTCACTATCCAGCTGAAAAAGGCAGACACCAGAGCTCACCACAGAGTCTCAGCATGGAAGTTCAGGGGGAAAAAAGTGGCTTTGTCTTCCCATTTTACTCCTCAGAAGTGGAATCAGCCCAACATAGCACATAGTTAACTTCAAGGAACCCTAGACAAGTGATATTGGGAACTGAAACTGTCTCTAGGTATTTGGAAATGCCTCACTTGTATATTGTATGTATAACTTGCTTTGCTTGAGCAACCCTGCAGTGTTTCCTTCTATATTCTTGGGTCCTTCACAGGCTCTGTCTGGGCTGTAGGTTCACTGCTTCCTAGCTGTACTTCTTTGTGGTACTTGTACTTTTGGGTTATGATTGGATTTTTTAGTTATGGCTTTTTTAATGACATCCCAGACATGTTGTACAGCATCTTGTGTTGTAATCAAGGAACTGAGGCACAGAAAACCTCTGAACAGTGTCCACTCAATATTTTTCTTCCAATTCAGAAAATCCTGAGGCTGATTATTTATTTAGTTAAGCATAATTTTTTTTCTAGTGGATTTTCACAGCTTCCTGAACATTCACATCTCCAAAATTGTCACTGAATATCTCAAAGATGGGAACAAGTTGCTAGGAGAGCACTCAACCTGGGAAGATTTTTGCCTCATCTGTACCATGGTTTTTGTGGCAAATGACACCAGAGTCCTATGGCCAGGGGTCACCTTCTAATCAGAGACCTTATGCAGGGCTTTGGGGATGATGTTGCTCCCACATGGCTCCATTTTAACTCATTCAAGCAGAACTTCCTTGCTTGAACCAGGGGATGATATATGGGAATTTTGTCAAGATTTTGCTATTGGAGCTGCTGGCTTATGATTATAATGTTTCTTGTCTGATTATGTACATGGCTGGAGAGTTAATTTACTCTGTAATTAATTGCTTGGCTGTTTGCTCTTGTTAATCTTCCCTTCCTGTTTTGGGTATTTTCCTTACATCAAGGGCCTTGGTTTTCTCACATGCAGCATCTCTCATCCATCAGCTCTGGAGTCCTAAGCATGAGAAGGACTTGGACTTGTTGGAGTGGCTCCTGAAGAGGTCACAAAAATCATCCAAGGGCTGGAACCATTTCTACTGTCCCTGCTCAGTGCAGGGGGGTTGGGCTAGATAACCTTTAAAGGTCCCTTTCAGCACAAACCATTCTATGATTTGGGTTTCTGTTTCTAGACACTTCATGACTTGTCTACATTTAGGAAGGCAGCTGATACAGCAAACCCTGGCTCCAGTCAGCTGTGCTGTGCCATCACTATTGTTGGACTGATGACTATTTGTGCTTTTCTAGAGCCAAGTTCTTGACTGAATTATGTGTAATTGATGCCCTGTGAAGTCTGGACTGGGGCAGAGTAAGGATCTCAAATGGTCTGTAATTTCTATGGTAGCTGTAAACAGCCTATGGAAGATGGTGGCAGGATAGTGTCCTGTAGTTCAGTTCATTTCTGCCTTCTCAAAACTCCAACCTATGTTTTAAAACTAGTCTAATTACTTACCTAAACAGCTTTGAAACCTACCCAGCCTCTTGCCTCTGTTCCTTCCATGCCTTCCTCTCTCTGAAAGGTTCATCTCACTTCATCCTCCCTCACCTGCCTTTCTTGCATCTGGCTTTCAGCTGCTCCAGGCTCTGACCAGCCACCACTCAGTGCCTGTCAGCAATTGCAAAGGATTTCTTGAATGTCAGTGTCATTTAAGATGTTTTTCTCCAAAAGTGCCTTTTTTCCAGGAGAACTCCTGTGAGTTGGAAGGCACCAGTGGTATTTTCAAAAGGACCTATGTAGTGTAGGAGCTGAGGTCTCTATGAGCAGCAATAATGAGAGGTGCCTTGATCACTTACAGGCTATTTAAAATCACTGCCTGTTGTCTTGAAGCAATCCAGCCAGATGATGAGACATCAGTATGCAAGGATTTGCATTTCCCTCCTGTAGTCCAAACCAGAAAATTATCTGTTTATGCAGACAATGAAGTTTGCTGTGTTTGTGGTTGCTCATTAAGTTTTCTATTTCATCCCATGTGTAGTTTGATGAGAAATATTCAGGGGATGGAGATTTGGGGTGCAGTAAGTGTGGGTTTCCATCTGTCTGGTCAGGAGATAGAAATGCCTGCTGTCAGAATGGACCTTTCCTCCCCAGAAGAAACACAACTTTGAAGGAGTTTCTAAAAGCCATGGTTTCTCTGCAGGACTGCCATGGACCAAGCTGTTAGACCATGGATTATATGAGCATGAAGCTGCTCTAGAGCTGCTGTGGGATAGACTAAGTCAGCTCAAAACCTCTCCCTGACCCAACAGCAACCACACTCCCCTGACAAACTGCAGCGCTGCAGGTTGTAAGCCACTGAGAGGGTTGCTGCAAAGTCTGAACAGGTGGAGCAGGGGATGGGTAGAAACCATCCAGTTATGGGAAATCTGAGTCATGAAAACCATTGGATAAATTTAAATACATTATTGTAGCTTGGAGGAGGAGACCATCTGGGTAAGTAGAAGGATGTGTGTCTTGCTGAGGGAAAGATTCATTTCAAATGATAAAAGAATTGTCCTGAGCCTGAAAAACCTGCCAGACCTGAGGTAAAAAGACCAACATAGATTGACACTGACTTAATGTTTGCATGTCAAAAATCCAGCTAAGGGCCAGAATGTTAAAATGCTTTTTAAACTGATAAAAAGCTTTTACTGGTATTTGCCAGCTGTATGAAGGAGGAGGGTCTGGACATTCTGCCACCACTTCACATTATAAAGTCCTTGTTAGAGATTGTCAAAGAACTCTTGTATTTGAACTCCCAATTCCCTGGCAGCTCTGCTTTAAACAAAAGGCTAGGAAAGAAATAGGAGGATTTCCCTGAGGCCAGATTGCAGTGGGCTCAGATAGAAGTGTGAGACAGCCTGGCTTTTAACTTGTTTTTTAGAGTTAAGGCTCTGTTTTACCACCTGTCTCACCCCTGTAGGTCAGGGTTAACGGTTGGATAGCCAGGTGGTCTCCATCCTCCATCTGTGTTTGACCAGGACCCACTGCCACAAGACTCATAGCCAGCAGCTCAGTCAGTGTTCTGGCTCTCCCTCCTGGCACTTGCATTGGTTCAAATAACATGGAACTGGTGTGCTAGCAGTATGCTCAGGTAAACTAGAGTCCAACACTGTTTGTTTTCACAGAGCAGGTCCTGCATGGCAGAATCCCTCTTGGATGCCTGCTGAGACAAGGCTGAGAAATGGAAGAGTCAGAGTTGGAGTGGAGATGTGCTGGTTGACCCAAGAAGTGATGGAAAGAGGGGTGAGTAGCTCTTAATGTTCAAAAACATGCAGATGTGGTGCCTGGGGACATGGTTTAGTGGTGAGCATGGTATGTGGGGTGGATGATTGGATCTCTGTTTTCCAACCATAATAATTCTGTGATCTAGCCAGCAACTGAGCTGTGAGTTTGACTGGGGAAATGAAGGCGATGTGAGGGAAACAATCTGAAGTCAGTGGCTCGATCCCTTTTGCTGTGTTGATGGATTAATAGCCCACAAAGTGCATAATGCAAACACCCTCTGTCATCATAGAATGGTTTGGGTTGGCAGGGACCTTTAAAGGTCATCTAGTCCAAGCATGGACAGTGATTGCCAAGGCCAGCAGTGAGGATCCTGTTCTGACACCGTGGCAGGGCAGGATTTGCAAAAATATCCATGCAGGTACTGCTGCAAAACATGCAAAGGTCCATGGGCTTCCTCTTCACCCTGGCTTTAGGCAGTAATGGTAGTTCTAAATTTGATTGTATTTGTTACAAGCATAGATCTCAAAACCCTATGGTACAGACTCATCATTACCATCCTACAGATGGGGTCGCTGAACCATTAAGAATCAAAATGGCTTCCCTGGAACCATTAGCTGGGCAAATGACAGGGCTAAAAATAGAGTCCAGATATCCAACCTTTCATACAACCCAGGGCCATTCCTAACTCAGAGGAAAGATGTCAAGGAAGTTAGTTAAAGCAGGTAACAACTATTTAACTGAGTAGAGTTACTGAATCCTCTTGGTAAGATGCTTTCTTGAGATGCTCCACCTAGATCACTCCATAAAACCAGCACATTCTTAGAGCAAGAACAGTTGACAGGAAGGACAGTGAGCCACATATGGCTGTGGTGTATGTCAGTCACACAAACCCTAATACAGTCAGAAGTTCCAAATGCCTTTTAAAGCTAATGGTCTGTGCACTAATAGCTCCTGGCCCTGGCATCCAGGCTAGCAGCTGGTGCCACTAATTGGTAGCCCCAAGGATGAGCACGTGTGCAGGCAACTGGATTTCAGGAGTGGTGAAGGGATGAGGATTCCTGCCTTGCTAATTCTATCCTTCAGCATAGTCTTTAATCAAGATGAAAAGTCAAGAGACCATGTGGGGCTAACAAACAACAGCTTTGCCTGATTACCAGAGTCCAGCTCTCTCAGACCTGACAGGCACTGCCTGCAATGGCCAGACCAGTAACAGCTTGTAAATCTGCCTGAGATGCAGCTGTTCTTCTTCCCTCTGGTGTCTGCTGGACAATGCTAGAAATAGCAGCAGAGAATGATGTGTCTTTCTCTGGCCTTTTTGGAGAGGCAGGGTCGATTATTTGAGGGGTGGATGTCAAGTTGTATAAAAACATCTAAACACCTCCAGCTAAGCCCAGCAGAAGTAAACAAGTCTGTCTGATATGAGCTTGTAACACCTACCAGCAAAGGCATTAGCATCTCTCTTCCTTTTCTCCTCCCTGCTCTCTGCCTTGGGCTGTTGGAGGAATGTAGCCTTGTAAGGCAGGGCCAGGGCAGAAAGAGTAAGAGCACTGAAATGGCTAAAGAAGATTGTCAGAGAGCTGAAGCTGCTCAAGGAGGTGCCAGGCATTGCTGAAGCCAGTCCAGAGAGATCCAGCCCATAGCTGCAGGGCACTTTGGAAAGCTGATGTGTTACTTGAGCTGTGCATAGAAATGGGTGCCACCTGTTTTCTTGATGGCTGGAGGTTACAAGGCATCCTCTGGTGTCCCTTTTTAACCCAAATAACTAAGGTTTTGATCTTCCTTGTGAAGCTTAACATAACCTGGAATTAACCCATTTGAAGATCATCAGTCTTTGTCCCCTTCAGAGCTGGCCCAGACTTGGGAGTTGCAAAATCCCTGCAGCTGCTGAGAATCTCCTTCTGATGCTCTGCAGATGCTTTGGGGACTGCTCCAGTCTCCTGGAGGAATCTAGGTAGTTTCAGATTGAAAATTCTTTGGGGAGACGCTCCCTGCATTGATGACTGAGATTTTGTAGTCCCCCATTCCTGACAGGTCTTAGAGCTCTTGTTATCTTCCCAGTAACTTCCACTTGGTGGTTCCAGATCACACAGTGGAGATCAGAGTGTCTCAGTGAGACATAGAAAGAGCTCATCAGCTCTAAACATACTCATCCTTAACCTTCCCACCATGCTCCAGAAATATCCTTTCCCATTCTGCTTGTGACTGACTCTGACCTTGCTCCAGATGGCAGTGGGCTGAGGAGATGAAATTTCACTGCAGTCACAGCTCAAAGATGCACAAAAGAGGGAAATTGTGAAATTGCAATGACAGGGTTGTTTGGGCAGCTTGTGATGTTCTGGCTTTGCTGAAATCCATACCTAATGTGCCTGCGTGGCAAGGTAAACTAAAGACCATATCATTCTGTTGAAGCTTAACATAACAGGAAGAAACCCATGTCTCCTGGACTCCTTGCTGGCTGCAAGCATTAACACCACTTTCTACATGTGTTGCTCAGTCATTCCATGTCCAATTCCTTAGGGTAAAGTATTTCTGGGGTTTAGTTACTACAGAGCTCAAAGGCCTGGCTCTGCAATGTCCATACTTTCTTGAGATGACATCATGATCAGGCACAATGTGGCTGCTCAGAGGTTCATGGAGGAGGATGACCCTTGGTTGTTGCACCACCCTATCCTTTGTTCCTGTTGTAGAGAGGAATCTCACTGCTGATTTTCTAGCTGTCATGAGACTGAGATTGAGATGAGGTTGGAAAGCCCCTTCCAGAATCCAGACAGAGCTGTGAGTGGAGTCTGTGTCATGCAATGACAGGATGAGAATCTGGTATTTGGATTGCTGGGGTCAGCTCCATGGGCTAGGCATGCGTGAGTGGATGGTGTCTTGCAGAGATGGAGGCTCAAAGGGGAGTAAGAAAGCACCTTCCCATGTTGTAAGATTGGTGCTACATCACTGTATCACAGTCTGAGTGTCCCATGGCAGGACCTGTAGTGCTAACATGTCTGATAGAAGGGCATTTGGTGGAGTCTGGGCATATTAACACCTCCACTTTCCTTCTCTTTGTTTCCACTTTGCATTTGTCACTGCATTTTCTCTCCCCACCTTCTTGTTTTGTTCTCCTGATCTTAGCAGTCCTATTTGCAAGCCTGGAAAACTTGGGAGTGTTAGAGCTCAGCAAATATTTTCTGTTCTGTTCAGTGTAGGACTTCTTTAAATGCTAGCTGTGGTTTAATAGGACATCATCAGTAGCAGTGCACTGAGGTTAGAGCCCTGTATATTCAACATGCAAACAGATACTTTTCACAATACTTGCCTCATCTTTCACTATGTATTAATAATGCAGACAGTTCTGGATCATCTGTCCTGTCAGTGCTCGTGCATATTGATACAGTCACAAGGAGTAGCAGTCAGAGAGCAAAATAAGCCAGGATGTTCCCTGACCTTTTACCTTCTCCCCACCAGTAAATTCCATAGGGTCTGTACAGGCAACATTGTATCCTGGCAGGAGTATTTTGATAGTATCCATAGCGTGGAGTCTGGATATAGCCAAGCATGGGACAAATGCTATTCAGAAAGGTTATGGTAGTGCAGCCCCTGCTGCTCCCCTGGCTTACTTCCATGATTCCCTTCTGTGCCAAACAGTGAAATCTAATTCTCATCCACGTCTCTGATCTCTGTCTTGCATCACTGCAGGCTACAAGCATTCATCACTGGACACATTCCATCCTGGAAAGGTATAGGGCAGTAGAAAGGAGGAGGAAGCTGCAGAGGACCTGGGGAGTTTATGTAGTCCATCCCATAATGCTGAGGTTGTAGTGGGCTTCCACAGAATGATGTAGAGTTTTGAAGCCGGAGTCTGGGGAGAAGTGAAGCAACCTATGTGTCCCATAACAGCTATTTTGGTTGAAGAGGTAGGTGAGAGCTGCATTGCTGAGCTCCAAGAGTGGGCAGAGGCTGTACAGAGAGGACAGGTTAACTGCCTACAGCTCCCTGCTGCTGCTGATACATCCCCAGACAGGACCTCTCTCCTGTCTCTACAGAAATGACTCAGGCTCTGGAAACTTATCACTCTCCTCATGTGCTGCAGCATCTGTGTAGTGAAGAAATGCCAACCCTCTATTCTTCTTCATGAAATTCAGAGTCCCCTCATTTGGGTACCTGCAGGTGGCAGAGCTGGAGCTGATGGCACCCCTTTGTATTGGTGTCCATGCAAGCAGGGCTGGCACTGGTAGGTGTTTGTAGGCATACAGCATAGAAATGCAGGGTCCCAGGGTCTTCCCTCCAGCTGGCAGGCACAGCTATCACCTGCCTGTATGGGCAAACACTGGCAGCTGCTATTGAAATGCTTCAGTTCCCCTCTCACCAAAAGCCATGGTGTAGCCCTGACTCCTTATTCCAAACACAGCAGTGACACACACTCCTCCTTTAGTCTGCATTATATTCTGAGTGATGGTGGTGGCAGGGGCAGAGCTCAGGAGTGAGTTTTCCATGGCTGGTGTCAGCACTGGGTGCCCAGCTGGAGCTGTCCCCTGTTTTGTGTGGGGTGAGCAGGAGAAGACTCATGTGCTTGGGGGCAGTGTGTGGGAGAGGTGACCTTGCTGGAGAAGTGCACCCAGGGGCAGAGTCATAGCAAGGGTGCTGGGAGCCAGACCCTGAGGGACAGCTGGGATGGGGGTGATGGGTGACTTTCCACAGAGAGATGCTGTGGGACTTTCTGGAACCATGTGGACAAAGACTGAATCTCCCAGAGCTCTTCCAGGCACTGGTACATTATAGCCCCCAGACTGATGTAATTAATGAGACATCTCCCTTTATGTAATATTGTGTTTTGTGTGACTCACCCTAATGAACAAAAACAATACCATGTGCCTCCTAATGGGACTCCTTGTCTTTATGTCCCAGTGCTTGCTATGAATTATTTAAGGCATCTGGAGGGATTTGTGAGTAATCAAATCTCTGCTGATTCTGTCTCACCTCAGATGACTCCAAAGGTCTGGTTAGCAGCTGTAGCTCTGTTTCAGACTTGTCCTTCACCTGCACATCAGTCAGCTTGAAAACGTCTCCATGATCCTGTCCTCTGCTTTCATTTAGCCTTTGACTATGTTTCTACTGCATTCTCTCAACTTAAAAAACAAGATTCCATATCACATGTCTGCCTTGAGAGAAAAAAGGAAGAAAAGTAATTTAACTCTTAAATTTAAGGGCAGCAGAAGTAGTCATGGCAGGATCTTATTCAAGGAGGTGTGTGCAAGATATGCTTAAATGTTTTCTGATATTCAAGCTCTTGGACTTCATGAACCCTCTCCCTTTCATTGCAGCTGAGATCCTAAAGGCCAGAGAACAGCAGGAGCAGCCAGGGCTCTGGGTGCCCTTTGCTAATAGCCATCCAAGCTTCAGACAGTCAAAGGCACATGAAGATCCTTCAGAAACTACAGTTATAATCTCCACTGTAGATAAATCACTGTATGAGTCAGTCATGCCATCAGCAAGCTCAGGGTAGGCAAAGTGGATGAGAAGTGCCAGCTACCACACAGATTATATGACCCACTGCCAACCCAGAGGTTCAGGGGGCTTATGGCTGGTGCTTCTTTGCAATAAAGAAGTTGGCTGAGAAGAAGAAAGAAAAAAAAAAGAGAGAAGGAAGCACAGGACTTCTTGTCTTTGATGTTCAAAGGAATGAGCAGATCAAGCCTGTTCGTGGGTGGGGAAGCTGGTGAGCACTTCAGTGTAATGGTAGGGGGATTGTGGGTTGGTTTTGTTCAGTTTGGTTTGGTTTGGTTTAAAAAACAAACAAACCCAAGCATTAAAAAACCCCAGCAACAGTTTCACGTTGACTTGTTCACTCTCTGCCTTGAGGTCGCAT
The DNA here is from genome assembly GCA_013399015.1 of Galbula dea. NCBI lineage: Eukaryota > Metazoa > Chordata > Aves > Piciformes > Galbulidae > Galbula > Galbula dea. The sequence goes on along the minus strand of VWZX01011270.1, from coordinate 166,644 downwards.
TGCTTTCCTGGACTTGGAGGCTGTGTGAGGACATTCTTCTAGCTGCAGCCTTGGAACAGAGAGCCTGAAGGGAATGTGGGGAAGATTAAAGACTGCTTCAAGAGAATGAATGAGAGCAGAAAGCTGAGATTTCCCAGAGGTAAGAACTGGTGCAGAGCCTTAGTGTTTTGTAGCAGCTCTGAATCTGCCACTGCTGATGGCCAAAGGGGATAAAACCAAACATCTGCCATCTGTGACTTTTGACCAGGGACAGCAGATCCTCCTTATTCCAGAGAATGAGAGGCTGATTTAAAGCACTCCATGCCCTGCTTTTACTGACATTAGAAGGGCACAGATGTTAGGGTAGTGTTTCTATTTTTAGGAGCCTGCTTGAGATTAGGAGCCTACAACAGAGCAGTGGAAAGGGAACCAGCCTCCCTTGAAGGAAATGAGTTCAGAGGCTTTTATGGAAGCAAAAGTAAAGGGATGGATGTTACAGTTCTGCAGTGAGTGGGGCTCTGACACAAGCTGCTCTTGCACTGGACACAGATGTCTCATGTTCTTGGCTTATCTTAAAATACCTAACCTGTGAAATGCTCAGAAAAAAAGCAGCTTAGGGAACAACACTTTGAAATACCTATCCTTAAAAAACAGTGGCTGTGAAGAGTGGCTCAGTTAGCCAGGTGTGGTGGGATTTTTTTATCTTCTTTCCCAGAGTAGGAGGATTTAAGAACACTTCAAAACCAGGGCCAACATTAGTTTTAAGCACAACAATTTAAATAGCTCAGAAATTTTCTACAGCCATCATAGACCAGATCTTTGTAAGGTTCACCCCCTTAGTCTCACACTGAAGGTCACACAGTGGACTTTAAGCAAAAGCCAAGAGGGTGTGCATGTCAAATTGGGTGGTGGGGCATATCCTGGATGACGGTGTCTCCTTTGGCAGTGGTTGTCTATGAGCTGAAGAAGTCTTTGAAGTGGTTTTATGTTATAGCAGGAGCCAAATCAGGAAGAGTGCTAAAGTCTCCTATTACACTTCCTTGTGTTCCTGAACAAGTGCTGGCTAGGCTAGGAGGAATGGCTCCATGCAAACGCCTGCCCTTAGCAGTCCAATCCTTCTATTCTCAGCTTCTCATTGCTATGCTCTTCCAAAAAGTTCTAAGAAAAATAACCTATTTTTGCATGTATAGTTAAAAAAAAATACCCCCAAAATCATGTTAACAAGATGTATATTTATCCCTGGTACAATTTTCCCCACTAGGGAAGTTTGTCTTAACCTCTACAACAGACTGCAAATGCTTTGTCCAGGAGGCTGATGTGCTCTGTGAATTACCAGGGCTTAGTCAGAGGCTGACAAGGCTCTGCTCCCCTGAATGCAATAGAAACATATGGGATATTATGGGAGGAAACAGCTAAAAAAATCTGAAGACTGTAAGAACAGCATGATGGCTAATTCTTCCCACGATGCAAGGTTGAAAACCAATTAGATGGAAGCACAAACTGTTCTAGCAAACCCATCTCCATGGGCAAAATTCTCTGTTAGCAATTGCAAATTGGTCAGTGAGTTGAAATTCTCCCCTGTGGAGAAGGGGAAAGCACAAAGGCTTCTGTCCCTCTAAAAACTTGTTTGTCTCTGTGGTACTTACAGAGCTCTCATTAAAGAAGTATTTAAGCATGTTACAACCTTATTGCAGCCCATGAGAATAGCATTAATTTTGCAGGCATAAATTGAAGTACAGGAGCTATCTTAACACTTCCTTTGGCTTGGCTATCCTGGGAACAGCTGCCTGCAGCATCCCAAAACTCAAATCTGCACATCCATGTTGCCCTCATGCACAGGCGTCTGCTCCCATCTGCTGCAGTGGAAGGTAACAAGATCCTTGTAAGATCCTTGGGCTGTTTTATCTCCCCAGCTACAGTCATCAGATGACTCTCACAAAGCAGCTATGTGGGGGACAGGCACAGCCCTGGTGGCACATCTACCCTGTGCTCACAGCCTGCCCTGCAGATACCACAGCTGAGCTGTCACCAGGCTGAGCATCCAAATTCTCCAGCAAGTGAAGAGCACAGACCATCTGTAAGCTTGGCCTCTGGCTGAGCCTCAGGGGTGATCATTCACTTCAGAGCAGATGCAGGCTTTTAGTGTAACTTGTCAAGGTTAGGCAGAGGTCTGTGGGCATATCTGGCTTCAAGTCGTTGAAAGCCTTGGGAAGCAGCTATGGCTGAGGTCTTTGGGTCTTTCTGCCAAATGAATGGCTCTTTATACCATGGAAACATCTCTCTGTCTTGGATGGTGGTGTGGAAGGAGGACAGCTCAAAGAGATGTCATTCTGGACATCAGCCCACTAGAAAGAGGAGCAGATATCCCAAAGTGAGGTTGAAACCTCACCTCAGAGCTGAGGTGGCCTTTGGTAACCTCAGCAGTAAGATAACACACTGTGGTCCTTCTGATCACAGGCACTAATAAGGATGATCCAGTAGGATCCTGATGGCAAGAGAGATAGATGAGGCAGCACATTTTAAGCAGCTTGACCAATTTCACAGTCAGTGTTGCTGCCTTTCAAAGTCCTGTGAATATCCACTCATTCTGGCTCATTTTGTTCATTTGATCATTCTTCTGCTTGCCTGTTTCACAAGCCCAGCTCTTGTCCCTGCTAATTCAGAACAAAGAGCACTGGGGAAATTTCTGAAGTGTCTGTCCCTAAGCCAGAAGAGACAGCAGCAGCCTGCTCAGGAGGAAAACACAGGCTGGTTACGAAGGACGTGCATGTTACAGATGCAGACCATATTAAAATGCATCTTAAAAAGCAGGGGACTGCTTTTAATGGGGAGAGCACTGGGATCCATCACTGGTAGGATACTTCACTCTGGCAGGGAGGAAACAGCAGCTTTTTGGTGGCTTTTCATCTTTAACAGACATAATATAATATTCACCTAAACCCAGAGCAGCCTTGGGCTGTGAAATTAAGCAAGACCAAAGAATGCTGTGGGGAGAGCAAATGAGGAGAGGGCTTGAAACTATTGATTGCTGCAGAATATGTGCTTTTGGAACATGCTTATCAAAACATAAAAGAAATTATTGGCAGACTGCAAATCTCTTTCCTTTCACACATAGTTATATCCTGGGTTCATCTTACCATTTATGGGCCCAGTCCTGCTCACATCTGCAGCCTGGCAGTGATATCAGACCCAGCAGCAGAGCCTCATGCAAACATGACCTGGGGGATTGAGGTCATGTTGTGCATGACCCTTTCCCTAAAGGCTGGTTTTAGATTCATGGAATGGTTTGGGTTGGAAGGGACTTTTGAAGATCATCCAGTCAGACTTCCCAAAGTGAACAGGGACTTCTTCAACTAGATCAGGTTGCTTAGAGCCCAGACAACCTGACCTGGAATGGTTCCAGGGATGGGACATCTCCCACCTCTCTGGGCAACCTAGGCCAGTGTTCTTGTGTCTACTTGTTGCAGTTTGCAGACAGAAATCTGTTCTGGCTGGGGGCTCTTAATGTTTCTCCATAACTATTTTTACACCCATTTTATGGCTTTTGGTAGCAGGGAATAAGAGGATGTAAAATAATATTACTGTAATTGAGAATCAGTTCCTATAGATGACAAGAAGGCTGCCAGCAGTATCACCAGCATCTGGTAATTATAGGTGGTTAAGTGTTTGTGTGTATGGATAATGCAGTTTCTGTAAAAAGATCCATTTTTCCCATGGCAAAAATGATTTAAAATCAAATCAATGCATAGACTTTTCTCTTTCATGAAGAAGATTTAAATGAAACATATAATTCCAGTCTAGTAGATCCAGATCAAACTAGCTTGGCATATTAAGCCAAATGAAAACATGTCATTTTCAGTTAATTCAACATTCCTTTGTGTTTGCCAGAGCTGGTTCAGTGCCTGCAGGAGCTGTAGGTCAGATGTTGTGTGCCTTCCTCCAGCTGCCACAGAGCATGGTGACTCTTGGACCTCCCTGGGCTTGGTCCATCCAGACAGGACAGCCAGCTGTCCCTCCAAGGCTCTGCTCTGCATTTGGGGTGAAAATCCAGGAGGTGGAAATGAGCTGCTTGGCTTCTCTAACTGTTTGACAAGACAAAGCAAAACTATTTGATTTATACATGTAGAAATGTTTCTAAACAAAAAGCGTTAAGGTAGTCAGGTTTTCTGATGGATGGGAACTCCAGTTTGCAATGTTCTCTAACAGCACTTGCCTATGACCCATTCTTGATTTACTTGTTCTTTAGGCTAAGACAGACCTTGCTGTCTTCTGGTCTGAACCAGCCCTGGCTACATCAGGACACCTACAACCCCTGTTTTTTTTGCAAATCCTGACTCACTTCAGATTCAGCCATACTTGAACTCCTTTTCTCTCTTCATCTCCTAACTTACAAAGCCTCCTGGATACATTTTTTCATTGTAGGCTTGCACAGGTACTTGAAACCACACCATTTGCCCCACTGTTGGTAGCAGTCTAATGGACTCCTTAAATAGTCTGTTTGCATCTTATGGACTGATAGAGTCACATCTACCTCTAAGCTACCTTCTTGAAGTGAGTGAGATCCTCTGGATCTCCATGAATTTGCACAAATACAAATCTGAAGCATCACTGTGCAGGAATTATGCTGAAGGAGTCAATTTAATTAAGCCAAGCCCTTTCCTACACACACCATTTGTAACACCAGTGGAATGTTCATTGACTTCAGTCAGTTGACTTTAACCCAAACCTTGGCCCCTGTGAGGAGCAAAGCTCATAGGGCTGCCCACAGATTTGGATGTTGTTCCCCAAACTGGGGTGTTCAAGTGTGAAGGATTGGGATGGCTGACAGCCCCTGACATTGCCTGAGTAAATGAGTAATGCTGACTTTCCCTCCCAGGCCCACTGGGTGCTGAGTGTGATTAAAGGCAAGTCAAGAAGGACCGTGTGCTATTAATTCTATAGAGGAAATGTCCTGCATTATTCATTAGATGTATACAGCTTATTCTAGGAGGAGAGAAAATAGAGAGCACCTTTGGTTGTATTGTAACATCTGTGAGTACAGCTGGCTCTTTTTCTCCATGTTCCACTTATTATGTGCAATTTGTATGTTTTCTTCTCCATCTTCAGACTGAAGAAATACCAACAAAAGAACAACAATAACAACCAAAAAAATCAACCAAAGCAGCTCTGAAGAGAAGAAACTTGCAATGCTTGTCATTACCAGGGCAAAACTCCCACTCCTTCAGTAGAAAGGAATGGCCAAGCTCTTGTTCAGCCTTGGCTGTAATATCTGCTATCATTTGTCAGCCTTCACATAATCAGGTAATTTAATGTAATTCCTACACTTTCAATCAAGCCTAGTGAGCAGATGGCAGGATTCAAGCCCATGGATTCTGTCTAATGATGCAGTCTGATTCCAGACCTGAAGCTGGCTGCTGGTGTCATGTCTGCATTCCCAGAGACTCAGCTCCACTTACACACCATGGGTGGGGAAAGGAGAGCTCAGGTCTGGGCTGGGGCCATCAGCCAGGTAGCCTCACCTGGATGGAAATGAGATTAGCCACTTTCTCTTTTATTAAATGGCTAGAACCACTCCTTGCTGGGTGGCCACAGGGGGAAGGTGGTGAGTATGTTGAGCTGAGGCAGCACAGTTTCTCAGGTGGTGGGACTTGGTCAGTGCTACACTGCTGCTGCATCTTCCCGTGGCCATGCCAAGAGGCAGCTGTGTTAGGGTGTCAGCATCATGCTTTGAGCAGGATGTCGGACACAGATCCTCCCTGTTTGCCAGCAGAAGCCAATTAACAACAGCAGTTTGGACAAAAGCTTGATGATGTCTCCAGCACTGAATAAATACTGTCCAGGTGGTGGGTAAGAGAACAGTCCCTGTGTTTCAGAGCAACGGTGCTGCTGTCAGCATCTCAGCTGATGAGGAGCAGCAAATACATGGGGCTGAAGGAGCAGGGATGCCAAGGGTCTGTATGAGCTTTCCTCTGTCTTGACTCATAAGTTTGGCCAGAAAATGTGATGCTCCATGTCTTATTTCTCCTGTCTCTATAGAGTAGCAGCTCTCACCTTCCATGCTGAAGATGTAAAATTTAACCCCCAAATGGTCTTGAAATTCTTTGATGAAAAATAGTGAGGACATTTGAAATTGGGCAAGATTGGGGCATCCCTTTCCAGACACCTCCAAAAACACACCTTGCTTTTGAAACAGGGAAAGCCTTGTGTGGGCTGCCTGTGTGCAGAGAGGAATGTAGACCAGCGTCCCCTTGGAAGTTTGTCTTCATCAGCCACCATTGGGAATCACACCCTGGCATGTCTGCTTCTCCAGGACTGGGCTTTAATTGCCAGATCTCAAATCACACAACATCTCCTTCCAGCCTCACCTGGCTTACTGCTGCCTGAGTCCCTCAGCTTCTCCTCTGCCTGACTGCTGTGTCTGGCTGAGAGGCACCTTGGACAGGCAGCAGCACACTTGTGTGTGTGTTTGCACAGTGGCAGATCACTTGTATGTATGTTTACACATGCTACTGGGGCTGTCAGGGCTTCAGGCAGTGACAAGTTAGATGGACTTGCTGCTTAGGACTAATTTATTAAGGGGTAACTAAAGGTGTATCATATTGTCATGCCTGCTCCAGAGGAGGGCTGGAGGAGGTTGCTTGACATGTTGCATTAACATTACTTTCCTGATTCTGAGTTGCTAAGTACTCCAAGAAACAACTGGAGAGCTACCTTGAAGAAAGAAAACCTGGATGTATCATTCTGTAGGAACATCAGTGACACCCCCGGAGAGTTGTACTGTGCATGAGATTAGTGCATAGTGTGTGGCAATCACCTGTCCCTCTTCCTATTTGCTTGAGCATTTCTCCTGTTGAAACTGCTGGGGAAATAAGGGCTGCTACCAGAGCACTGGTGCTTCTGAGGAGCAGGACAGAGGGGCCAGGGCACCCCTCAAATACTCCACTGGAGCTCAAGAAGTCAATTGTACCATAGTTATTGGATGTCCTCGTGGCAATGTCATGAGCTTGGTGCAAAAGAGAAGGGCAACTGGTCTGGGGGCTATGAGGACTGAAGTTGAGGACACAGGCACTGCACATTGCAGGGCTGTCCCTGGGGCAGCAGGGTCTGTGAGGGGACATCCAAGGGTGCAGTAGTTCTCCCCACCCTCCTTGAGGCTGGCTGCTCACTGCTGTAGTGGAGCTGCACTGAGAGGCACCTTGTGCCAAGTGCAGATGTGCTAATGGTTGTGGATTTCTGCTCAGTTAAGACTGAACAGGACTTAAAAGGCCTCCTTGAAGAACTCCTAGCTCCTGCATAGGTGGTCCTTGGTTGGAATGACTAGAGCTTTATAAGTGAAAATGCACAGATAAACAGATAGAAATGCACTTGTGCACTGGGATGCTTGGGTGTTGTGATGCCATTTGTATAGACACTTCCCAGATGTCTGGCTGCATCAAGGCAGAAGGTCAGCTGTTTTCTGCACAAGGGGCTGCTAAGCTTGTGAGTTTTGTTGGCAAAGCTTAAGCAGGCTGTTGGACACATTACCAAGGGACAGGGAGAGCTGCATTTTGTCTGCTAGGAAAAAAATGACAGAAACAAGAAGGGAGACAAGCATGTTTCTGTGTTGCTTTTGTTGCATGTGCTCATGATTTGATGGATGATCTTGCTCCCTGATGCCCATGGCTGCTGTCCTGATGTGTGGTTGGAGGGCTGGCAATGACCAGAGAGCTCCACTAACACCTTGCTTCTCCCTCCCTTCTCCAGCCATGGAGATGAGAGATTAATTCTGAGCTGTGATAGTCTTTGTCTCCTTCTGCAGGTTCATCAGGTGCAACACGGACGCAAGCTTGTCTGAACCTTGATGATAAGCTCTCCTTGTTAAAAGCCATTATATTCACTACTAGCTGAGGATAATTCTGACTGACTACTGCAGTTCTCCTCTGCATGTAATTGAATTCATATTCATCATGAAGCAATGAAAAATAAATTGTGTGTGTGTTTTTTTCCCCCTCATAAAGCAAGGCAAGCCGCTGGCTCTGCATCCTCTCTAATCTTCCCCTTTGCAACATATTGTAATAGAATTCATGGGAACAGAACAGCCAAAAGAGATTGTGCTTTTTTTTTTTGACCCACCTAGCATAAAGCCAGCTTTATTTCATTGCCAAGGAGGAACTGATTAATTCTGTTGGCTTTCAGGGAAAGCTAAAGTCTTGAGTTAAGATACTTCAATACCAAAGACGAGTGCTGGCTCAGTTGTGGGCTGACTGTGGTAGTGTGGCAATGGACCTGTGCCTCAGCTTGTGCTGAGAGTTGCCAAAATATGTCACTGATCAGGTGGTTTGAGTCTAAAGTCCTAAAGACTTAGTGTGTTTCCAAGCAAGGCTTCCAAGTTCTAGCCTCTCAAACTTGTCTGCTTGCAGCATGTGAAATGTCCAAGTTCAGAAGGATCTGCTCCTCCTGGGCGCAGTGCTGGTGGGGCAGTTCAAGCAGTTCATTATACTGTGGCTTTTGCTGTCCCCATGGGAATGATATGAGCTTGGTGCAAAAGAGGAGGAGAACTGGTCTGGGGCTATAGAACCAAAGTTGATGGCACAGGGAACTGCTGTGCAGGGTATTCATTCCCTTACATCTCATTCCTGCCCTGCAGCTGGTGGCTTCTATTGTGTTAGTCTGCTACAGAGACATCCTCTTCTGAAGCAGATGTTAAACCTCTGGTGCCCTCTAGACTCTTTTTAAAACCCTTCTGTCTGAGCATCTCACAAATGGCAGATAGTGGGTGGGAAGGTGCTCAGCTGAAGCTCTTGCCTTCTCCCCCATCCATATTTATCTTTTTCTTCTGTTTTTGTGGATCCAGAAACCAGGTGCTAGTGGTGCCTGTGAGCAGAGCTGTTGCTGCCCTGTAAAGGCCTGTCAGAAAAAAAAAGACATGTTTTCTGCATCCCCTGGCTCACTGCCATCTGTGGGAGAACTCCTTCAGAGTCAGACCAGCCCAGACAGACCTAATGCATCATCAAATGAGAGAGTTTGGTTCAACAAAGGATCCAAATGTCTTCCCAGTTCAATATTAATTTCATTATGAGGAAATCATTAATTACATTTAATACTGAAGGGCATTACTTCTGTGATTCCTGAAACAAACACTGGGGAAAGAAAGAAAGAGGAATTTATTGGTAGTGAGTCCTGGGAGTTGTGTGAGAGAGCACGACAACCTAGAGGGGCAGTGGTCCTCTGTGAGGCTCCCACTTCTCAGCTTGTCCTTTCTCCATTACCTCCTCTTGTGCTGGCAAGGGCATAGGAAGAGGGTGCCAACTGAGGCAGGAGTGTGAGGAGCACCATGCTTGTGCTGCCTGGGTTAGGACATATCTACCATCCTAAATCAGTGCTAGCTGTTCACCAGCCACTCCAAATCCTCCCTGAACCTGGCTCAGGTTGGTTGTTCTCCCTTCCCTGCTGCAAAGAAGCTTCTTTCAAGTAATAAGAAGGTGTAGAGCAGAGAATTAGCCTGCAGGTTCCTGAAGAAGACCTTTGCCACAGCAGAAATCTGGACCATGATGGGAGTCCTCTCCCATCACTCCAAATGATAGCACATGAGCATGCCATGGGATGAGGAGGGTTAATACACAGACATGCTGCAAGATGATGCAAGCAGCAGCTTCCTCTGAGGACCAGGACTGTGTCACCTTTGCACTGGGTACTTTGCTCTGGTGGCTCTGTCACATCTGAGGGAAGAGCTGAGGCTGTGATGATATAATTACAGTCAGCAATTGTTAAAATAATTAATCTGTTTTCTGCCTCATGAGAGAAATCAAGAATTAAAACCTGCAAAAGGGAAATCTGATGCTTTGCACAGTAAACCTACTGGGCATTTGGCAGTCTCCTCTAAATTAGAAGTCTATTTTGATGGCTGTTCCTTGGAGTATTACATTATGCATAAATACTGTGTTTTCACCCTTACAGGTTTGGTGGTTTCTGTAGTCAGTAAACATTTGCTGCTGGAGATAGGAGTTGCCATGCAGGATCAGAAAAGTGGTTTCCTTAGGTCAGGAAGATTTCCAGGTCAGGGTTCAGATGCCAAGAGGGTATAACCCAGAGGAGCATTTTAAATCCAGTGTATTCTGCAACATGAGTGTATGATCCCATGGGTTGCATTGTGCTTAGGTGGGCACCTTTCTATTTTTTGTCATATCTCCTTTCTTCTCCCTAGCATTGGGCACTTCCAGCACTGTTAATAACCAGAGAGTGACTAGGAAGAAACCCCAAGGTGAATCAGTGACTGGGCTGGAAAAAAGAAGCAGGAGCCCTGAGGCTCAGCTCCTTCAGGAGAGGACATTTCCATGAAGTGCTGTTTGAACTGTGGCCTTCTGAAGGTTGGTGTTCAGGAAATAGAGACTTAGCTCTTGGATTTTCCCCTGAAACCACCAGACTGGGTGAGTGAAAAAAAGGTGGAAAAGTAGCTGAACTCCTTCTCCCATCCTAAGGACACAGGATGCTGATCCTCTCCTGGCTTCATAGTAGTGGGTGACTGCCTGCCACCTTCTCTCTGGGCTACAGCCTGCTCAAGAAGAACACCTAGCACATATTCTCAGATGCTTAAGCTGATTGCATCCATGATCTGCCTGGTCAGCCTCTAAATAACACTTCCCCTTGCTTGAGTCATTTAATCACCACTGCCAATCAGCACTATTGAAGAGAGCAACAATAGGATTCAAAGCCCAATCACCTTCCTAATCATCTCACTGTCAGCACATATGTCTCCCCGGAGGGCAGAATTACTGGCAGATGAGATGCAGGGTGTTTTTGCAATGGAAATGTTCACTCCCCTGTGCCTGTGTCTCCTGAGTACACATATGACTATAGATATGCATGAGTATGTATGCTATGCTTTTAAATGTAGATTAAGTGTTAGAAGCAGCTTACACACAAACACAGGACCATGAACTTAAACAGAATTTTCAGCGCTCATTCAGCTGAGAAATATGCTTAAAAACAGCAGTGCTGTTGCAAGGCTTACAGTGACACTGGTCAGTGTTTGAATGCACTCAGTGGCAAGGGCTGTGGGCATGAGTCCTTCTGTTGGAAGGTCTTCCTGTTGCTAAATCTCCTCATTATCATCAGATTGTACAAGCTGCTCATTTTTAGGTCAGCATGGACTGGAGCCTCAGAGAACCTGCTCAGCTTTGTGGAGACAGTCATGGGACAGCCCATGTAGATGCTCCAGAGAGGCTAAGAAGTCCCCTTGCCTGCCCTCTCATCTCTCTTCCTTCTGTCCCAGCAAAAGAAGTTATCTGAAGGCTAGTATGTCCCTGCAGAAACTTTCAACTTCAAGAGAAAGATGTTTTCCTGCAAAACCATCTTCAGCTGAAAGATTTCCAACTCCAGTAGCTATCCACTCTTTTCTAGCTTTCTCCCTGTCTTTCTCTCTAATTCATCCCTCCTGACATGCAGCATCCAGAGATAAACCTTCATGCTCTGGATCTGTCTAGCACCCATGACAAGTCCTACCTTCAGTGGTGAGGAAAGCACAAGCAGCAATGGCACCTCTCAGCTCTGAGATGTGGGAACAGCTCTTGCAGTGCTTGTGCTGAGTGGCATTGCTTGGATCATTACCTTCTGACCTGTAACACAGTGCAAGGCTGAGGGTGTGGAATATTCTGTTGTGATTCACCACCCCAGAGTCTACACCCTAATTATAATCTGCCTCTTCTCTATGCCAGTAGCCTATAATTTTAATCCCAAAGGTTTGTGTGTGTAATGAGGCAATGCTTTTATGCTTTACATCCTGGGGATTTGTAACAGGCTGGAAATACAAAATCAAATAAGAGGGAATAAAAATAAACCAGCAGCAAACATTTGCCCTTTGAATTTGACATAGCAGAAGTGTTGTGATGGCTTTAAAGTTTGCAAGGGAAACAACAGAATGTGTATCTGTCTCCACCTGTATATTTCTGGGTTTATATATCTATAGAAAGGTAACTTTCAAGGTCCAAGCTTCCTTCCTTGATGTTCAACAAAGCAAATCCTCATATCCACTGACCCAGTGGGAATGCTGTGAGCAGGATTAAATCTGAGTCACTTCTGCCTTTGACTTATCAAGACAGACTGTAAGTACAGGTTGTGGTATACAGAACTTCTTCCCACTGGCCAGATGTTTCTCCTGGAGGCTCTCAAAAAAAAACTTTGCTGTCCCTGTTGGTTACTTCTGGGCTAATGTGTAGCCTGTGCTGGGACTCAGGCTGAGGGATATGGGGTCCAGTCCTGACCCAGGTGGTGCTTTTATTTGCTGCACAAAATTTTTAGGGGACAGATGCTGTGCCTCCTCTTTTACTGTCACCTTAAACCATGTGATTGTCACAATATCTATGACTGTGCTTGATGGCTATTGAAGCTTATGGACTGTGGGACATGAGGGCTGGGGAAGAGTGAAGAGGTGTGAGCCACCAGAAAATGTGGCCTTATCAATCTGTACCAAACCAGGAAAACATTCCACAGGGAGGAAGCTCATCAGGAAGAATTTGGGGATATTAGGCACCTTTCCAACAAGGAAAGCATCTGGAAAGGAGACTCTGGCTGGGACCTGGATGTCAACATAGGAGAGAGGGACAGAATTATGAGTTACATATTACTTACAATGAGTGTAAGGGCAAATGTAGTCCTGTAAAGTGTATCCTACTATTTGTTGTGTCACAAGGTGTGTGCCACATACCTGGAAGAGCTGAGGGGCTGGAGAGCTTTAGGAGTGGCTTTCAGGAGAGACTGGCCCCAAGAGTGCTGCTGCTGCTTTGTGGACTGACATGGTATGACCTGCCTCAGACCCTGCAAGCTTGCTGTCCCCTCAGCTGGGGCTTGAGCTCACCTAGTGCCCCTGTGCCAGCAGAGCTGCTAATGTCTCACCACATCAATCCCTGGGTGATGGACCAAGCCTTGAGGCTCTGCTGAGGGGATCTAGGGGCTTGAAGGGCCATGCTGTGCTCTCCAAGTGAATTCAGTAGGTTTGAGGGGAAAAGTCCATGTTTGTCATGGACAAGACACCAGTTTACCAGACATGAGAATAAGCAGACGTGTGGGGAGGGAGAGTCATAGGCTTTGTTGGTATGTTTGTCCTAAAGAATATGTTTGATTAAAAGTTGAGCTGACATGAGAGAGTGAGCAGACAGCAAACAACAAGAAACACTGGGACTGGAGCTGGAAGTAGAAACCAGTTTTCCTTGAAGAATGGCACTTTGGAGGAAAGGAGAAAGTACCAAGCTGGAAACAATCAGTGTTATATGTTTTATAATAGCAGCAAAAGCAATAAACTATTCCTTTTGGCTGCTTCTTCAAGCAAGCCATTTTGGATGGAGGCTTTTCCCTGTAATGAAAATTGTATGACCTCATGCTAGAGATTGGAGTGATGTAATCATCATGTAGGGAGTATTTTCGTGTCTTGCATGGGTCATTGAAAAACTACCTGGCAAATTGAATCATGGACTACAGGGAATTCTTCTGCCAGAGCAGAAAATGGTCTGGATATAGCAAGTGACCAAAAGCTTTTGCAAAATCCCACTGCATGTAGTAATTGTTTCTAGTTACAGTCACAGAAATATGTATTTTATTTTCCCTCTCTTATTTTTTGTTGTCTTTTAATATAGCCTTTCCTTCTCATTCAATAGCTCTTCTCCTACCTTCATCTTCCCTCTATATTAAGACCTGATGATCCATTAGGGCAAATCCTATATTTCAAATTGCATCTGAATTGATACTGGAACATGGATTGCCTGCCTCAGAACCCCTTCCATTCTCTTCTGCTAGAGATTAGATGGATTTTCTTTCAGAAAACAAATGAAAATTTTGATTATATGTGTCATTCAAACTGCAATTCCATCTTATTAAATGGTTCCAGGCAGTTGGTGCTGGGAACATTGTAGTAAGGACTTGAACACTGGAGACTGTTTGGCTGAATCTGTTGACCAATTCCATACTCTTAGGCAGGAAATTCTGGCTGTGGCTGAGTGTACAAACTGGAAAGCAGATGAAACAATGAAGTGGTTTATTGTGTCACTAATATTTAAAGTGGTTTAGGATGGCAGCTATTCATTTCTGCATATTTCAATGATTAAGGTAAAATGCTCTCCAGATGTCTTGGGTTTAGTGTATGCCTTGGTGTTGCACAACCATTCCTCTTCCCTCTCTAATGTACCAGGTGTCTCTAAGGTCACTGAGACAAGAAACCACACATGAAATAAATCCTGGCTTTCACTAAAAGATTACATTTCAAGTGTACACTAATATTTATTTTTTCCCCAAAGGTGCTGATTTGTCAGCCTAGGTCCAAGGAGGAATAAAGGCTTTGCATTCTTTTTTTTTTTAGGTATTGAGGTCTTCTAGAGGGACCCAGCATCATGAGAAGGTGCCTGGCTCTGTACAGCACCAAAGGAAGGCCCACCTGGCATTGGAGGGAGCTTATCTCAGATCTGCTTTTCTCCATGGAAGGTCCACAGCCTGGAACTCTTTCCTGAGGGAGGTACTTCCATGTCCTTATTTAAAACAGCACCACTCAGGCTTCTATTAATTCACACATAAATGTACTTTTCTCTGAGGAGAAAAGGCTGAGAGTCCTGGGGCTGGTTAGCTCAGAGAAAAGCAGGTTGAGAGGAGATCTCAATGTTTATCAATATCTAAAGGGTGGGGACAAGAGGATGGGGCCAGGCTCTTTTCAGTGGTTCCCAGAGACAGGGTAAGGGGCAATGGGCACAAACTGCAACCCAGCAGGTTCCATCTGAACCCTAAATACTTCCTACCTGCAAGGGTGCCAGAGCCCTGGCCCAGGCTGCCCAGAGAGGTTGTGGAATCTCCTTCTCTGGAGAGATTCCAAACCCATCTGGATGGGTTCCTAAGTAACCTGCTCTGGGTGACCCTGCTCTAGCAGAGATCCCTTCCAACCACTACCATGCTGGGATCCTGTGATCTCTAGTCAATCTCCAAATCACCAAAACAAAAGTGAGTCTTTGCTAAATCCAAGTTACTATGTAGAGAGGAGCTAACTTCATGGAGGGAGGAGAGGAAAGAAAGCAAACAGGCAGCATAACATCACTGTAGGTTTGTGGAGGTCAGATTAAAAATCATGGTACAGATGACATCAGTTTGGATGGCTGTCATTCAGACATGGGCTACCTACACCCATGTGCTGTGCAAGCAAGACAAATCTCCCCTGCCTTTTGGTTGGTTGATCCAGCTGGAAGGGAGACAGATTCCTGCCATAGAGTCTGGGTAAATGTTTTGTTGTTGTTTTTGTTTGGTTGGTTGTTTATTTTTTTGAAAGTCAGATCTGTATTAAGTGTGAAATGCAGCTGCTGAGAACCGCAAAGAGCCCAGCACAAGGCTATGTGCAGCACTCCATCCTGGGTCAGTGCCTGAGTTAAGGAGACCTGGAGCCACCAACAGCTCAAAACCCATAACATCTTGCCACTTCAGTGGCTTGTGCTTAGAATCTGCATAACACCTTCCAGGTTAAAGAAAAGGTTTGTTTGTTTGTTTTTCCCCCCTAAAGGCTCATACAGAAGTAGTTTTCTCCCAGCAAAGCCAGAGCAGGCTGGAAAGCATGGACCGGTGGTTAAATAAAGGTGCCCACTGCAGAAAGGTGGTCAGAAAAAACAACTTTGCAAGTCACTCCACCTCTCTCCACACTAGGCAAAGAAGAATTTTGAGACTTTTTTGTGGTCTGAGTCAAATCCCATGAGAGAGCCAGCAGAGGGGGCAGCTGCCACTGCTGCAAAGCAGCCCCTAGACTAGTGCCAGCATGGCACAGGGCACTGCTACTATTTATAGCACTCTACCTATACTTGTGGAAGTGGTGCTAATTAAGAGACGGAATTAGCCTCCTGCTCTCAGCAGCATAATTGTCAATAATTTCCTAACGTTTCACTCACTGAGTGATGAGTTTCTCCTGGAAATACAAAAGATGAACTAATGATAATCTGGCAGTTTCCAGCAAGATGACAAACATTAATTAGTTGGGATTACGATGTGATCCTCTAATTTAAGTCAGC
Organism: Galbula dea; assembly: GCA_013399015.1. Classification (NCBI taxonomy): domain Eukaryota; kingdom Metazoa; phylum Chordata; class Aves; order Piciformes; family Galbulidae; genus Galbula; species Galbula dea. The sequence goes on along the minus strand of VWZX01011270.1, from coordinate 150,661 downwards.
TTGGCATGTCTAAGCAGAGCTGGATCTTAGGACTTCAGTAAATGCTTGTGTCTGCAGCATCTTATCTTCCTTTTTTTTCTAATTTCAAGCTGCCTTTTAGATTTAGCTGTTGCCCACAGATCTAACCACAACTTTGCAGGCAGACCTGCTAGGTCAGATTTTTTTGACAAGACAGTTGTACAATTGTCCATGAAATACAGATACTTAAAAATGAGCATTCCAGCAGACCAGACCACTGCATGTATGGGGATGCAGCTTGGTTTTGACTGCATTTATGATCAAGAAAACATAGTCTTAAATATGGGATATATGATTTACTAAAGTCAGATCCAGAGAAGTGGTGCAGATAATGCTGGGATACAAAATATGCCCTGGGATACAAAATATGCAGCAAACTGCACCACATGGTGTTTGTCATGGGGCTCTGCTAACTGCTGATGGTGCTTGGGAAATTCCCTGAGCTAAGGTGTGAACCCTGCATTTTTCAAATTTCAGGGAAGCTCCTCTCTGCCTGACTGCAAAGAGCAGCTCTATCTGCTGACACAGACATATCTCTTCCTGATCCAGGAAGTTTTCCTTGGGTTCCTCTAAGCCAGGCACTGAGTAAATACATCCTTCTTCTTTGGGAAGATCAGTTATCACTCATAGGAAAAGAGATACAGGTATGAAACTGGGTGTAATCATGAAGACTTGGGCTGAAAAAGTACATTTTTGTATTTTTAACTGGGATCTGATCATCCTTGTGTATTTTGAATCAGACCCAGGATAATGTTTGTAGGAAAGTGGAATTTGGAATACAGGAACTTTGCTGTTTTCTCCATGTTCACTCATTTTCTATAAATAATCCAAAAGCAGGATAATCACCACTGGAAGTCTTCACAAAATGAGAAAGGAAACTTTATTCACTGAAATAAAAAGACTTTCATAGACACTGTTTGGCATGAAATCCCCAAACATCAGGATATTGAGAAAGAGTGCTTGGTTTCTGATCTAGTGCAAACAGCCTCTGTGCTGGGCATCAGTGAAGCTGGTTTCTATTCCTGCTGCCACTGTTTGCTGCAAGGTGATCTTGGGCCCCTAACAATCTTTCAGTTTCTCCATCTGCACCCTGGGGATAATGATGCTTTGCCATTTGCACAGAGCTCCCTTTCTCTCTCTCTCCAGATCCCAAGGTGGTATGCAGGGCTCTGTAAGGATGGCAGTAATTGTTGTGTTGCTGCAGGTGCTCACTGGGCTGGAAGGACGTGAGCTGACTGCATGCTCAGAACAAAATGTCTGGGCTGCATCTGCTTAACTGCTTGTTTTCAGGTCTCAGCAAGCCCATGTGGACCCAAGAGCTGCTAGAAGTATAAAAACAGTGTGGTTCTTCCTCCATCTTCCCAGACTTTTCCAGTGCTGGCTCAGCTTACTTTAATGGATTGACGGATGAAGGGCAACAGTATGAGGTTCAACAAGGCCAAGTACTAGGTCCTGCACTTGAGTCATTCAATGCTTTAGGCTTGGGACAGAGTGGCTGGAAAACTGCCCAGTGGAAAAGGGCCAGGGGGTGTTGGTCACCAATGCATAAAGATGAGCCAGTGCCCACTGGGGAGGCTGCACTCTGAAGAGTAGGTTCAGTTTTGGGACCCTCACTACAAGAAGGACATTGAGGTACTGGAATATATCCAAAGAAGGGCAATGAAGCTGGTGAAGGGTCTAGAGCACAAGTTTTAGGAGGAACAGCTGAGGGAACTAGGATTGGTTAGTCTAGAGAAAAGCAGGCTCAAGGGAGACCTTCTCACTCTCCCTGGAAGGAGGTTGGAGTGAGGTGGGGTTTGGGCTCTTCTCCCAAGTAACAAGCAATAGGACAAGAGGAAATGGCCTCAAGTTGTGGCAGGGAAGGACTAGGTTGGATATTAGGAAAAATTTCTTCCCCAAGAGGGTTGTGAAGCCCTGGCCCAGGCTTCCCAGGGCAGTGGTGGAGTCACCATCCCTGGAGGGTTTGAAAAGCTGTGCAGATGTGGTGCCGAGGGACATGGTTTAGTGGTGTCCTGGCAGTGCTGGTTAACAGTTGGACTTAGGGTGGTGAGATACTGGAACAGGTTGCCCAGAGAGGTTGTGGAAGCTCCACATCTGGAAGTTTTTAAGTCCAGGCTGGATGGGGCTCTGTGCAACCTAATCTAGTGGAAGGTGTCCCTGCCAGGCAGGGGGGTTGGAACTAGATGATCTTTAAGGTCCCTTCCAACTCTGACAATTCTATGATTCTATGACTTGATGATCTTTAAGGTCTCTTCCAACCAAAACAAATCTTTGATTCTCTGATTTGCTCTGATTTTGCTAAATACTACAGGGCAATGCTCAGACCTTTCAAAGTATCATTGTGCCCAAGTCCTATTGACTTAGATGGGAAGTAATGGTTTAAATGCCTTTGAAAATCTACCCCTTGGAGGCTGTTTGCACAGATATCCCTGCAGACTCAGCCTTAATTACCAAATTTGGTAGATCAGTACTGAAGTGAGGAGCACTCAGGTAACACCTACCTGATGTCTGTTACCCACAGAGTATTTCCCATCTTGCACCATAAAAAAGCAGAGCCAAATCCAGCCTCCAGAGCTGATGTTCCCAATTTAAGGATCATTATCTTATCATTTACATCCACAGCTGTTCACTGAAAAATGCTTTGACCTTTCTCTTTCCCTTTGCAGCAGGTGAAGTCGAACAGCTCTGGCTGTGCTCTGATGCTCCTGGCAGCTGCCAGCTGTGCATTTCCATAGTCAGTGCTGAAAGATGCTGAACCTCCCTCCAGTGCCCCACCACCCTGCATCCCACAGCCGTCATGGCTTACAAGGCTTCTTCCATCTACATAAAAGAATAATGGTGTTGCTTGTCCCTTCCTGTGACTTTTCAATCAGTAGAAACATCACTTTCCTCAATTCACCTAATTAAGCGTCAGGAGTTGATCCTTGAGCTGAAATTGGTACCTGAAGTAGAAATGTGTGAACCAGCTTTGCTGATAGATTTTGTTATTTATTGGCAAGTCAAATACAAACAGCCAGGGAGTTGGCTCTGCTGAAGGTTACTTCATCTGTGTTTTGTTTGTACTTAATCTGTATTTTGGTTTTGTTTTAAATGTAATAGCTCAATGTTGAGTTAATTTGTTTACCACACTGACCTCTGTCACGTCTTTCCTTTTAGGTGAATCTTGTCTGATCTCTTAAAATTACTGATAAAGTCAATCTTTAATTATTTCTCTTTTTCCATCTCCATCCACTTTCCAGCTCCTCTTTGTGCAGGGGTCTTGCATATTACTGATTCCCCAACACATCTCACTACAAACTCCTTGTGATCCTGCCAGAATTTGGGCTGCAATTTTCTGCAGCAGGTGCCTGTCCCCAGCTGACTTGGTTAGGAAAGAGTTCAGGGAAAAGGATTTTTGAGTTTCCAAGAAAGAGGATAAAGAGAAATAACATTATTTGACTCATCCTAACAGAAAAAGGAAAAAAAAATAGCAATCTCTCCTTTTATGGGGTGCATCTTGCTTCAGAGCTGGGATCCGAAACCTCTGTTGGGGATTTTTCTCTGTTTTGAAACTTCACCAGATATGTTCTTCCATGCATTTCCAAAAATGCAGTGCATGAAAAATGAAGATTTGCAAGGTCTTTGATGCTGAAAATGCTGTATTGCTCTTTCATTTGCACTGCAGGTGTTCCTGTGTCAGAGAAGGAGGATCACTGCTGTGACAGGGAATGTGAGGTGCTGTGAACCTGCAGAACCCAAAGGCACATGTAGAGCAAGAAGCTTTCCCCAGCATTGAGGGTCCTTTGCTGGTGATCAGCTAGGGTGACCTGAGAAGTTACCTGTTTCTCTTTTGGATAGGGTAATGACTAGACCTGAGGAAGGAGCATGGTAAGATTGGGATATATACGGTGGGGTATATGAGCTTAGAGCTTGGTGGTGAGGAAGAATAAAACATACATAAAAATACCAGGATCTGAATTTTTATTTTTTACCAATTGGCACTTTCTGTTATCTCCTATCTTATTCCCTTGGCGTTCCCTTTCCTCCAGAAAGTACCACAAGACAAGGAAACCCTAATAACTAAACTGATTGAGTCTTGACCTGTATCTAAATGGGAACAGTCCAAACTAAGAAACTGAGCTGCCAGTTCCTCATGTAGCTGCTTTAACTGTGCTTGTTTGGAATAAGAGACCCAAAAGCTGTTGTCACTAGAGGAGCATTTGGCCACCAAAACCATGTACCTTTTGGTGTTGTGTGTTATTTACTAACTTACGCAGAGCACTGGCAGCAAATGCTACTGCACAGTGATGGATATCCATTAATTTTACATGAATGCACACTACATCAAATATATTCTAGAGGCTGGCACTGGGATTTCTGGGCTGTTCTGCCTCTGATACCAACCTGTTCTGTCCTTGGATGTAGCAGGCAATCACCCCCGTGCCTCAAAGGAGGGCTGGGAAGTAGGTGGGTTAATGATTCCTATTAGAAGTGATGCTGCCAGACTCGATCGATTCCTGCTTTTAGAGCAGCACTTAGAGATCTTTCAGAGAAAGCTTGGTATGAAAACAGTATTTAAATCTGGATGGACTGGTATGAACTCTTGGTGTTCTGGATTTGTAAGAGAGGATCAAACAATCTGCAGATATTTTCTTATGTTTTTAAAAGCTCTTGGGACACATCTGCACAGTAAAGTACTGCACTCAATAGTAGAAAGGGTGTGACAGGGGTAAGGCACACACTGGCTAGGAAGGAAGCTTGGGTAACTCAGAGAGGGATCTCAGACCTGCACAAAAGCTTTATTTGCATGATGGAGATGCAGTCCTGCCTCTCTCAGGTTTGACCCCTTCCTGCAGGTGTCTGGGCAGTTTGAGGTTTCTTTCCAGAGCTGCCCACAGGTAAGAGAGTTGAAACTCCTGAATAGAGGAGAATTTGAAGTTTATTTAATTCAGATCCCAGGGTGCTGGAAGAAAGTCCTATCTGGGTGATTACCCTGGAGCATCATGCACATGTGGTAAAACTGGGGAGTCTTGGGGCAAGTCAGAGAGCAGAGGAGATCCAGAACAAGTGGCTGGACATCAAATGGGCATGGTATGTTCACTGACACTTGTGAGCTGAGTGCAGTCTCAGCTGGCTGAATGGCTATGGGTTGTCGATGTGCCTAAAGGAAGAGAAGTCGTTATTTCACTTCTGTTTATGGTCAGTATCTCCTAAGATCCATTTTCTTGCTGCTGTTAGTCTTGTGCTGTTGTGTTTGGAAAGAATGAGATTGTTTCTCCCACCTTGGAAATATAGCACAAAATCCTGGACCTCCTGAGCAATGTGTAAGGATGCCTTAACCCTTGAGGAGCCAGGACTTCATCCCCAGCCCCTTCACTGACTGTCTCCTCTTTACTGTCCCTGAAAAGCTTTCTAAAAGAGGTATGCTTCTGAATCAGTCATCAGGTAATCCAAATTATCTTCTGACTCCTATTTGGAGGAGAGGAGCCAAAGTCTGTTACAACATCTTCTGAGCTGGAGCACATGAGACACTGGGTGGTAGAAGCCTTGGCGCAAGGTGCTGTGCCCCCATAATTCAATCTTCCTTCTCTGTTGCTGGGGCTGCAATGGAGTGGTCTTAGGGAAAGCCTCACACTGGTTTGAACACAAAAACCTTGAGCTGGACTCTGTTATAGCCACCACTGTTCCCTTTTGGATTCATCTCATAAGCTCCTGGTTCAGCAAGTGCCCTTAACAATGTCCTCTCTGAGACCACTCAGGTGCTGCCCCCCTTGCACAGGGTGCAGCTATAGGCATGGTGGCCTGTGGACCTGTGCCAGGGGTGGCATCTTTCACTGAACTGGCTGCTGTAGAAGGAAAACCAGACATGCTCTGAAGAGGGCTTTGTGTGCCATCAGCTCTCTCCACACAGTGTTCAGGTCTCCTGGCAAGCACTGCTCCATGCTGAAGGGCACTGTGTATAATTACTGCTCCTTCTCCCTGTATGTTGCTGGTAAGATGGTGCTTCCACAGCTCCAGACATCCATAATGTGTTGTTTCCACCTCTCCCTTTCTCTGCTTGCACAAAACACCTCACAGCAAACAATGAAACAGATCTCCACAGGTGTTTAATAGCCCCCACCTCCTCCCATGTGTGCCCCACTAAGCAGAGCTGACACGGACCTCCAAAGCTGTCCCATTTCTCCTCTCACTTCCCTGTCCCCCTCCTGCTTTGCCACCCACTTGTGTGCAATTGCCAGGAGCAGCAGGAGCCCACATGGCTCCACTGGATGCTGTCTGCATGGTGGAACAAGTGCTCTATTAAATAAAGAAGACCCTGGCACATCACAGCGCAGCTCCTCTCCTGCTAGCATCTCTCACTTGTTTTACACCTCTTAGGCTGTTGCTGCTCCTGATCTCTCAGCTCCTGGTGTGTTCCCCTTCCCTCTCATCCTCATGGATTCTCACATTCACCAGCATGAAACACTTGTGTCTTAGCAAAGGGGAGACTGGGGGAAAGTCACTTTTTTTTCCAAAGCACTGCAGCTCAGATGAGTCTGTTTCATTTGTGGTCTCCTTGGACTCACCTCTTCCCCACACCTTGCTCTGACTCTCACTGTCTCATTGACTGTTCAACTCAACACACTTCCTGAGTTGTCAGTGTTGTCTTAGTCCCACCAAGGTGTATTTGTAGTGGGAGAGGTGGAGAGTGACTGGAGGAGGAAGAAATCTGGGAAGGAGACAAAACCTTCTCTTTAAGGCCTGTCCCAACTATACTTTGTTCATGACAGCCTGGGAAGGAGCTTTTGCTTGCGTTGACTCCAGGCTGCTCTGAGACATACAGAGTATTTTATTTCTGGAGCTATGTCTGCAGGCAGCATAGTAATGGGATAGATCCTGATTGTGCAGACATTCATCCAGCCTCTGTGCTGGTGGGCATGTGGAAAGAAAGAGAGCAGGATGGATGAGACTAGCCTAGAGTAGACTAGCAGTCAGATCCACTGTAGGCACCTATTTATACCAACTAAGGATCCAGCCTGTGCAATCTGGTTGAACCTTAATTTCTGCTCAGATTCCACTTCCCTTTAGCACTCTGTGAGCATTTATTTGACAGCAGAAATTTTTCACTAGCTTAGAAAAAGCAGTCACGTTTCAGGGCAAGCTACTGCATGCAGTTCATCTGCACACCCGCCTGCATTCCCAGGCATGCACAGAGCTTCATTTTGCATAATCACATTGGTTCTTAACCATGGCAATATATTCAGATCTTCAGACACCTGACAGTCAGACCCAGCTCTCTAGCAGCCCTCCTGCTGGAAAGGCAATTATATTTGTGCAAAGCCACCAGTGTAGTGTTTAGAGGCACCTGTCAACCTAAAGGAAGCAAACGCCCTCATTGCAAGGGGGACATCCCACCCAAATTTAGTATCATAGAATCATAGAATAGTCAGAGTTGGAAGGGACCTTAAAGATCATCTAGTTCCAACTTCCCTGCCTGGCAGGGACACCTTCCACTAGATCAGGTTGCCCAGGGCTCCATCAAGGCTTGTCTTGAAAGCTTCCAGGGATGAGGCTTCCACAACCTCTCTGGGCAACTTGTTCCACTGCCTAACCACCCTCATAGTGAAGAACTTCCCCCTAATCTAAATCTAATCTAAATCTACCCTCCTCTAGCTTACACCCTTTTCCCCTGGTTCTATCACTATCTGACCTCTTAAAAAGTCCCTCACCAGCTTTTTTTAGGCCCCCTTCAGATACTGGAAAGCGACAAGAAGGTCTCCTCAGAGCCTTCTCTTCTATCGAGTGATCAAGAATGACTCTAAACTGCATCCAGCAAAGGAAAATGAACTTTAATTCATTAATAAGTGAGTTGATCAGCTTGTCTTCCACTTTGTGATAGTGATGGATCAGCTTGTTGAGATACCTCAAACTCTAGGCACCTCAAAAGGCACAGTCTGGTGACCTGTGTATTTGGATTTGATCCTTGTGGGTCCCTGCCAACTCAACACATTCCAGGGATGAAATTCTTTCTCTAGCCAAAGGGGAGGTAGAACATCTTTATCTGAGTTGAGAGGTAAATAAATAATTAAAACAAGCAAAATGGCCATTTGCTGCATCTCTTGTCCTGTTTCTTTCCTGTGGAAATCAGAATGCAAGGACTCTCCCAGGCTTTCCTCACTTCTGCTCACTTGGGCTGAGCTAGTGATAATTTATTTGGTCTCCTGCACACAGCATTGCTTTCAAAAGAGATCATCTCCAGTGAAACAACCCCAGGTAATAAGAATTATATTTTCAACTCAATACACACAGTTGTTGGATCCTGGGGTACTGCATTGAATTTCAGTGCCTTTCCCTGTGGCCTGACTGAAGATGTGTGTGGATGACATCTGTCAGGGATGATGCAGGGAGGACTCATCCTGCCCTGGGGCAAGGAAATAAACTGGATGATCTCCTGGGGCTCCCTCAGGCCCTGAGCTCCTGCAGTACAGGAGTCACACATGCACTTTGCCTATCTCTAAATATTTAACTAGATAAAAGGAAGTGTCCTGCCAAATGACAGAGAGATGGCACTGCCACAAAGCTGAGAAAACATACTGCTTGGGTAGAAATTCAACAGAAAATACAACTGTCTCCAGCTAAGGTTCCTGTGGACACTGGAAGGCAGTCTGCCTTCTTTCATCATGTGACCCAAGGCATTAAAGTGGCTTAAAGGAGAAAGTTTCCAAAGTTCAAAGAGGAGAAAATCTTTTGGCGATTTTTCCTTTATTCTTTTTGAACACAGATGCCATTTGGGTACAACTGATATGAAGAGCTGTGATGTTGTCTTTCTCTCTTATCTACATTCAAAGAAAGGAAAACATTTAGGGGTGGAGTCAGAGCATGATCTTGATTAATGCATTCAGATGTAACACTCATGCTACAAATGCAACTGTTTCAGGCTCTCGCTTAAGGAACAGAGATAAAAACCTAACACAGAGATTCCAAAAACTTCTCTCAAACCTTCCAAAGCTTAGTCAGGCCCACATGCAAAATCCAAAATAAACTGAATTTTCTGGAAAATCTCCAAGATTCAGGGGCCGAATTTAAGGTCAGACCTTTGTCCCTCTTCCTTCCCTGAGCAGGGCTGTGTGCATGCTAAGTCTAGCCTTGCTTCTGGCTGCCTCTGACCAGCCTTGACCCTTCCTCACCTCCTGTTTGTTTCCTGGGCTGGCTGCTGCATCCTCTTGTCTCTCCCTGCTCATGTGATCCTGTGCTGCTATTTCAGCCTCTTCAGCAGAACAGCCTGCTCCTGCTGCACCCAACAGCTATCAGCTGTGGTGTTTCCTGGTCCTCCCTTAGCTTTGCTTTCCAGGACAGACAGTGTGTGTGTATGTTACAGGAGCAGATACACAGACCTGTGAAGGTAGGAAAACACCCTAAACCTTGGGGCTCTGTCCCCTTTCTACAGACAGGGTGTTAGGTCCCCTTGGATGAGGATCTCCATAAAGCCATGGTGAGAAGCAGGGATGAGCTGTAGCTGTCCTCCAAGCTCCAGCTGAGAAAGTGGCATTTCAGCTGAGATATGACTAGGCTGTTAACACAGCACTGAGAGCAGGGTGACACTGCTGTGCCTTGATACCAGGGAAGGCTGGTGACCTTTTAGCAGCTTTCCTTTCTAGTAGCAATCATATTGCATAGACAACTTCTTAAATGCAAAGTACTACCTTTTTCTTGAAGGTGCAGAAAGGTATAGTACCAGAGCTCTGACAAACACCTGTTTCACTTTGCCCTTTCAATTCTGGCTCAGATAATGGCAGCTCTTGTACAAGAAAGAAAAGACCAGCAAGAGTCCCCATTATTTACCAGTCTAGAGAGGTATAAATCACAGAGCTAGTAAAGCCTCATTCCTGTGATTTCAGCTTTATAGGTCATTACTGTAACTGGCTTGTGATGCTCTTCTATTAACATACAAATGGCACCACTCTATTTATTGTGGGTGGGATTGATTCCCCTCCTAAGGGGTCCCCAGTGAACCTGGCATTATTATTTGCACCGAGCCTGGAAAGAGAGGCATTATTTCTGTAGTTGTGTGAAACCCTTCTTTAAAGCTCAGCTTTGTTTTCTTCACTGCTGAGCACCCTCAAGGGCTGATAGCTATTGTGGCACTGTAAGTTCCAATAAGAGCTGAAAGGTTTGTGAAGGTAGGAGAGCAAAATATCACTGCCCATGTGTCTGCTTAGTTATACCAAAGGCCCTACCACTTTGTATTTTGTAAGGGTGTTGCAAGGTATGTTGGCAATAAAGAATAACTGCTATAAAAAGCAAGCAACCTGATGTCTTTCAGTCCCTGTAAAGAATTCTGAGCTCCTTCAGCTTGGTACAGTGCAGGACATTAGTACTCTTGGGTCTAGTGAAAGAATACAATCTACATTCCTCCAAGTATCTGAAACCATATATATATATATATATATGGCATCAGTTTCCTAAGCAATTGGTTACTTAATAAATCTCTGCAGATATTCAGCAGATGAATTTCTTCTCTGACTTTCTAGAAAGAAATAGATTGAAGTTTCCCAAATCCTGAACTGCAAACTTTATCTCACTTTTAGAAGTCATCTCTAAAGAGCAGAGCACAGTGGAGCACAGCTGAAGGTGAGTGAAGGTCTTCCCAGATAACTTTTTTACTGGCAGAATAGATAAATAAGAGGATAAGGTACAGGAGGAGTGAGAAGGACAGAAGAGGTAAGCAGCATGGTTTGGTCTGCAGCTGAGTTGGTTCTGATGCAACTTTAATGCTTTTTCACTACCCTACAGGTGGAATGACAAGGGCTGCAAACATAAATGTTTCTTTTTCTTCCTGTAATAAAACTGTCACTGGGCAAAACAAAATGCTTTCCAGATGGGGAAGCAGCTCTGTGGTATGAGCCTTGTCCTGGGAATGAAGTATTGATGGTGGGGTTTGGGGATTTGTAGAGATTTTTCCATTGTTTGTGAGAGCTTTTTTCCTGTGGGTGCAGCCACACTTTACTTATGCATGGATGGGAATGACTGCAAGATGGTGCTGACTGAAAGTAAGGGAAGCTGCCAGAGCTGCTGATCTAGCTGAGTGGACAGCAAAGCAAACTGAGGGTGTTGGTGGCATAAAGTTGTCAAATAATTGCCATGTTGGAATGTTGCATAGCAACAATAAAGATCCTCTGTGGATTTATAGGCAGTGTGCTTTCCAGACAAGCCTGAACTGCCATTCCATCAGTGAAGAACTGCATCCAAAAGCCTGAAGCCAGTGGGCACAGTACAAGCAAACACAGTCAGTGGAATTGTTTACTTGCTGTGGTCTTCTGTGTTTGCAGTCAATGTTTTCAATTGATTCTTCTTAAAAGCCTGTCCTTGATAAAAATGTTAAACTAAGCCACAGTTCTCCACAGCTGATGAATCCTTTTCACCCTCTTTGGCAAGGGGATGAGACTTCCCATGTGTCACTGCCTGTCTTGGAACAGCTACTGTTTAATACATGTTGTTTCTGATGCATGAGATGCAGGTTCACATGCCCATGTCAACATCTTAGAGTCACAGAATCGTTTTTGTTGACTTTTAAGATCATCAAGTCCAATGATTAACTCAGCACTGCCAGGTCACCACTAAACCATGTCCCTCAGCACTACATCTGCACAGCTTTTCAATCCCTGCAGTGATGGTGACTCCACCACTGCCCTGGGCAGCCTAAGCCAGAGCTTGACAACCCTTTGGAGGAAGAAATTGTTCCTTGTGTCCAACCTAAACCTTCCCTGACACAACTTGAGGTCATTTCCTCCTGTCCTATCACCTGTTACTTGGGAGAAGAGACCAACCCCCACCTTGTTCCAACTTCAGGGAGCTGTAGAAAGCAAGGAGGTCTCTACTTCCTTCCTGATCCCCATCTTTTGTTTGGGTTTCCTCCTACCTTTTGCTGTGATCTTTGTCAACTAAGGAATCTCAACACATTACTGCCAGCTCAGTGCTGGGAGAGCTAAACTATTTAAATTAAAAGCAGCAAAGGAAAAGTTCCCACACTGTGCTCACCCTCCTGCACCACCAAGCCCTCTGCCCCACAGCAAATATTGACTATTTGGATTGTTACTTAACACCCATGGCTCTGCTTTGTCATGAAGCACCTTGCATCCTGATGACTAGCTTCAAAGTCCGTGGGCTCAGACAACAACATGTTCAATGGCTTTTTCTCCAGTGCAGTGGCAGAGGCAAGGTCAAAGAAACACACAACAGAATTGCCCTCTGCTTCTTTGTGGTGATGGCTTTGGACCATTTATACATCAGCTGGAGGTGGCTTTCATGTAACCTGGAAATACTCCAGAGCTCAAAAAACCCCCAACCCTCCCCCCCAAACCCAAACTCAATAAAAAGAAACTCCAAATAACAAAACCCCTTAGCTTTATAGGAATTGCACATTACTTTGTTGGAAATAGTTTTCTGCCTCCTACTGTGAAGGTCAAAAAGCAAAAGTTCTTTTTTTTAACTCTCCAAGTGTCAGGATAGCAAAAGCTAACACCGGCAGCCTTGGAAATAAAAGCTCAGCTTTTATGGTCCAGGTAATGTCAGTTTGGTCCTTCTCAAGTGTGCATACATTGGATGAGAGCCCTGACTTAGCCTTAAATAGGCTTCCTCTGGGAGTGAGCAATCCTGTTAGGAACACATCCCTCAGTTCATCCTGCAGCTCTGGCTGCTGACAGCAGCTGCAGGTCATGCCACGGTTTGAGTTATGCAGACACCTGCCCATGAAGGGCTGTTTGGAGACCTCCCTTAGCTGATTTTATGAGTGCACACGTTGATTTGGATTCACAGGCAGCTCATATTGACTTCTAGCTTTTGGTCCAAACCCTCAGACTTCTATAGCCTACTGCAAATCTCTTTTGTGTCAAATCACTTGAAGTTAATGACAAAAAAGACAAAAACTACCTAGGCTTTTTCAGTCTTCTTACTCCAGGCTGAAGGATGTTCAAACACTTAATTCCCTTTACTGCTAGGATCTTTCTAATTTCCAGACTAAACTTATTCTCCCCCAAGGCATCATTTCTCATTTGTTCTTGTGTCACAGTTATATTTTATATCTGCAGTGAAGACAAATTGCAGTTATAAATAGCATGGATGCTGCAGAGTTTTTGCACTAGGTACAGATGGAACAACTTGCATGCAATAATTACATTGTAGTTACTGTTTTCATCTGATTAACTGGAAACACACTGATTTTTCTTCTCCCACACTTCACACAGAAGTGCCTTTTTATCAACAGTTTACACAAATGTTACTCTATATGGGGTTCCTATAGCTGCTCTAGAGCTGAAAACCACAATCACTTGTTTGTATCATTTGTATCACACTCTATTACTCCCCTCATGGCATCCTGGAAAAGCAAGAGCTGAGGAGGACATGGAGTTCCATAAAGGTATAGGAAGGAGGCTGATTTGGGATTGATTGCTTACTATTTCTCCCTATTCCATGGGTTCATGGAAATGAGTCTGAGGGTTTCAAAGTATACTGAATTTTCTCTGTTTCAGGAAAAGCCTGAGCTGGAGGCAGTTTGAGGCTGGAATAGGAGATGTGTCTCACAAGTTTACTCTGCTCTGGTGAGCTTAGGCAGAAGCTCAGCAGAGCTGCAAGGGCAGCCAGGTCCTTGTGACCCTGATCCACAACAGCCTTGTTAAGATTAACGCAGCATATTCCCCTTCCAAATGCTCAATGAGCACTTCCACTTTATTGCATGAATTTATCTTATCTCTTATGCTATTCATATTTGTACCTTGTCTAAAAGGGAAGTGAAACCCTGGTTTTAAGGTGTGTAAGCCTTACAGAGGAGGGTAGGAGGATATTGAAATGCACCAAAACATCTCCTCTGATTTCAGTAGCAGTCAGCTTTGTAAAAGTACCCAATTTACAAGTGTAAAGAAAGAATTTCAGCAGTGTGAATCACTGAGTTGTATATATGGAAATTCCAGCTGTAGCAGCTTTTCTCTCTGACCACTTAAAAACATTTAAAACTACCAAAGAGTATTGTTTATTCCATCACAGTAGAGAAAAAGAAAATAAAGTTTGCTGAACTTGTGCCTAGGTTAACCCTTGTAAGGCATTGTTCCCATGTTGTTCCTGGAGGAAAGGAGGCTCAGAGGAGACCTTCTTGCTCTCTACAGCTCCCTGACAGGAGGTTGGAGTGAGCTGGAGGTTGATTTCTTCATCTTCCAGGTAGCAAGTGTCAGGACAAAAGAAAATGGTCTCACACCATGCCAGGGGAGGTTCAGTTTGGACATTAGGAACAATTTTTTCCCCCAAAGAGTCATCAAGCCCTGGCTTAGGCTACTCAGGGCCCTGGTGGAGTCACCATCCCTGGAGGGATTGAAAATCTGTGTAGATGTGGTGCTGAGGAACATGGCTTAGTGGTGACCTGGAAGTGCTGTGTCATAGTTGGACACGATGATCTGAAAAGTCTCTTTGAACCAAAGCAATTCTCTGATTCTGTAATTAGAAAATGTCAGGAAATCACTTTTTTTCCCCCATTAAAATCTGTTCCAAATATCTTGCTGTTGACAGAGGCTTGTACAAATGCCATTCCTCATGTCCCATGCTGCTGCTGGGTGCTTTTCCTCACTGTCTCCTCTTACATTGAATTTGAGTAGAAGTGCAGAAGAATTCAAGGAGACAAGTGTTAATTGTCCAGTAAACATATGAAGAGATATGAAAGTGATCCTCCAAGGTGCATCTGTTTCAGTTGATGCTGAAGAAAGGAAGGTTTAACAAACCTGTGTATATTGTGAGGTTTTTTTGCAAATGAACTTTCTCATTGACTTACACGGGAGCGAGGTGAGTCACTGGGACGATGTGAGCCGCCGGGACGGGGTGAGTCAACCGGACGAAGTGAGTCACCTGGGCGGGGTGAGCCACCGGGGTGGGGTGAGTCACCTGTGCGAGGTGAGTCACCGGGGCGGGGTGAGTCACCTGGGCG